>JAODUD010000062.1:12800073-12822119 GCA_026784285.1 Stomatorhinus walkeri | reverse complement strand
CCCCCCCCCCCCCCCCCCCCCCCGACAGCTCTGGACACCTGGGATCTTCAGTTGGAATATCAGTTGTTTCCAGATTCCTGGCAACCTTAAATTATGGGTGTTCTTTGGGAGTGGACACTCCAGGACCCTTGATGCA
Source organism: Stomatorhinus walkeri (assembly GCA_026784285.1). NCBI lineage: Eukaryota > Metazoa > Chordata > Actinopteri > Osteoglossiformes > Mormyridae > Stomatorhinus > Stomatorhinus walkeri. The sequence goes on along the minus strand of JAODUD010000062.1, from coordinate 12,821,983 downwards.
GGCATTGACTTTGAATTTGAATGGACTATATTCAGGTCACCAATGGGCTTCTATGGCTGTGATTAAACAGATGAGACATATACGTACACGCAAAGTCTCTGCCTATTCTCTTCCTTTCTAATGTTTGTTCACAGTAACTACAAAGCAAAAGGTGTGACAGCATGGTGAAAACCATGCCTAGCAATATCGCAATTTGTCTTTGCATAGATATGTCAGCACTCTGTTAGATGTTAATATATCAGTTTCATTGGTGCGAGACAATTTACTGTACTTTCAGGACTGAAGACCATCAGTAATGTTGTAAAACTATAAACAACAGGATTTATTGGAGTAAGTGGTCCTTTCACTGCAAACCTGCCATGAGTTTCTTGTATTAGATAAGTGGTATGAAGTGTTTGGTTTCGCATACATCTCCTGTGCCTGCAGGTTCACAGCAAAGCCAGCTGCATCCCGTCACAACTCAGCTCTGTCCCCCTGAGGGCTTCTGAACACCTTCCACAACACTGTGCGAACTTCACATGCCTCTGGACCTGATGACAAGAACTTGTGCTCAAGGGAAATTTTCCAAGGATGAACTGATTCCTAGACCGGTGTGGAGGACTTTCTATAGAGGTCTTCTGCTCCACTCACTGCTAGGGCTGAAAATCTGTAGGTCATGAGTAGTTGGCGCCAAACGTAGGTAAAATGTGCAATGGCATGACTCCTGACCGAGGATGCATTTAAAATGCCACAAATAATATTTTATTTGATAAAAATTTATGCACCCTTCAAGCAATTGTAATGATGTCAGAATGAGTTTTCCTTCAAATACCCTTTCTATTTAAGATATAAATAAGGCAAACATGCTCTGAGATTGCCCCTAGCCTATTCTGGGCTGTCTTACCCATGAATCTCAGAATCAGAATCTTGGGCAAGAAAACCAGTTTTTCTCCACAGGCCTTTTAGCAGGGGAACAGGAAACCATGGGACAAGTTTATCTGGCTCCTGACAGAGCCTGGCTTTACTCCTTAGTGGGAGGACATGACCAGGACTCCAGTGGCCTAGAGAGTGCAGAGCCAGAGAAATGAGTGTTACCACCTCGGTGACAGAATGGCCAGGAGACCCAAAAAAACACCTGATTTATACTTATGCGTAGAACTACTTACACTAGATTGCCAGCATTAAGAAACAGAAGACAATATAGAAAACCAGTAAGTTATTTATGCAATGCTTTGCAGTTACACTTAACAGTTTTTACAAATACGTAACTCCAATTTCTTGCTTAGACTGTCTTGCTTCCACAAGCTTCATTACTGTTTTCTGTTGTTCGCTTTTCACCACTTGAAGCGACTCAACCCACACCTGCGTTAAGGGTCAAGGAAATGTGCTTATGTTTGTGTTTTGGCTGTTCCCAGCACACAAAATGTAAGCCCAAGTAACATTTAAGGGGGACCATGCATGCTGTCACGGGGGCACTGCCCCCCCCCCACCCAGTACTGCCCCTGATGTCTGGAGGTCCCAAAGGATTGGGAAACACTGTCATAGGGAACATGGCTATGCTGTACCAGACACCGTAGAATCTATGCAAAAGTATATAACAGCCATAATTGTTGACTGCTGGGACTCCCACCCTGAACCGTGGGGGGGGGCGGGGGGGGGGAGTCAGCCGAGACTCTGTCAGTGTTATATTATAAGTAAGCTTAGACGAGCAGCATGACAGCTACGGATGTTTTGACTCTTGGAATCTGGATGTTCCCAGCACTAGTGTCAGGAGCTGCTGGTCTTAGATCCTCTGAGTTACGCTACTGCTCAGGGAGGGGTCACATTCTTCAGCTTCCACCCTGGCACTACCTCCACAGGTGCATGCTGAGAGTCTGTGACCTAGGACCATCGCTGCCAAAACACAGGTTTCAGCACAGCCAGAATGCGTTTCAGGCACCGCATTGGTAAGCTTGTTAGTCAGCGCACAATCATTTCATCCTATTTATTTATTTTTTTTTTCATTTTATTACATGATAGCAAGCAACACAATCTAAGGCAATATTAACATCCTTTTAATTTGGTGGATGATAAAATATGTAAGTCTGGCAACCAAAATGCACATCTGGCAACCAAACGTGCTCAAAATAAAACCTAAAAGAGTAAATGATTTATTTTGCGATTGAGAATTATGATGTCTTTTATAATAATTTGTCATGTTTCTTTGTGGAAACTTGGCAGTTCGAGGTGCTCTGTGAACCACAAAGCTCACAGGGCCTGATCGCCATGCGTCAGACAGACTGATAAAGCACTCACAGGAGGGCCCGGCTTAGCCTGACGCATTAAAAGCAGGCCCGGTCATTTCCAAAGAAGGCAGATCCTGCTGCTGTTGGTTTTTTTTTTTTTTTTTTTAAAAAAGGCAAGATTAGCCTGCTGATGGCGAGGGGGCTGCTGCATTTTGTTAAGGCTACCTTTTCCTGCCGAGCTTACCATGATAAGTGACAACGGACACTAATGTGGTGGGGAGAGCACTCTGTCATGGATTATTTAGACAGGGAGATTCTGGAAGGTTCTCTCCAGTCACCATAAAACAGACAGTGGGATTCCGCAGGCAGCCTCATGGTTAGATCTGTGCTCCCCCCTGCCAGCGTCTGGCCGTAATGTACACAGTGGAGCAGGGCGCCGGGCTGTCTCCTTCCACAAGGCCCGAGCAGCCAGTCAAGGGCCCAGGAAAGGCAGGGACAGCTGGAGTCCTAAAAACAGCATAGGTCCATCAGACTGCAGTGTTAAAGCTCCTATCAACACTGCTAGACTCTGCATGCAATTAAGCAGCCTTACACCCATGTCTTTACAGTGGTATTTACATTATAGCTATTGCCTCTAAAGGCACCAAAAATGCTCCACATATCCTGCCGCTAACAGCTTAGCATTAGCATTGCTTGTCCAGCTTCCTTTCTGTGCTACCCCACGGAAGGCAGGCGGCCCCGCTGAATGCCGACCGTGTCTGTCTGCTTTCTCCAAGGCCACCCAGTCTGCCTTATTTGCAGTTCTCCAAAGAAACCGTCATTTGTGAGCCGGTTTAGGTAGACAAAATCATGCGGTAAAGCAAACAAACACAGAGCCAGCGACCCTGTGGTAAGCGGCCTTTTGTCTGGTGTGAGCAGGCCCACAGGTGCGTGCCGAAGGAGGCCGCTTGCCTTTCAGGCCCTGATTGTTTTACAGGTCCCTGTTCCTCTGAGGGTGAGAACGGAGAACCTGTCAGGAGAGAGGGCTCGAAGAGGGGCAACAAGTGAAAGGGAGGGAACAAAAACAAACGCATTGCAGGAGAAAGGAGATCTGCATGGCAGCCCAAGGTGAATATGACAGCTTCCACACCACCTGCAGGCCTGCCGCTCACCCTTGTCAAAACTATGTGTCACCTTCCTCAATACAATGAGAACTATGTAGCCTAAGAAGTATGCAGAAGTAAATGAAGGCGATGGCTTTGCTGGCATTCCTGCCCTGTCCTTGATTCCGGATTTCAATACCACAAAATGATACACAATATTTCTGCACAAGCATAAGGATAAAATAATGAAACTCATTTGAAATAGGTTGGCAGAGACAGACGTCTGACTGAGATGTGGTTGTGTCTTAGATGCACGATGCAGCATGATACAGGGCCACCTTTGCTGTTATAAGGGCTGACCGATAGGGTATAATCTCTGACCAATGACAATAATAAAAGTCCTGAGTGAGTGATGGTGGTCAGGCTGACACCTGCAGCATAAGAAGCCCCACTACACAGGGGCTACTCTGAGCCTCTTTCAGCCAAGAACCATCCTTCCAGCCTAAATAAGTGTACAAATGCAACACTTTTGCTCCCATTTTACAGAAGTTTGAAAATAAATCCAGAATTTTCTGTAGGCACATAAAGAGCATACGTCTTAGAAATTTTGCCAAACAAAAATAGTATTTATTGATTTTTTTAATGCATTGATAATCTATCTTCTGCACAGTTGTGGCATATCAACACACTGATAGAGCAGCATAATCACTATACAGGTGTTGCTTATGAGGACAATAAAAGGGAAGTCTAAAACGAGCATTTTTTTGTTGACAGACTAAATGACCCTGATAGCACTGGCTTCCTGGACATAGGCTATCCACTCCACTAGAGCTGTAGCCAGTGTCATGAATGTCCATTTCTCTACCATTAGCCTCATCTGCTTTTGCAGGCCCATCTAATCATAGACCTGCACAGTGGCTACATACTCCCTAGACATGTCACCCATTCAGCATCTTTGTGATTATCTGGATTACCACGTGTTATGACTACTTTTGAGCCACACACTGCACCGCCTAGCTGAAGCCCCACCTAAATGCAAGCTCAGAGATGATGAACATATTAAAAAATGAGCAAGGCAGAGAAACTTCCAAACCTCAAGAGTGTCCTGAGTGCCCTCTAGTGGAACTGGACGTAAATGTTGATACAGTACAATCCTGCAGCTTGTCCAATCGCACTCCCATCCGCAGAAAGCCACCACCTCTTGAACCACAAAAACATTCGCAATGCTCTGCTCATTCACTGCGGCCATCAGCTCTCCTGAAAACAGCACGTAAGGCCAGAGACTTATAGCTGCTTTGAGATGTTTTTGCCCAAGCGTGTGGTGTTGGGGGTAGGGGGGTGTTGAGAGCCTATACCTGGGACAAGAGGAATAACCAAGGAACTACACGTGCACTGGCATAACAGGATAAGTCATTAACACTGTTTGAACAGGTGTTTAGCTAACAGGGTGTGTATAAGACAGAAAGCAGGAGCATGACAGCACACCACGTGGCACAAAGCTGCTCTTTTGCCCCATTTTGTCCATTTATAACTTAAACTACTTCTAATCATCTCAGTCTATGCCATATGTCACATTGGCTTGGAGAGTTTAAAAGCATGACTAAGGAGACACAAAGAATAGTTTTAGAGCTAATGTTCTGAGCCACCCGCAAACAGTCTGCTCATCACAAAGCTCACGTGGGATTAAGGAAGGGATGAGGGAAAATGTTCACATGCCCAAGGAAAGTTTTTCACCAACATGAAAGACTCTGCAAGCAGAACAAATATGGGGGCAAAAGAGGTTACAGCACCATCTGCAGTCATGACCGAGCATGACACGTTACCAAGTAAGCGCATTCCTCTACATCTGTAAAGCAATTGTGTGTCTTATCCTGATGCGATGCCAGCACATCATAGGTCACATGCACACAGACTCAAATGCAGATTACAGATGAAGATGCCAAGTCTTCGGAAAGCTGGATGGAATTCCACAGAACATGGGGACAACATGCAAAGTCAGAGGAGGCATGTCTGCGACACACAAACCCTGGAGGTGTGAGACACCAGTGCTAATTCAAAAACCACAGGTAGACTTTCACAGCTTGGTCAAGCAGCTTGGGGAAGCCTGTGACTGACAGTTTATTGACAGCAGACAAACGCTACAGAGAGGTCAGAAATTATTTCAGGTCTGTCAATGATGAAGTGGCTGCATTATCAGAGTGACAGTAGCACAAATGCATCATTTACATCTGTGTCCAATCACAAAAACAGGTGTGTGAACAGGGAGATGGCTCAGGTAACAAGACGCTAGTGCTGAAATTAAAATCCGGAATGGGAAACACAGCAATCTTTACCACAGGGTAACATGTCCAATGAGAGCATCACTCATTTGTGGCTGAAACCACTAATAAACCAGAAAATAAAACCAGGCCTATAAACTGTTGAAATCTCCTATGCTCATCTGCACACATCTTAATAGTTTGAATATGAAGGGGTATGGGTGGCCAAGAAATCAAAAGTAAACAGATGAATATGTGAACAGAAGGTTACTTGAAGGACCAGCCCCCGAGACACATAGAGCATGTTCATAGGTCACTGGCAGCATACATGGCCAATTAGATCAGAGAGATGTTGGAGGGTCTGGCCAATTAGATCACAGACATGTTGGAAGCTCCGGTCAATTAGATCACAGACATGCAGGAGGGCTAAGTGGTACAGGATAAGGCACCACAGTCAGGTGACTTCACTGTAACCTCATTGGTGGATAACACGTTAGTGGATGTGGTCAGATGAAAACTCAATACACAACTCTTGATTCTATGATTTTTCATCAGCAGTATGGCTTCCAGCTTGGGACTGATTCTCCTCAACACCAATTATTTCCTCCATAACATTTACATAAAAGGGTTGCATTTATTAAGAAATAGTACAGCAGCATTTTTAGTTCTGATGTCACCACCTGTGCCAAGCAATCCTGGCTTCTAAGAAAATGGACAGAAACATGATCTGACATGCGTGTACATGTAAGACCCTACAAGGTCACACAGCATTTATTCGGCCTTTCAGGTACATAAATTCACTGACTGCAGCCGGACTTCCCTGTTGGCTTAAGGTCTGCAGTGTATTTTTTTATTAGTTTTTTTTGTTTTTTTAAACATTTGTTAAAATAACTTTGGAGCTCAAAACATTAAGTGCAATCTTTTGACAATGGCTCAAATGAGCACTCTTCAGTAACTGGATGTAATAAATGTCTGGTTTGTTTAAGCCTGTGAGGAAGCTTCTTCACATCAGCGTGGGGGAGGTGGGGGGGCTTTGGGATTCTGTGCGTTTTTTAGGTTTCATTCAGTCTGACTCAGGCACTACTTCTCGCTGTCACGCTCCCGCTTCCTCTTCTCGTGGTGGTGCTTGGTGATGACGTACTTGAAGAATTCGTAGACAGACCAGCTGATGGCCGTGGACGGCATCTGGTAGATGACGCGGGCCTGCACGCCCTTGAAGTAGGCGGGCAGGCCACCCAGCCTGTACACCGTCCGGAAGGCATGGGCCAGGCCTGAGATGTGTCCGCCAGAGTTGAGCGTGTGTAGTGCCAGAGTCTCCTGGGTGTTCAGGAGCGTCTTGCAAACGTCCAGTGGGGTGGTGGCTGCAGCAGCTAGCGCCCCCGCCAGCGCCCCTGACACCATGTGAGAAGGGGGGTTGTACTGTCTGTTGGGGTTGAGTAACTCCTGGAGGTACTCATAAGCCATGAAGTGCAAGGCCTGGAAGGGCACGTTCATGGTCAGCTGGGTGGTGTAGCTCCGGTAGAAGGCCCCCATGCCCTCCTTCTGCCACACTGCCCGCATACAGTCTAAAACGCTACGGTATGGAGAGTTGTACATCTGCATCCTCTGCTTCACCACTAGGGGGCACATCACAGAAGAAAAAGCAGAGGGGGGTTTCCATCAAAGTCAAGGGTGCCAAAAAGGAAAAAAGGAAAGCAAGAGTTAGAAAACTAAAACAGAGAGTCCTAAAAGCAAACATGCCTCAGTTAAAGGTACATAAAATAAATATATAGCACCTATCAGCTACAGAGAGTACTGTGCAAGTATCTCAGGAAGTCAATCAGCCTTATACATTTTCTTTATCTGGGTACTAAATGTTTGTTTGCTAAGAAAACATAACACTAGAAATTAACAGCAACAATAAAAAATAAGCCAGATTTTTTTCTGTGCTCAAAAAAGGTGACTGATATTTTCCTGATATCTTGTTCAACAGCTAGACTGTCAACACTCTGGTTCCCAAGCTTCTCCCCAGGAGCATCCAGATAAAGTGAAGAAGTGGAGTAAAAAGAATACATGGGTGTATTAGATGGCTCCCACAAATACTGGGGTGATTTTAGGAGAGACTGTGAGATGGCTAAGCTCAAATGTTGACAGGCAAAATATCAGTCTTACACCAAAGGGAAGGTGATTTAAACATTTGACTGCTTAAGCCTTTTGCACAGTATTATATACAAAAAAGTTCATTAATGACAGATTTAACACCAGGTTCAGGTCCCCCCCGGCAGCCCTGTGTACAGCATGTGGCTCAGCTGCAGGGACCCTCCCTGCCCTATAGCAGTGGTTCCAATCCAGTCCTCAGGGACCCACAGCTGGTCCACATTTTTGCTCCCTCCCAGCTCCCTGTCAAACAGTCCAAGTTTTTCCTCCCTCACAGCTCCTGAGCAAAAACGCGGACTGTCTGTGGTTTCCCAAAGACCGGACTGGGAAACACTGTCCTGCATTCTGTGCTGGGCACCTCTACTAGGGACCTGTTCTAATAGCTAAGGGCGCTAACACCCTCCCAGCGCAGGTCAGCTGCTTCTGGATGATTAACAGGTGAAAATATTAAGTAGAGTCTATGTCTAAATAGTGTATAGAATAAAATTAATGCTTGTGTTTTGCCAGTGTCCTTGCCTACAAACAAAAGTCAGACAAAAGCACAGGAGGCCGGCTGACTGCCATTAAAGCACGTAGGCAGCAGGAATGTAACAGGCCTCACCTTCAGCTGGGTTCATGGCGGCATCGTGAAGCAACGTGGCCACGCATCCGGCTGTCCCTGCAAGATAAAGCCTCGCAGGTGAGGGGATGTGAATCAGAGGACGCGACTGAGCAGCTGTGGGCGCCAAACGGACGCCGGGTCAAACCGGAAGACCAGAAGAATTAAGGCGCTCCCATCTACGCATCTTGGGAGTAGAGGACAGGACTTCACGTCCTCTGCACTCCACTTCCTTTTCAGATTCGCTTCCTGATACCGGCAATTTCGCAATCCTTAAATACTTCCTATTTCTGTCAATTTGACCGCTGTCATTCCCCAAGTGCTAAAAACTACATTAATCTCATCAATCTAAAACGGGGATGGCATCTGGGTACGAGCCAATCAACTACAAAAAAATGCAGTGACCAAAATGTTCCGATTGAGCTCAGCTCCCCCTGGTGGATAACTCAGGTAGGCACTCATTCCTGCTTCTGCCCAGCGATGTGTTTTCATCTAGAGAACATGCCAGACACTACTTACCCAGCCTTCCCCAGACCTAGAATGAGGGGAGAGAGGAAAGAAAAAAAAAGCAAAAAGGTACATAGAGCATAAGTGTCACCTTCATCAACAACGATGCCAGTACTGTCTACGGCCCAATGCCTCGCTGCTTGGGGATAACATGCCCTATTAAGAAAAGTGGGTGGAGGCAATCATTCACCCTGATTATATGGCTGTGTAATGAAGACTCCCTGACCTGAGAGATGAGGGGGAACGCGCATAAAAAAAGCATGTGACCAAATCTATTCACATTTCTCACTGCAGCTGGCCTTTCACAGAACATCACTCATTCCTTGCTGGTATAGACATCTATTCCCCTACCATGAGCTGTCCAACTTCAAGGGCATTACACCACTGAAAATAGTTCAAATATTTGCAGAAGACAAAGGTCATGGACATCAGCCATGGGCTGACCGCACACTGAGCTACAGTTGGGGGATCTGGACTCGTGTCACACAGCTACCCTCAATCCTGCGCTGAAGGAGCAGCTGTGCCTCTCTCATTGAGCCACGGTTCACTGGCACACGCGAGTCCTGGGTGCCACTCGGGCACACATACACCAGTGGTATTCCTGGAGTTCCGCCTTATCAGCAGGAAAGTGTGCCGAGGAAACGGCAGGGCCATCCTGCGCTTCACACAGGAAGTCGGCACACAGTGAAGTCAGTCTGCATGGAAACAAGCTTCCTACAGGACAGCTTCAGGATTTCTCAAACAATGCAACCACATTCCTTCCTACACCTGTATCATTTTGTCATGTGGCCCTGCTTCTTTGGGGGCCAAAATCTCTCTTAATCTTGGACGATACCTTTATGTCTTCTCCCTCACAGCGAGGCCTGAATCAGAGCTCACAGTTTACAGATACTGGTACGGGGCACACGGTACACAGTGGGCTGCTAATAATAACATCTGCCGGCTCGCAGTGCATGGTTATAACCCTATTCCAGGACGTGACTGTCTAACAATCTGTATGCACATGTTAGGTCCACCGTGGAAGAGTAACCGGTACCGTTAGCCAAATGGCTGTTTGCTCCAGGGTGGATGACATCACTCAATGTCTTCTTCAGCTTCTCGTAGCAGGCGAAGTACAGTGCGTGGGCGGGCCCGGCCCCCACTGCTGTGATGTTCAGGCCCCTCATGGGCCTCCAGACTCCCTCCGTCCTGACGATACGCCACAGCGCCTCCATCACGTTGCTGTAGCGGGCAGCTGGGTCTGGTTGAAGGCTCTGCATCCGGGTCTGCAGTATAAGGGGATTAGATGACTGAGGTCACCAGCCCTCAGTGGGAGCTGCAAGTCTTGGTCAGTCTTGAATTTAATGAATTGCTAGGTCAGCCACCCATCCTATAGGAGTCACAGGTGTTAATAAGCTGAAAAGAATCCGTATGAAGCCTCTGGAATTTATACTGATTATTCCACAGATTATTCTTATCAGCCAGCTACAAAAACGACCTTTAAAAGCATGTTTATACATGTGCAAGTTTTGCAAGACATGGCAGCAGACAGTATGAAACACCCCAAAGAGTACTGGTATGAAATGCACACCCATATACTCCTCACTCAAGCAACAAGCAGACAGATGCACTGAGCCCAACCTCTACAAAGAAATACACTGTGCAGGAAAATTAAAGTGTGAGTCGGGCCTAGGGCCAGGACCATTTATTGATTTGTCTGCAATTAAGTAATAGTTACTTTCCATCAGTAAAAGCCATAAGCATTCTATGCAGTAACCTGCCATCTGAAAGCTCCAGTCCCGGTTTAACCTAACAGACATGCCGAACAGTAAGCACTGGTGGGAGTGAGTGTAAACACATGCTGGCTATACAATACCTTCTGTAGTGTGGCAGTATTTCAATCATTTTTTCTCCTCTTCTCCAGCCTTATGTGCAAGCAGTATCAGAAGAGATTTCCCGATTCAGACAATACTGCATCCTTTTGTTCTCGCAAGCAAAGCAGAACAGCCAGTGTCAGTGACACAACTGTTTTTTTTGGGGGAGAAAGTTGACCCAAATGCAACTTCAGAGTTAAGAATGTTGTGGTGGATGGCATGCCTATTATGAGGGGAGTTCAATAATTTATCAACCGAGTATGAAAGAAAGGAGCAAACATGTTGAAACAAGTCTGGGAATGCTGTGACTTGTCTTAAGGTTACTCATGCACAGTTGTGACATTCCAAGAGACCGGATGTCCAGAGTCTCCTCATACAAATCAAGTAAGAAAATGCTAGATTTCATTATTTGGAGCAATGATCGGTGATAAAGATTCTCACAAAAAAAAAAAAATCAGAAAAAGCCAAAGGAGATCCATGAAAGCATGACTGCAGTTTATGGCGAGTCTGCCCCATCATCCTACAAAGTAAAATTATGGAGCCAGCAGTTTCAGTGGGGTAGAGAGTGCATTGAATATGACCCTCACACTGGAGGGCGAGTGGAAGCAACTTCCACAGAAATGTGCATGAAATTTTAGGATTTAATTTTGTTAGACGACTTAAGGTTTCCCGAATAGCTGGGTATCTCAGCAGTTTGGAAAATAATTCATGAAAAGTTGGGCATGTCAAAGGTCATTGCAAGATGGGCTCCAAGAATGCTGATGCCATGTCTGAAGGCCACAAAGCTCCAGTACTGTTAGGGGAACTTGGAGATGTCCTGTGAAGACCAAGTGAATTGTTTTCATCGTTTGGTGACTGTGGTAGACCCAAGTCTCATCTCCAGAGATCCTGAGTCCAAAATGGAGTCAATGAAGTGGAAGCACAAGTCATCCCCACTCTAAAAAAGTTCAAGGCAGAAACATCTGCAGGCAAAGTCATGGTAACTGTTTTCTGGGGTACTGAAGGACTTTTGCTTCATGTACATGCCACATAAGACAATCATAACTGGGGAGAGTTATGGCAACAAACTGATCGCTTTTTGGGAGTCAATCAAGGCAAAAAGACAAGGAAAATTCACAGCAGACATGTTACTTCTTCACCACAATGTGCTAGATCACATGTCATGTCAATCACAGGCTACCACCCAAAAATGTGGGTTCCAATGGCTGAACCATCCACCCTACAGTCCTGACCTGGCACCCTCAGATTATTTCCTATTCCTAGTTTTGAAGAAATCGCTCTGTGGACAACAGGTGTGGAAATACTGCACTAATGTCCCAATTAGTGCTGACTCCCTCTTAAACATGGTGATTTACAAAAGTAGGGTGGTACAGGACAAGCATACACAAAGATCAGCAGCCTTATTTAATCTAAACAGCTGACCTTTAGCACAATGTTGGCCATTTCCATTGTTCACCTTAAGCACACAAGTGGACCCGGCCTCTCTCCTCCACAGTGAGAGTTGCAGCTGTGAGGGACGTGGGAGAGCAGCCCGGTCTTGTGAGCTTTTCAGGCTGTCAGACACATCTGAATGTATTTTCGGCACACAACACTCTCATATCTCCCGCCTTTAGAAGTTGGCCCAAAGCCCTAAGAGGAATGGGGAACTGATTTACTTCTGAACTAAGCAGGGGACACAGCATGTTAACTAATTTTTTGTTTTTATTATAAAAAGGACGTGCAAACCCACGTACGTGTTTGCTATTCGGAAGTCCCAACCACAGACAATTTAACAACATAATTACAACATGGCTAAATCTCCCAGGCTCAAAATCCCTGGAAGCTAGACGCCGTTTACTGTAAACTCCGTACACGTTTCCCCACAGTTTACGGCACCTTCAGCGTGTAATTATTGAGCTTTCTGCCTGTGATCTTGCGGATTTTAAGGTCCAAGTTACTGACGAGAAGAAGCAGTAATGTGGAGGAGGCGAAAGGCGCAAAGGGCCAGTGTCGGGAGTGTGGCACAAATGCACCGAACCATCACGGCACAAACGTGGCTGCACGTTAGTGAGCCGGATCTGCGGAGGCCGGTAGCTATAATAAGACTTCCGGTCAGACAGCATTGTTAACCGTGCCGGGGTCTCCAGACTCTTACCTCCACGCAGCCTGCCAGAGTCCCGCTAGGCCTGTCCGGCCACCAGGGAGGACTTACCGGACATCCGCTGGATTAATGGCGTGTAATCATGTTAGTTAATTTTGGAAGTCGTCCGAGCAAGTTAGGAAAGAGCATCATTAAAGTTAAAAGTTAAAATAAAGTTAAAACAATGTAAACACACGTGATATAAAAGTATGAAATATCCACGATAGCATGTTAGCTGCCAGGATACGCCAGGGGCCGTTAGACCGGAGCCGAAGGGAGCGATAAATAACCGGAAATAATAAACGGTCGTCGTGTGATGTTCGGGTACTTTGGGTTTATCGTTAATTCAGACTGTATACAGTTAGTTTTAACACCTGGTGAGGTGATGTGACAGGGAAAGGTCGCCGCTCCGCACTTCTGACAGCCCGCTAACACTTGTTGGCCACGTTAGCTTCTTAGCATGTGGTTCGACCTTGTCACAGCAGCCAGCTTCTTGTTAACCACCAATTAACTGCACGCAAAAATGATGCACCTAAAAAAATGGCGAAACGTCGCCAAACATAAACCACATTTTACCTTGACGCAGTCGATAGGAAACATCAAGCAGTGCTCCATGATCCCTGCCACGGCCCCGGCCAGCATGTGGGTGCTGGTAGACGCGCCCTGCGGCAGACCCTCGTAGTCCGGTTCGGTATTTTCGATGACTTCCGGAAAGCCGTGCAACTGGACAGTCTGCAGCTCTGACTCGCTCCCGATCCGAGGGGACAGGCTGCCAACAATCCCATCAGAAACTCCCCAAATCCTGCCGCCCATCCATCGAATCTCTGCCCCAGCCGAAGCTCCTACGACGCCACCATCTTCGCCGGGGGCCTCCGCTGACATCCGCCGTCTATTTAAAAAGGCATCAGCTTCCATTGAAACCAAACGGAACGTATGAAACGTCTGACTTCACTTTTTAGCCAGTTTGTGCTCTTAGAAGTATGAATATGTCATCAAGACCTCCCTCAGCAAGCAGCAGTAACAGCCTCCCGCCTCCTGAACACGCAGGAGGGTGAAGCCCACTGCATGAGACAGGCCGAGCAGGCCCTGGTCGGAAAATGTCCCGCCCATAAAGCGATTCTTTCCCCCAATTGGTCCTTTAACTGTTGGGTAAGGTCAGAAGTCTCTAGTCCTGTCGTTTTTACTCTGTCACTCAAATGTACAATTGCCAATAGCGACACAATTATTCCGAGAATTAAATATACAAGCTTGTGGCAGTGAAATAGCACATTACTGAAAAACGTACTTTTCATCAGTAGTAGTTTGTCATTTTAACACTAACGTATTAGTCTTGGGTTTAAACTCTGAAATCAACTTTCTTCTTGTTTCCCAGGCGAGTTTTGGGAAAAGGCGGGAATAGACAAATAGCGATTGTGATTGGACTAGGGTTAGCTGGGGAAATGCGCCGGCGTTCAGCCGGATTCGTAAGTATCCCTTTCCTGTAAGTGTCCCTTTCGGAATTCCAGCCTCGGTCAAGGGCAAGATAGGACCGATTGGAAAAAATCCCGCACTGAAAAAAAAAACTCATGTGTGTAGATTTGTATCAATTTCTCTAAATGAAAAAGAGTAAATTGCACTAATACACAAAATTGTGGATCTGTACCTATATCCATATAAAATAGACAAGACAAAATATGACAAATGCATAATTTGAAAGTTTAAGTAACACGCGAAATATTCACTATTTACTGTTGCTGCTATTTTTCATACAGATTCATTTAGAAAGTTTATATATATGTAAATATTCATGAAACCACTGCTACGGCAATAAGCTGATTTGGAAAAATGTCAGAAGATGGCTGTCCTTTTTATCTTCGGGGGATCAGCGGCTTTTGGTACATTACTGCCTGTTTTTAGAAAAATAACGAAGATTACCTTTTTGCATAAACTGTTTAGTATGTGCTTTTACACTGCACCTACCCCAATTTATAGCAAAGGTTAGGAAGAAATAAAACAGCGACGTATTGCGTTTCTATCTAAGGTTAGTCAGCTGTTAGAACATGGCGGCTCTAACTGCTAGCATGTGTTGCTTTTTATTTCCCAGAAAAGGCTAATTGGTAGATCGTCGTTAGATCTACCAGACCGGGCCTGCGAGTTGCTGGCTTGAATGTCAGCACAAATTGACAGCTCAGTGGTCTAGCTTGGCGTGGGCTGTTGATGGAGTTAAGGAAATAAATGATCGTTATTAGGATGTTGCCATTTCTATCAGGGCGCCCTTCGATTTTAGGAATATCTGCTTATGCGTTTTGAAATACTCACCCTTGATCCGTAGATAGCTTATAGGCAAGTATATTAACGCTTCTTTAGCTGGTGGCTCCAGTGTAGCTTCCAGGCCTGTTTGTATGTGGGTTTATTCTAATCCGGTTTATTAGGAGGAGTGTGCTACAAGTATCAACAGCTGCAGTCTTAGCTCCGGTTGAGTTAACTTTAAAACAGTTGCCTCAAAAAAGAATGAGGCTTATTTTACTGGACTAAACGGGTGCTCCTCTGATTACTTTACACTATAACCTGCCTTAGTTCATTGGCAATTTGTGATGGACTCAAACTTAAGTTTTTTTTTTGTGTCACAGAAGAACAATAATATTAGGTGTGCCAGGTAAAACGCTCAGCAGATGACTTGGGTCAAACTGGTATAAGGATTACAGTCTGGCTTGCATTTGGTGTTTTTGCGGTCTTGGAGATAAGGTGTACCCCTGTTCTGTTTGTTTATATCTTACATGTTATGCATTACTGTGAAATCCAGATTGTCAGTAATTTAATGCAGCTGCATGGTAATTCCTTTGATTACAATTTTACTGGTTGAATACTGCTTGGTATAGAAAAAGGCAGCCTTGACAATAATAAATGAAACATTCTTGGTGCTATTCCGTCATGTTTATTGTGATTCCTCTTTTTTAAAGTGTCAGCTTTCAGTTGTGCTGTGTAGACTGATGGGGGGGGGGGGTGGTTTGCTAAACACTCGACTCGTACTGAGTGGCGCCTCAATGCACTGGCTTGGGAAATAAGGGTGATGACTGCCTGTGCTTTCTGATTGGCTGTGGAAGCTGTCTGAAGGAGCTGGTGTTCTGGTGAGTGGTTCACCTCAGTCCAGCATTTTGGACAGTTACAGCTATCAAGCCCTATAGTGTATTGCTTATATTTGGGGTCTTGCAGAGTAATAACTATGAGCGAGTGATCTGTTTTGTAACTGTGGTTTCACTCAGAGTGGGAAACTTGTAGTACACACCAAGGCTGGACTGGCCATCTGGCATATCAGGCTTTTTCCCAGTGGGCCAATCAGTTTTTGGGCTAACAAAATTTATTGTGAGGGACCCCACCCCCCTCATTCAACAAAATTAATTGTGGGGGACCTCAAAGTCCAGGACAGATTTTTAATCCCGGTTCAGCTCTGATGCACACTGTCCATTCATCTTCTAACCACTTATCCTGCTCAGGGCTATGGGGAACACAGCAAGCGTGCCATTGTAATTCATGCTCTGTTTCCAGGTACTGTATATGGCAGGGGTCACCAACATGGTGACCGCGGGCACCAGGATGCCCCTAAGACCACATGAGACGCCCGCGGACCTGTTCTAAAAATAGCAGAATTCACCAGTGAGCGGCATCGAAAATGTAATTTTATCCTGTCGCTATTCTTCTTTAATCACATTTGCATTTATAAAGATTTGAAAATGACAATATCTAAGAAAAAGCATTTGAAACATGTTTATCATGCATGAAGTTTAGGAGGCATTTCAAACTGGTAGCGCCCTTCATATGGTTCAGAACCCATGAAGTAGCTCTCAGTTTGAAAAAGGTTGGTGACCCCTGGTATATGGATTTTTGGCGCCCTCTTTTGGACAGCAGGTGAAGACGCAGAGGGGTCCATTTTGATATAATGGTTGCCCTGGAAATAACTCCCTCATCAATTAGCATTATCCACATATCCATTACTAAACCTCTCTGCCATAAGCAGGAAATTAGCTAATTTCCCCTAAAGCAGCTAATCATGTTTAATTCAGGCCAGTCTTCAGTTAATGTGATTTTTGTCCCTTACGCCAGTGAGAGCTGATCAGGAGGCTGGTATTAAATTTCTGCAGACAGAAGCAATGAAGTGTTAAGTTCTGCTTACAAGAAGAAAATTGTATGGCCCTGATTGAATTAGGCTTGATTGTGTGTTGTGAGAATGAGTTTCCTTAAGGAGATACGGGTGCGCACTTGGGAAGTGTTATTCGTCTTCCTTGACCTCATACCTTTTAACACTCCCACAGAGAGGTGCTGCAAGCAAATGTCGGGAAACCCAAGACCAGCCGTGGGGAGCAGCTTCTCTGCCGACCCCTGGGAGGTCTGATTCTGTACAAACGTGAAGAGTTGAGTTTCACAGCATAAGCAAAATGAGGTCATGTCATCCAGTCTGTGCCATCATGGAAAATCTTACTCTTAAAACACAAGTAAACTCATAACATGGTTTACCACCTGCTGCATCTTTTATACCTCCAGCCACACACATTGTTCTATACAATATTCATTTTCTGTTTTTATAATTAATCTTTTTATGATGGATTGAATCAGCGATGCTTAGCTTACAGAGCTGAAAAGTCAGCTTCTCTGAAGATGGTTAGTTCCTAAGTTATTTACAGAGAATTCCAGTTAAAGAATAATGGAACTGAACTGCAGTAAATTTATCTGATCACATTTTACATGTAGTGTACATCCCTTTTGTCCTAAATGAGCAATATTAGTGTGATCACTTCAGGCTCACAGTCATGATTTCAAAATAAAATAATGCACGCTCCTTGTATGGCCATACAGTGCACTTTACTCACGGATAGTACAGCCATACAGTGCACTTTACTCACGGATAGTACAGCCATACAGTGCACTTTACTCACTGTCAGTACAGCCATACAGTCCGCTTTACTCACCGACAGTACAGCTGTGCAGTGCACTTTACTCACTGATGGGTTCAAACATCCTGGTCACTCCCACCTTGCTCTATTTCACTGCTGTCCACTCGATTCTTTACGACCTTTTTGATGTGTGCCAGCACCCCCACGAGATTGTCTGCATGCTGGACAGCAATCGGGTTTCATCACTGTAATTTCTCCATTCAAGACCTGGCCCAGCCCACTGGGCCTGAACTGACTCCTCTTGTATGTGGAGTAAATTCCTGTAGTTTTCAGATGTTTCTGGATCTCCGCATGATTTTTTTTGTTCTGTGTGCTTGGTTCTTCTCAGCATGTGTTAGTTATATTATGCTTTAGGGAATTCACTGAAATGTGGAATTACTGCAACCGAACACAGCAGTATACAGAAAGATGGCCAGATTATGATTTTCCATGATGTTTTTATTGAAGTAAAGTGACGATTCCTGGGTCCATTTTTTGCCTATCTGGGTAACTTGTTGGATTTAAGGTAGTCTGAGCTAAATATAAGTAAACAAAGAAAAAAGTAATTAAAAATTTTAACTGAGGTACCTTAAATACAACAAGTTATCTGACCAAGCAAGACATCCTGCTTTGTGATACATGCCCCTGATTTTTATGATAGACCATTGTCACCAAGGGGCATGCTGTGATCCCAGAAGGCCGTTCCAATGAACGGCTCGTCCTTCATTTCTGGAGAGCAGAAGCCTGTTTGTTTTTCTATCCATTCGCTGTTTGATCATCATGTGAACACAAGAGTTTTCACGTTGATCACTGTACAGGATGCCAGTTATGCAATAGCTTTCCTATTCGTTCTCCTGGCCAAAGCAAACACATCACGTCCTGTGTACTGGTACACTGGATTGTTTCCTCTTAGGCCCCCGGTGTCAGTGTGTCCACCACAAGCATAAAGTTTTCAGCAAGTACAGATGCTGAGCTAGCGGCCTGAGAGGCCTGAGCACTGCACAGATAGCGACACTCCTCTGCCCCCTGAAATCTCCCCCGAATGAGGCGTTTGTCTGCCACCCTAATCAAACACTTTGATCACCCAGGATGCCCAGGTTGGAGGCTCTGGGAGAGGGAAAGCTCTGTTGTATAATGATTATTCCTATATTTACAGAACTGTAGTATTTACACAAACAATGGAAAATATTCTTGAACTCTTGCTTGCTTGCATGTTTTGTTTGTGCTCTGTATGCCATTAACACTAAAATATTCAACCAGAATTTTAGTTTAAGACTAATTGAACCGAGCTACAGTAAATCTCACCTGTAGTGTTCGCCGTATTAGTGTGATCACCCCGCCCTAACGGTCATGAATCAAAATAAAAGTCTATTGCACGACTGTGCGGTTAAATGGATGTTTATCGAATTTATAGTATTTCACAGGGTTTCTTTTTTTGGTATTTATCGGATGTATTTTTCTCGCTTCGTTTCGCTCGTGAGAAAATAAAAATAGCTAAAATCAACTTTAGGGACTGCGCGTCTTCATTTATAATAGTGTTTCCTTTAGTGTATGATGGGATGTCATGTAAAGAATTACGACTCAAGACATTCTGTTAATATAAGTGTATTAGTTTTTTGTGTTGACATAAATTTTATTATGCGTGCGTAAATCTGTAAATTTTATTGCGATTATAATGCGTTTAGGAACGTATCAGTTACATCTTCATTTCACTAATTTTACAGTATATTAATGTATCCTAATCGGAGGGTTTTTTGTATTTGTATGTCTGTGTTTTCATGCAGGATTGTGTTACTGCCCGGACATTCAATAAGTGGGAGCCTTTTCTGCCTGTGTGTTCTGCACTCGTATAGCTAAGCTTATTATTAAGCGACCTCCTCCCCACAACTGCGTGAAACATTACAAAACGACACGGTTCCAGTACATTTCAGTTTTCTACTGTAACTACAGGCGGATCTTTAAGGGCTCATCGTCCAGTGGGAGGGGCCAATGTGAAAGTGGGAAAACTGTGACTGAGGTGGGCACCCTGAAGCATGGCTGTTATGGTCCAGTCTGGCCGTGCGTGGCTCGCCGCCCCCGTCTTGGGGACAGCCTGCAGAGCCAGTTACACAGCAGCGCCGAAGCCCCAGTACGACGCCGTGGTCATCGGAGGAGGTAACGCAGGGTGAAGTCTGCTATTCTGCTATAAACAAAACCACATGCACTGATCGTGTTAGGCTTTGGTTCGATGTGGTTCATCTGGCGCTGCATTAAAATAAGCGATTCTGTGTTTAATACGTGCACCGCTTGGTGCTGCCGTGTACGTTTACACAATCTGCGCTTTGTGCCCCCCTTAACACGCAAAGACGGTCTCGTGTCATGAGCTGACATGCAATGACCTGGAAACAGGGTTACCAACTTTGATCCGCTACAGATTTACCATTCGAGTGCACACTCATGCACCCGTTTGCAACCGTATGCAACCGTTTTACTAGCTTGTAAATAGTCTGCGTGGTTTGCAAACTTCCCATTGCTTTAAATGTAGCTCATTTTAGATTTATGATGAAATAATACAAATTTGCCGTAAGATCTCTTGCGGGAGCCATGAGTCTGAAAGCGTGTTTCACGCCAGATGCGTGAGTTGGCAACCCTGCCTGGAAACTCGACACCGTACAGTAGTTGGTACACAGTTACAGACTCATGATTACGTAATTACACTTTGAACGCTAAGCTGTTCGCTAGTCGTTTGGTCTATTTGAATGAAGTAGCGACTCGGACACTGCGCCACATCTGAACTGTAAAACAGTACACCATACCCGACTGTTTTATTGCCCTGCTATTACATGGGGCCATTGTTTAAATTACATTAGCATTTCTGCTGCGAAACTTTGCCTTAATGTGGGCATAAAGCGCTTAAAGATCATAACTCAGCCCCCTTCCCTTTCTTCTCTATTTTTTGCAGGGCACAACGGACTGGTAGCAGTAAGTGATTGTTCAGACACCTAAGCAGAAGGAAATGTTCACATGAGATTCTGACGTGAGGATCAGGAATGTGTGCAGTGAGCAGATTTCAGGGTGATCTACATATTCATGGTGCTCATCCAGATTCCCGTGCTGTTTGTCCAGGCAGCGTACCTGCAGAAGGCTGGTGTGGAGACGGCTGTCTTGGAACGCCGGCATGTTCTGGGGGGGGCCGCGGTGTCTGAGGAGATCATCCCAGGTGAGGCCTTCCGCATCCTCATATCAGGGTTCACGTCTGCTGACCCCTGTGGGCAGGGGACATGGTTCATTCCGGATGACCCCGTACAGGTCCAGAGGGGTCACCTGATCCCCCCTTCCACGTCTTTCTCTGCAGGCTTCCGCTTCTCCCGGGCCTCCTACCTGCTCAGTCTCCTGCGGCCACACGTCTATATGGACCTTGAGCTGAAGGTCAGCTTGAGGCATAGTTGGTGATAGGCTGGATTACGCCGGAACATCACCTCCACGTGCTTGGCTAGGGTGACCACCAAATCCATGTCAGGGAGGACACTTTGAGCTACTTCGGGTTTTACAAACTACTTGTACATGGAAAAGCTCCTGTGTTTGGCTGAATAGTTCAGCTCTTCTTGTGCTTTGATTGGCTTGTTTCCTTGATTGAAAGACTCATCCAGCTGTTTCACATTAACATTAGTGACACATGCGTGATTATAGGAGACTGACCAATCAGCACGCAGCAGGAAGTGCTAACGTGAAATCTGGGTTATTGTTATTGATTTTGTTTGAACTGGTAGTTCCCAAACCCAGTCATAGCTAAACTCATCCCCCCGACAGGGATTACAGTAGGTGGTCACCCTACGTTCATCACATTTCTATCCACGAAAGAACCGTCAGCACCACATTAAAGCCTCCTCGGAGTTTAGTTTACTAGCCCAGAGCTCTATTGACATCTGCTGCCTGTGGTTTTAGCTGTGTGCCCTGTGACACCGATGGAGGCTCGGGGGACATCGCTGGCTGTCGTCCTGCTGCTTCCTGTGCACACCTGCCCCTCCTCATCTCTCTGTCCTGTTCCCTTCGGTCAGAAACACGGCTTGAAGGTGTACAGGCGTGACCCCTACTCGTTCACGCCCCTACTGGAGGAGGCGGTGGCGGGGAAACCCCCCCGCTCTCTGCTTCTGGGCCCTGACCTTGAAAAGAGTGTGCAGGAGATTGGGAAGTTTTCCAGAAATGATGCCAAGGTAAAGTGGATGTCAACCACGTCATCCCCCCCCCCCCAAAGCAGTTAGTCACT
>JAODUD010000062.1:12789478-12799973 GCA_026784285.1 Stomatorhinus walkeri | reverse complement strand
CTCCCCCTCCCCATTTCTTAAGGTGAAACACCGGCTTCACACCCAAACGGTCACTTCCGGAAAACCTGCATTGTCCCAAACCAGTTCATTACTAATCATTACCACGGTCAACTTAAGCACAGATCACCTTCTGTAACTGCTGAAATGCACTCGGATGATGTTGTGTGAAATGACTTAGCATATTGGATGTGTTTCCAGCAACATATCTTGAGTTCAGCTTAACAGAGCCAACAGACAGTCTTGGCCGTGTCAGCTGCTCTCTCTCCAGCGTTGATGTAATTTATTGGTAAACTAAAATGTTCCCTAATCAGCGATTATGATTGACTGTAACCAGGATTAGCCGTTATCAGCTCATAGGCACAGTTAGCATAATGTTTTCTGTGTTGAACATCTACTTGTGAACTTAGGTTCTGCCCATGTCAATAAATGCATTCATTCATTTCATTGTGCGTCCCAAATAGAAAATGATGGACTGAACTGCATACATTGAATACATGTACTGTTATAGCCTACCAGCTTTCACATTGGCGTTGCAGTGTGTATGAACACAGGCTGTGTAGTCTCACACTGTTAGCCAATGAAATCAGTGTAGAGGTTTCATCAGAGCAGCAGAGTGGGTTTGTCAGAGTTATTGGACGAGGTTTGCTCCCGCGTACTAAGCACTGAATTGGTCTGGGAAAAAAATGAAGTGTGTCAGCCTGGCGGCCTGCGTTGATGAGGCGGCCATTCTCACGCCTGATTGAAAATTAAAAACGTAATGTTATAACGTTAATTATATCCTGTCTCAGATTTTTTTTAACTTAGAAGTTTAATTGTGTAATATGGTGTGGGACCCTTAACAGAGGCTGTAAACCATTGTGACTAAAATGCTTCCTTTGGTGGTGTTCAGGTCCTCAGTGTGCTCTGTCTGTTTATGTCCCCTGTCCAGGCCTACCCTGTGTTCCAGAACCATCTGGAGAAGCTCGCCTGTGCCATACACCCCCTGCTGGATGCCCCGCCCGTGGATATCGTTGGGATAGCTGGGGGTTCCCTGAGAAGACGAGTGGCTGCTCTGCGGACCCTACGGCCCCTTCTGCAGTGTGGTACTGACAACCCACCAGCCAGCATCCCCCCCCCCCCCCCATAGTGACCTGCTCACTCAAGGACCATTCAGACTCTCACATGTGTGACCTCTGCTCTGTTAAAAGGTTTAAAACTGGGAAAGAACCTTCCAGATTTTTATGAACTGCTCACAGCTCCAGCGCAAAAGGTTGGTGATGCTGATTATCTGGGCCGTTCCCCCGTTTGATTGGCGCGTGTCTGTGGTGGGAAGGCTGATGTGCTCTGTCGGTGCGGCTGCCTGGCACACAGGTGCTGAACCGCTGGTTCGAGTCGGAGCCGCTCAAAGCGACGCTGGCCACAGACGCGGTGATCGGCGCCATGATGAGCCCCAAGCACCCCGGCAGCGGGTACGGGGCAGACGGGCGTGATTGCAGGGACCTCAGACACAAGTCTGGGGTTTTAAGCCACATATCCTATGCCACAGCCTGACCACTGTACTTACATTTCTGGGGTAGTGTGTGTCCGGCCAGTGTTGGGGAAGTTACTGAGGTAGAATGTTCAGGTCCAGAAAGTACAAATCCAGACCAAGGTTTTGTTTCAGCCAACCAGGTGAGTACTCTGTGACTGCGAGTCTTTATACTGAACTGGTTGGTTGAAACAAAACCATGGTCTGAATTCATACTTTCTGGACTTGAACTTTCCAGCTATCTGCATTGGATTGTTTTTGTGAGTAACTTCCCCAGCACTGTGTCAGGGTTTGGCGTAAGGTGCATGACAAGTATAAACTAGCTTTTACAGCCAGCCTGTGGTATGGTTCCTCACAGCCTTTACCTGTCTAGGTATGTACTGCTGCACCATGTGATGGGAGAGCTGGAGAAGGAGCGAGGAGCTTGGGGCTATGTGGAAGGGGGCATGGGGGGTGTGTCCAAAGCGATTGCCAACGCAGCTCATGCCCATGGAGCCTCCCTCTTCACTGAACAGGTGAGCACTACAGGATGTACACACTGCTATCCAATCGCCGCTCAGCACTGCCAGCGTCCCGTCCAATGAGATACATCCTGGTTCTATTTCCACCTTATTGGATTTCTGTCTCCTGCCAGGAAGTGGAGCACGTTTTGGTGGCTGACGATGGCCGCGCCCGTGGCGTCGTGCTCAAGGACGGCTCTGAGGTCCACAGTAAAGTCGTTCTGTCCAACGCCACACCATATGTGACCTTCAAGCGGCTCACCCCACAGGTAACACCCCCCGCCACGGTCTAGCCACATCGTCAATCCTGCTCACTGACACGCCCCGTTGCTATGATGTGACGTGATTGCAGAACGCCCTGTCCCCAGACTTTGTGAGAGCGGTCGATCAGATTGACTACACGTCTCCGGTTACCAAGATTAATGGTCAGTCCTGAGCTCCACCAAATCTGCTTCCCTGCGGAAGTTTCCCTGGATTAGAAAGTAGTTTCCTCTTTGGGACGGCGGCGCACACGGGGTCCTCAAAGCCCCCTGTGTCTGGGTCTGTCCTGCAGTTGCTGTGGACAGACTGCCTGAGTTCCTGGCTGCCCCGAACAGAGGCCGCGGCCTGCCAGGCCCCCATCACCAATGCTCCATCCACCTGAACTGCGAGAACATGGATATTCTGGAGGAGGCTTATCAAGAGGCCAGGCAGGGTCGCCCCTCCACCAGGTCAGCCGGTGAATTAGCTTAGCGTTGGCTGTTTCTTTTCCTTTTTGTGGTCCAAATTTTGCAGCCGCATTCCTCTTTATGCCAGACCCATGCTGGAGATGTGCATCCCCTCTGTGCTGGACCCAACTCTGGCACCCCCCGGCTGCCACGTCGTCTCTATCTTCAGCCAGTACACTCCCTATTGGCTGGGGGAGGGCCGTGCCTGGACCAGTGAGGACCGGGAGAAGTACGCAGACTCCGGTAAAGTGTCCCGAGCGGCGGGTGCTGTGTCTGGATTCAAATTTCATGTAAAATATGCTTCCATTTGGGGATTTTCCCAGAATCCCCTGATAAACTTTTGTGATCTCATAGAAGTCACATGGCAAGGTGAGTATTTCTTTAATGCGCTCTCTGTGTAGCCAAACCATCTTCCACAAGCACAGTACAGGGTCACAGTGGGTCATCAGCACAGGGCAAGTTTTGGTATTAGATTTTCATTGTAGTTTAAATATTGTTGTATCTTTCTTTTTCCTCTGATAGTGTAAGGCTGTCTGAGTTAAGGTCACGTCTGTTTCTGTGCTCATGGTCAGTAACGGTGCAGCCTGTCTTAACCTGCCGTGTTCTTCTGTCCCTGCAGTTTTTCACTGTATTGAGCTCTACTCGCCTGGCTTCAGAAGCTCCATAGTGGGCAAGGAGGTTCTTGCTCCACCTGACCTGGAGAGCATTTTTGGGCTGACTGGAGGGGTGAGTTTATATTCAGTTGTTAATATCTGAAGGCCGTCGCTGGGCTCTATGAAACATGAGTCAATGAAAGAGATGAAAATGCCGGATGTGTCCTAATGGTACGGACAGGGTTAGGGTTCAACATTTCAGCGTTAGCATTCTCTGGTAAGGTTGAGCTGCAGAATGATTTTTAATTAGTCTCTGCTTAATGGTTGACCCACAATCCTTATATAAATATTGTCTTAGATAACAAGGTTAAAGTCCAGGGACCCTGAGGTGTAAAAGACGTAATATTTGACCCTAAACAGCTGGTTTTACATTGCCAACAGAATATTTTTCATGGTGCCATGTCATTGGATCAGCTCTATCTGGTGCGACCTTTGCCCTCTGTCTCGGATTACCGCTCACCAATCAAAGGCCTGTATCTGTGTGGCAGTGGATGTCATCCTGGTACGTTATTGGCTGGTAGTGGTTAATTTTTTATTTTTGCTGTTCATACGAAGCCTGAATTGTAATAAATTTCACTCTCTAGTAGGTCATATGATCTTGCGTGTACATACTGTCTTGTACTTTAAAAAATAATGGCATTTATAGAACTGGGTTCTGCATCCCAGTCACTCAGGACTGTAGCTTGAATCACCAGTCTTTTTAGTCCAGAATTTTAACAGCCAAGCCACCTGTGCAGTTTCTAGATATGTATCTGGTTGTCTTACCTTTGTTTGCCAGGTGGTGGCGTAATGGGTGCTGCAGGATGGAACGCCGCCCTCACTGTCCTGGCTGACTTGCGGCGAGACCGAAGTGGCTGAGATGAGCCTGGGGTGTAGGGGGGAGGTGGGGCATCTATCTAGGATGTTCTGTAAACATTCATGTCAGACTTTCCACAAAACTCACATTGTATTTTACATTACCACCTTATTGAAAGAGGTTCATTTTAGCTTCATTCAAGTTTTTAAAAGGCCTAATAATGTTTTTAAAACACTATTTGGAGTTACTCATCGTGGCTGTATGAATTATGAGATTGGGGCATTTGAGGGTCATTCTGTGGGGTAGGCTAGCGTTAGCAACAGTGCAAAGAGTCACAATTAAAGCCATGTCTTTGTGTAATACTTTGATGCTACATAACCTTAACTCCAATGATGCCTTTGTGAATAAACTGTTTTAGTCTCTGTGAGGCTGCCTCTCTGTATGCCATGGAGTGTTCTACCTGACGCTTAGCCTGGCCGTAATGGCCGTAGAGCCTCCGCCTCAGGGTCAGGCTGTGTTGTCTCCTCCATTAAGAAACCATCTTATCTTTTAAAAATTACTTCCGACACTAGTGTTGACTTCTGAAATGACATTTACGCTATCATATTTGAGAAGTATTTGTTTAGCACTTCAGAATTAATTTAAAGTTGATGGTCAATAAAGCAAAGTTCATATTCCACAAAGTCCCTGAGACTAATAACTCTGGATGGAGCGGAAAAAGAAAAAGATAAAGAAAACAAAGATCTCATGGAAAATTTCCGGGAAATTTTTCGCACCTTTGCAACTCTACTTCCCATGGAAAGTTTCTGAAAATTTTGCATAGTGCTCTTGTGATACAGTTGCCTGATCAATAGAGGGCAGCACAGCCCACAAAATGAACTCTAAAAAATGCTTTTTATTTTGTTTTTCTATAGTGGACCTCTTCCTCAGGTTTACAAGTGTCATGCATGTGTCCCCAAATCCATTTTCCTCAGGTTTTGCACCAGCAGATTCACAAATTGGGTTCCCATGTTAAATTCCCAGCCATGTGCAGCATCCCATCAAGGCAATGGGAACATGTTTAACAGCATTAGCCATGATCCACACAGATCCACCCCAGTCATACCTAATTACAGGACATGTTAAAACCCCCTGATGTGCACCCTTCATTCTCACAGCAGATATTTAGGGAAGGAGTAGTGATCCTAACCCTTACACACTCTTGGAGTATGTAGTACATTTTAGATGCATAGATGGTTTTGTATGCACAAGATGTTTTGTAGTGCATAAGTAGCGTTTGTTGTCAGTTATCAGAGAGTATGTCTATTTCGATTTGATTGTTAGCCGTTCCCTGACCACGCCAAGCTGGTGTTGGTCTCTTGGCAGCACTCAGTTCTTTTGCATGCTTCGATAGCATGCAGTTCCAGTGAGTTTGTGCCTTGTTTTTAAGGACATCGGCGCAGCCACTTGCAGACTGAAGAAGCTACATGTTACAGAAGGTGAGGATTTCAGTAGCTTGCCTGGCTTTATCCTACCAGAGCAGCAGAGAGTTCAAGGTTTTTAATTTTCTTGAAATGCAATGCATGAAAGCCTTTTGTTGTAGTTTAAAATTTCTCACGGTAAATTGATTGTTGCTTCTTAAACTTTTCCGGGTCCTTGAGTCATGCTCTGTTATACATCTTTCTGCCACAAGGTGGCAGTGTGTCACATGGTGTGTGTGGTCTTTTATTTAGGACCTGTGTGCCTGTCCCAGCCGCTATACTTCGTGCTGTATGCTGGCCTGCCGCCTGTTGAATAATGTCTGGCTGTTAGGCTGAAGGGAGTGGCCCACAGAGCTTCTTTCATTTTAGCATGCTGCCCCAGAGCGACGTTTCGGACCCCCGTTAGGCGCAGGCTGGCTATGCTAGTCCTCCCTGGCTTTATTTAAACTGGTACTGGGTCTAGGTGATAGACAGCTGGTGCACAGAGCTGTGAGATGAATGGGTGTCAGTGCTTTCTGGAGATTTCCTCCATACATGGACCAAACTGCTTTGGGATGGTGTTTTACTGTGTACTATTTTAATAAACATGGTTTGTCTATTCACCCCTAACAGATTGTGCATTTGTTAGTATGGACCAGCTACGCTACCGCACAATTCCCAGTGGTATTTTGTTCCAGTCTTACTGTGCCTATATATACTTTTTCTTGTCTTTTCTCTCTCCTGGGCCATCCCTGTTATCTTGGAGCCGTGACCTGGTAAGATGACGCATGTGCAGCTCCTCATACTGTCCACCATGGTGGCCACGCCTTTCTACCGAGTTCGGAGATGACTGGGATGGAGCGACGCATTTAATCACACGGCCATGTTCCTTGCGGCGGGAAGAGGGACTGCACTGACATCTCATGCCCGCCATAACTGGACATTTCCTTCATACCCTAAATCTGGCATTAGAACGATGGGGCAGATGAGCTGTGGTTGCTCCCATCTTCAGAGCAAGACAACTTTTGGGTGAGGCTTTGTCTGGTTCTGCTTAGGGTTGAAGATTTCGGAATGAAGATGGGTCCTTGGTCATCTTGGCACGCTGGGAGTGTTTGTGCGGTCTGTGCAGTCGGGGGTCCCAAAGTGGGCCGGCTTGGTCGTGATCGTGGGAAAACTCCCAGTGTTCAGTGCTTACAGGCAGTAATGTGTGCCAGGTGATGGGAGGGACCTTTACGGCCAGACTCCTGCTGCCTGGAAGCCCACTGTGCTCTTAGCGGTTGCCCGCTGATTGCACAACTGTGGCCCCTGGAACCTGGGCATTGTGGACTGGACAAGGCCCTGCCAGCTGGGGTTGTGTGGGCATCTCAGGCGTTCGGCCTTTAGCGTTTCCAGGAGGAGGGGGGCCCGTGCAAAGGGAGGGGGGAGCTGGGCTGGGAGTTCAGGAGGTGCCGTGATTTGGAAAGGCGGCTGTTTATTGCTGGAGAGTGTATTTATTTCACGCCCCTGCGGGTTGTGGTTCCAGGCGGGGCTGGCCCTGGTGTGTAATTATAGAGGGAGCATGTCTCCGCAGCAGAACCCCTAGCAGGAGCGGCCCTGTGAGATGCCGTCACGTGGCGGGGCTATGTGCAGGACTGCCCTGTGCAGGGGGAGGGCGCTGTGCTGTCCCCTCACCATACCGTACCGCACCTCTGCTGGGCCCCATGCCCACAGGCAGCCCGCAGCCTCCCAGTTCCATAGTAAGTCGAGGTGGGGGTTTGGACAGGGTCGGCTCGGCACCCCGAGAGGCGCTGTCTCCCCTCTCCACCGGCCTATTTTTGGTCACCCGGTAAGATGGTTCTTTGATTAGTTCCCTCTAATAGGGGGCTGCTCTTCCGGCTGGTTTACTGGGGAGGAAGGGCCTGCACTCAACCACACAGTCGCATAAACCTTGGCTCACAAACAACTAAATTGCTGGTTTTTAATTTATAACAAAATAAGCTGTAGAATAAGTCTGAGATAATTTTGTTTCCTTTAAAATTTTAATTGGCCCTTGCTGTATTTCCTGTGCCTGTTCATTTGAGGTGGCATCCACAGAAAACCGCAGTGAATACCTCTCTCTGCTGATAAAACACCCTTTCATGCACGCAGAACTCTAACAAAATTAATCCCGTATATCCTCCGAAACTGACCTTGTGAACCAGGATGGAAAGTGAACAGCAGATGAACTCAGGCTTCCCCCACAGGAAACTGTGACTGAACAACAGGCTGCCACCACAATCTGCAAGCTTTTGTTCACCGTTAAAAGGAGAGAGTAACTCACAATAAACTTTTAAAGTCTCCTGTAATGAAGCCTTTACCCAGAATGGGCTGTAAACAGCTGAGATGTATGTCAGGGTGATGGTATCGCTACTCTGCTGTTTTCTGCCATCAGCTAGAGGACACGCAGGGTGTCCGAAGGGCGGTGGAGAGAGAGGAGGCGTGCAGCTTCTGCTGGGCACCTGTGTGTATGCAAGCTGTGACTGGCACTCGGTTTCACAGCTGTGTGCTGTTGGCTGTTCCTGCCCTAGGTCCTTCTTGTGGGTTTATGCTCGAGTAATCTGCACTCTGGAGGCAGATGATTTAGTTCTGCTCTGATTCATGTTCCCGGAACCAATGTAGCCTTACTCACTGTGTTCTAGGGCACAAAGTTCTTCCCACTAGAGTATTGTTATAAAGATAATAGCTAACAATTCAGGGCTGTTTAATTATGGAGGGGTTTATTTCTTACTACTTGAATCCCAACCAATCTGTTAAATTAAAAGCCACATATAGCAACAGTGTCTTGTCACTGATCCGTCTTTTCACACGCCTCATGCTTCAGCACCGCTTTAACTCTGGTGGTTTAATGCAGGAGTCTATTTTAACTCAGACGACATTTTCATCTTTTTTTTTTTTTGCATCACAGGGTTGCCAGATCTCACGTACAAATCCTTACGATTTCATTATAAACCTCATATTATAAGACTATAATAGTTTGCAAACTCTGCAGACTATTTACAAGGTAATGAAACAGTTACATACATGTAATTGCTTGAACATGTGTGTGCAGACTGGTCTTGAACTGAACATCTCACTACAGCCAGCTGACCAAAGTTTGCATGACATGAGCAGGTTCATGGTCCGTATGGCGGCATGAAATTACAGTGGCTGCCTTTTCTGAAAACCCATAATTTAATTAAATTCATAAAGGTTAAACGGTATTTTCATGTAATTTTAACATACATTAGTGATATGAGTTTTCAACTAAGGAAGACAAAATAAAAATGGAGAAATGTGGGAGGGAAGGAAAAGAGGGAGGGTGGAAGAGAGGAGAACAGCAGACCAAGACCACGTCTTTGTCACACACTTGCTTCGCTCATTCACTTTCTCCCCGCCAGCTTCGCAAATGGCTCGCAGCGGCGCAATGACAGGTGAGTCGCGTTTGACTTTTTTGCGCCAGGGGCTCTTTCGATGTTCAACACACTGCGGTCTTCATTCCGGCCTCTTTGGCGCATCTGAGCATGCGAATACTGTCTGGAGATTTGTGTTCTGTCTTAAGCAAAACATATAGTTACTTCTCTAGCGCTTTTTTTGCATTTAGGCAAAAGTTCCGCAAATGGTTTGCGACATTTACAGTTTAATTTACAAAATGTTTGAGGTACCAATAAAATTGTAGGGCTCGATTTATTCGCAGGGAGGTTACTGTTTGGTCATCTACAAGGCAATTTAAAGCGCTCGTTACTGTGGAGTTATACTTTAGGGACCAAAAGAAATTAACTTAGTGCAAACTTGTTAAATTTTTCAAAAACCAATGTGTTTTTCATTGATACCAATATGTATGACTGTTGCTTTATTTCGATACGCTTCGTGAATTCTAATTCATAATCACTTAAATATGAGATTATTTTACAGACTGTAAGAACGAGATATTTTAAACCAAAGAGGTCCCTCATTGCCATTCTTAATGAAAGCTATGCCTATATGAATGTGATAACGACTAGTGTCGTATTTGTATAAGATATATATAATGACAAGGAGTCTATATGCATTAAAAGCGTTTGGTAATCAATGTTTGCGTGGCTGTGCAATGGTGTTCGCTACCACAGTATATTATATAGGCTACAAAATCTGAAATTTAAACGATGATAATAGGGCAATTGAAATATAACCATCACCGTAAATCTAGGCCTATAATCTCTGTAAATTAACATAACTGAAAGTAGTAACATATAATGCTTTGTTTCTTGGAAAAGGGTTTGCAAAGCGATTTTAATTTAATTGGCCAATATTTTATATATGCATGCTTCGTTGATTGTTTTCCATTTCTATTCCCCGGTATGTTTACGTTTCGTGGTTCCCTGCTGTCTTTAACAGAAGCGACGCTGGGTTCTGTGCTGTGCCTCGTGTCGCTGCTCCTTTCTGCGCACGGCATCCCGCGGTCCTCTGGCCGTGAGTCAGCTGTCAAGGTGCGCCTTACGGGCCTCGCTCCCTCACAGAGGGAGGGTCGTCTTGAAGTCCTTCACAATAACACCTGGGGCACTGTCTGCGACGACGAAATTGACATTAATCTAGCCAACGTCGTCTGTCGAGAGCTGGGCTTCCAGAGCGGTATCACCTGGGCTCACAGCGCCAAGTACGGAGAAGGAGAAGGTGCGAGCGCCGTTCATGTATGCGATCTTCCTTCTCATGTATTTTTTATTTTCCCATCTATCTTCCAACAACTTATAACCATCGGGGTAGTGGGACTTTTTATTCTGATAAATGCATTACCATGAAAACTGTTTCAGAAGTGCGTGGAGTGCAGTTTCTCGTTAGTGCCTCTTCGGGCTCCAGGTGGTCAACCATGCGCCATGACGTCGGAAGGAGTGTAACAGTGGTGGTGGTGGTGGTGGTGGT
>JAODUD010000062.1:12756254-12773788 GCA_026784285.1 Stomatorhinus walkeri | reverse complement strand
GGTGTATTTTTACAGTAGAGTTTGTGTATCATTGGCAGTGGTGCTGTAAAGGGGGGAGTTAGGATGAGTGACAGGAACCCTAAAAAATTTGGAACATAATCTGATTGATCTGGATTGGGGGCCTGATATAATATGCTTTCATAGGGCCCAAAACCTATAGTGGCCCCGCTGATGATTGAAATATAGAGTCTGTCTCTTAGTAGTACAGAATCTGTGTATGATTGAAGTACAGAGTCTATGTCTATGGAGTACAGAATCTATATATCTTTGAAGTTCAGAGTCTGTGTGTCTTTGCAGCATATTTTTGTTTCCAGCTGAAATATGGAGAAACCATTCACGCTTTTTATAGACATGAATCAGACGGGCTATAAAAACAGTCCAGGGCAGCTTTGGCTCCCTGTAATGAGAGGCCTGCCCCCCCCCCCGGAGAACGGCCTGGCAGCTCTGGGGGGAGGTGGGAGGTGGGGGGGAGTGCCCTCTGAAGCCCATCTTCAGGCTCCTCCTTGCTCCTGCAGGTGGAAGTGAACCCCTCCCTGGACATGGCCGAGTCGGACTTCATGAACAACGTGATGCGCTGCCGCTGCAGATACAGCGGGAACAAAGTGTACATGTACGGCTGCCATGCAGGTACACACTGAACTTCCCACACACATCCCATGCCACGTTCCACATGTCACTGGCACTGACATTCATTCATAAAAACACAATCAGCTTTGCCTAGGCATCATTGTAAAGTGAAGTATGAAACTGAAACGCTTTCATGTGATTGGTGCTTCAACCCCAGGTGATGCGTACAGTGCAGAGATCGAGGACCTGTTTGAGCACCAGCAGCAGATCTCCAACAACCTAATCTAAGCTGATTGAGCGGCGGTGCCGGGGCCAGGAGGGGATGGGGGACAGGGTTGGGGAGGGGGGGTTGGGGTTCACATGATGCAGGTCCCAGGACATGCAGAAATGAGGGGGCAGACAGCGCCACCTGTCCAGCTTGGGGGCATGACTCCGCCATTTCCACACCCTTGGAGTCCTGTCTCGTGAGTCAGGGCACCTTTATAGGTGGGACACATCTACCAGATGGGAGGGCGGAGAAGTGTCACCATGGCAACTAGTTTCTTCATTCATACAATGGATTTTTTAGCTTTAAGGTCCAACACGTAGATCAAAGCAGGTGCAAGGCATATTGGGAGTATGGGATTAAGGCAGTATGTATTTCTGTCATACATGTCTTAGGTAGACCTGTCATTGGTATCTGTAATGGTATCTGCTGGGGTCTTTAAGGCTGTGACACAGAGGGATGGATGCTATTGGGAACCATTTATGGCCAAACACCACTTATTAGGTGGCATTTTCAATGAATGGCTCAGTGTCTCCATGACTACAGGCTGGGCCAATCCATAATGCCTATCCGGATATTGGTGCTGTGTTACCAAGGTGCTTGTCAAACACAGGAGTCTGTAACATTATACGTGTGCCGTCGTGCACTTTTCCGTGATCAGGGCCTTAACCTAATAATGTCCTCAGGTTACTATCGTAGGAGTTTAGATTATGTTCATTAAAGTTGCACTTTATCTGTTGATATTCATGATCTGTGCCCCCAAAGACAATAACAATGACATCTCAACATTAACAGAGATTCCTTATGATCATATTACTTATAATGTAACTTCAATGGCAGTGTAATTTTATTAGTTATCACACGTATTGACTAGAGGGATTTATCTTGTTCTGGTAATATAGTACTGCTTCCATGCAAAAAAAAAAATCAGTTGACTGACACAGTGTACTGTCTGCTGTTGATTTATTTATATTTCTGTTTAATCTTTATCTTTAGTCAGTGTGTTCATGCAAGATCATGAGTGGGTAGACTTCTGCTGTGTGTCTACAGAAACTATGAAAAACTATTAAAAGACATAAAATCTACACTTTAAAATTTACACAATGTACAATTCAGACCATGATACACATTAAGCTCATCTGAAATGACATAAAGGCCCTGGGTGTGGAGTAGATGTCGGACAAGTTTCGCTGTGTCTGTCTCAAGTGGCCGTATGTTAAGCTAAAATCAACCCGCTCCCGCACTCTTCATTTCCGCTTGTTTATTTTACGTCTTCGTGTTATAAATGCTCTGTGTGTTTTTCATTTCGAAGCTTGAACAAAGGACTTCCCTCACAGTGGTGTCTTGCACCATCCCGCAGCTGTGGAAACTCTGCATGGAATAGGCGACATTCCCTCCAGTGCATAATGTAATTAATTGGTTCGGCAGAGCAGTCGGGGCTGAGATCGCGTATCTCGGGATGGAGTCGGGTCCACGAAGGGCAAAAAGCACCAGACTGAGAGAGCGGTGTACTGACACACAGACACAGACAGACAAGCGTCCAAGTTTTCAACAGTTTGTTCATAGTACGTTCTTGGCCGCAGGGCTGGCCATGGTGAGTGTGTGCACGTCTCGCTTGTGCCCCTTCATCGTGTACTGCAGCAGTTGTCAGGTCTGATTAGC
The DNA here is from genome assembly GCA_026784285.1 of Stomatorhinus walkeri. NCBI lineage: Eukaryota > Metazoa > Chordata > Actinopteri > Osteoglossiformes > Mormyridae > Stomatorhinus > Stomatorhinus walkeri. Next base: position 12,771,294 of record JAODUD010000062.1, on the reverse strand, counting down.
ATTTTCTTCAGGAGCTACTTGATGAGCAAGTCCAACCACTGATGTCCTTCAGGGGGCATTTGCCTCAGCTCGGAGACTGGCCGGACTGGAGCAGCCATTTTTGGTTGGGTTTGTGACAGGCGTGCTCGTGTGTAGCTTGCCGTTTATCAGCGGCTGTCGCCCGTGGTTCTCATCTCGTCGTGTCTGCCCACTAGTCCTTGGGGGAATCTGGTCCCACCAGCAGCAGGATCCAAAAGAGGGGAAACAGTCTCAGGTGTCTCTGGGAGTCGGCAGTGTGTCAGTGCGAGTCGGACTGCAGCCCGTCTTCATGCTGGCGGAGTCTCCCAGTTCTGCTCAACTGCAGTGCTGGTATGTGGAAGTCATCTCTCTACTGTGAAGCCATGAAGCTCAGCAGAGCCAGTGCCCGCTGTAGCTTCCATGCCAATTCTTAAGCAGAAATGACAGCTTTGCATTTCAATGGTTAGTAAAATACCAAAAGTGCCCAAATTGTCCCACACAACCTGCCCGGCATTGAATTTAAGGGCTTCATTTAATCTTCAGCCCAGAATGGCTCATTCAGATTAGTATAAGCTTACTGACAGCAATCACTTCCTGTTTATTTTGTGTTGAATTGTCATGCTTGTAACTAGCAGAACGTCTCAGTTTGTATACGGTTGATGTACTGGTGAAATATTGCATATGTTTGTTTTAATTAACACAATCTGAATCTATATCTACTGATGCCATTTTAAACACCTTGATGTCTTATGTGATTTTGACAGAGGAATCGAAATAAACATCTGAGTGAGTGGAAATCCCGTGTTGCGCTCTCCTGCTCTCCTTTGTGTTCTTGTGTTAGCATTGTGGTGAGACGGGGATAGGAGTTTGGGCGGCGGAACCACGACACGTGTTGACGTTGATCTGAATTAGCATCACCGCAGCTCATATGGGGCACATGACACAGCTCTTCCTTGTTGCTTTCCCGGAATGGACTGTTTTGGAAAGATCACAAAAGGTACTTGAATTCTAAAAGGAGCTTCACCGTACAAACATGTGCCCCCTATATGTGTTTCGGGTCAAAGTGAGGCCTTAGGTGACCGCCAAAAGTCTGGTGTTACTTCGCCACCCCCCCACCCCACAAAGGAATGTAGTTTATTAAAAAATGCACCCATAGTGAATCTGCTGCTGTGCTCACTGAACAAATACAGAGAAAGGCTTCCTGGGTCTGTAAACACTCCCCACAGCTTATGTAGGCAGCCATGTTGCTCATTAGTGAACAAATAATGCCTGTGACTTCTCAAAGTCGCCTACTGTTTATGAGAGTGATCCTCCCCCCCCAGCACCACGTGTGGGTTCAACTCTGTGGGATTGACAGGCCCAATTTCACCTGCACCCAGTCACGTTTTCACCCTGGCTTGATCATTCAGGAGGTGGGATGTTTGTGGGATGTTTGAGTATAAAAAAATGTTCAAGGACCACTGGCTCATTATGCACATCAAAATTATAAGACAACATTTTTTTTTATTTGCATGAGAACATTTACATTTTATTTATTTATATTATATTTAGCAGACGGTTTTGTCCAAGGAGAAAGCAGGGGACAGACAGTCCCTGAAGAAACTGAGTGTTAAGGGTACTTAAGCATATTACTGCCACGACATAATAAGAAAAATATTCTCACTATCACGTTATAACGTGAAAATATTACATTATAACGCGAAAACATCACGTTAAAACGAGGAATTGTATCACGTGATAATGTGAAAATATTACGTTATATCGAGAAAACCTATACTGTAGGATTTGTTTTATTATGTCGTGGCAGTAATATGCTTCCGTATAAGGGCTTTGTTCAAGAGCCTAACACTGAAATCACTCACCTGAACCTGGGATTTGAACCAATGAGAGAAAAGCTTGGGCTCAAAGTGCAGAGTAATTTGGTAATTTGAGCAATAACTGAGCGGTGAAACGCCATCCAGATACATCACCGTCAGCGCTATAAAAGGGGGGGGGGTGGGTGTGGCCAGGTGTCAATGGCTCATTCATACACATGAAAGTTGCTACATATTCAATGAAAGGAGCCAGAAATAGTGACATGAGTTCGGTTTTTCCTATTTATCCATCTGAATGTTGCAACTGCACCATTTAGTCATCTTCACGTAGCCAAGACTTTGGTGATCAGATATCTGGGATCAAAACAAACTGCCACCATTGCTTACTATGTACTTTTATAATATGTCTGCAGTAGTTCCAAACTGCATTTTGCAATGTCTATACTTTAATGTCAAATTACAAACTTAACATACATCTGACATATTTACAAAGTACACTAAGATAAAGATGAGTTTAATGCTAAAACAAATATATAAGACATAATTATTTTGCCATGAATTAAGATATTGAATGAAATATGTGATCATGCCCCAGTCAAAGTGTGTTATCTACCCCTAGACTCCAGAGGATTAATTAACACACTTGATTCAACTCCTTGTGCTAATTACTGAGTCACATAAAGTCTACCCTGCATTCAGTTTACCCATACAATGTCTATGGTAATGTAGAACTCACGTTAACTGTCTTGCTAAGCTTAAAAGCAATAAATATATTTATTCAGTTTACCAGTTATGCAACAAACATGCTTAATGTGAAACATTCAAAATGTACTCTCTTTGCTGTATACGCTATAATTTACAATGCGCAAATCCAGTGTTCTTCAGAGTTTCATTGGCAGAACTGGCACTAATTTAAATCTGGTTAATATACCGCGAGAAAAAATTGTTTGGGCATGTCACCTAACTGGATTTTATATTGTTACGTCGCCACCTCGTGGCCGTACATAAATGTTGCCGTTACCCAAAAAGTTTTTTTTCCGTGTAAACAAATCTGTTTTTAAGGTAATTTTAAGGTAGCTAACCATTTAGTAACATCATTTAAAACAATGTTTAAATGTAACATAATTTAAAACGATTTTAAAGGCTGGTTGTTGCAAACATAAATTCTGGAGTAATAGAAGAAAATAATTAGTAAGAAGTGGCTCTCTATTTTGGCCACAAGGTGGCAACATATTAAGACATAGTTCTCATAGTTAAGTAATTTATTTTCCAATCTAATCTAATTAGAATTGCTTAATCACACGTATAATGTCAACCTAATTATATGTGTGATTAAGCAGTTGGTTTTTATATAACTCACCGAAATAGATAGGCTTGTTGACAAATAAACAAAATTGGTTAAAAAAGGTTAATATAGCTAGGTTTATGTTAGCATGTCGCCAAAATGTGAACATTGCCGTTATCGGAAAGGTTATTCTTTTAAAGCGTTATGTATAATCCTTCTGTTGTAGTTGGTTATATTGGCGAGATTCTCCGAAATTTTATGGCATTCTGAGAAAACGACATAAAGTTGTAATCATAATGGAAATATCACAAGTTTAGACTATAAACATAGAACAATGTACCGAACATTTTGGCAGTCCAGGATGGTGAGTTCTTGAGCTAACAGCTAATCTGTAGTTACTTGTGAGCCCTGCTAACGACCAGCTTCATATGTGGTGTCGATGAGTACCAGACTGTCGGAGAGAAACAGCCTTTAGTTCTTACTAATGGCAATAACCTTTGTAACCACAATGGCTCACTTAAAGAGCTTATGTTTATAGTTACCCCGAGTAAAGCAAATGGACAACTGGAAACCAGAACAGAGGCTTTATGCTTAATGTTTTTCCAGTTACTTGGCTGTTTGGCTGCTTCGTGGGATGAGTACTTTTATGTTGGGGCTGGGCAAGTGTCATATAGTTTGTTTGTTAACTTAACCTTCAATAAAGTAACTGGCCTGTGTCGAAGACCAGATTCATTTTATTAATTCCCAGTTAGTCAGGTTGACTGCTCCCAGCCTCGTCTACTGTCACTGTCACGTTGACTTCACTGGCAGTGTCCAGCAGTGTCAGTCTTTCGACCTCCTTTTTGCGAGAAGTAATAGACAAGAAACTGTCCACGAAGGCTGTATAATGTACAGCGCAGGTCAGAAATGAAGCAGAAGCTGCCGGAAAGCTTCACCAGGATGGGAAAGGGCAGACAGAGGGGCGAAAATAGGAGCCCTCATAGGAATCAAACCGGATGAGTGGTCACCCAAGATGGCGCCACAGAACTGGAAGTGGGGGTGTGAGTGATGGCGGTTTGTGCAGCGTGGAAGAGGAGGAATGTCAGAGAGTACAGACAGGAGCAGGGGGCCCTGGGAATGCTGACAGGGAGCTGCTGCCGTCTGCGGCAGGGTAACGGGACTCTGCGTAATAAGGTCTGAGAAGGGCAGGAAGGCATCCTATTCAGGAAATCATTTATATGTGTCAGATAACGTAGTAGTAACTGAGTAATAACTAGCAGGCAGCTCAGGTAGTGTGAGTCACTAACTCTTCAGCAACTGCCCCCTAGTGGTGAGGGTGGGTGAGAGCGGCCTTCCTTCCATTTGCCCTCATGAGTGGAGCAGTTCCCTGAGGTGCAGGGTGTACCTCAGATACATTAATAATGGCTGCGTCTCCGAGTGGGGAAACACATAGTCAGTCTCACTCCAGCGATTCGTATAATAGGGGGCATCCTGCCATATCTGCTGTGCATCATTTCAAGGGCAGATTAGACCTGATGATGTTTTTCAGTGGCTGGTGGCATCCAGAGGAGAAAACAGCCACTTTTCGAACCCAAACATACACTAATGATTTGCAGCAATGTAAATCTATCGCTATAGCTCTTTCGGACAGTCGGCATGTGGGCTCAGCCCGGGGTCACCTCACCCTCCCAGGACGGTCTACCGACTATTTGCTGAAGCTTGCAGGACTGCAGAATATTGTAGATATGCGGTCATGTGTTGCCTATGGATACAATCCGATGAAGGCAACATTAGCCAAACTTAGACTAGAGAAAACTCTTTAATAAGTAGAAAGAGTACACAGGGGTGGCATGGTGGTGCAGTGGTTAGCACTGTTGCTTCACACCTCTGGGATCCAGGTTTGAGTCTCTGCCTGGGTTACGTATGTGGAGTTTGCATGTTGCGTGTCGCCATGGGGTTTCCTCTGGGTGCTCTGGTTCCCCCCTCCACAATCCAAAGACATGCCGAAGCTAATTGGAGTTACTAAATTGCCCATCGGTGTGTGAGTGTGCCCTGTGATGGGTTGGCCCCCCATCCTGGGTTGCTCCTCGCCTTGTGCCTATAGCTTCTGGGATAGGCTCCGGACCCCCCGCAAACCAGAAGTATAAGGGGTTTGGCAAAATGGATGGAAAGAGTACACTGTAAAAACAGGGGGGGGTAATCTTATCTGCAAAGGGCTGGTGTGTATACAGGTTTTTGGGATAGCCCTTAACCTGTTCCAACCCAGGTGTGAGGACTCTTCAGCCAATCAATCCTATTAGTAATTTAATTAGGGAGCTGCAGTGAAAATGACAAACATAACAGCCCTCTCTGGATAAGACTGTCCACCCCTGCTCAAAAGTAATGATAAAAAGTACAGTATAGAAAATACATAAATTGACAGCTTAGTTGCTTATCATTATTGACTATTAAGTACTGTACATGTATTGTATGTTCTATGCTTTTATATGACTGGCCGCACATTAGGTTTGTTAACACCAGCATCATCACAAACATGTGAATTATGTGTTGAACTATGACATCAATATGAAATTTTTATGCTGAGTTATAATCTTATGGGGTCTCCCTCACTCATGTGATCTGTTGTTGACCAAAATGTCTATATGCAGTGCAAAACTGTGGCTGTGAATATTGTTGTTTTTCAGGTAGTAGGGTCATGGTGATTGACATGGCTTCAGTGAGATCCCTCTCAGGTCAGTGTTTCAAATGAATGGTGAATGGCGCTTCCTTCAGAAGCTTGGCTGTCGGTGTTGGGCGCGGGGCAGCGTCCGGCGCTCAGACTTTCAGTCACGGTGCTCCTGTTCTCGGCTCCGCTCCGGAGCACATCTCCTTGGCGTGATGGCATCCTGCCAGCTCTGATGAAGCTCTACACTCCTTTCTCTCCTCGGTACTGATAAGCTCCTGTGTCCTGGGGACAAAGTGACAGATTGCTTAATGCCACTGCATGCAAAGTGCAGCTCTCCAAAGCTGCAAATCATCCCAAGACTGCGCAGCTGTCCAGCTGTCCGTCTTAACACAGACAGACAGACGGCCGTCCGGTTCCTGCTCTGAAGCGACCAGATTCTGTCCTGCCTGCTTCTCTTTCCCTTGATGGGTTTAGCTTTCTGTTAAAGCTAAACCAGAGGCCCAGCACGGTAGCATTAAATGCAATCATTATTATTCAGGTTGTATGATGTTAATCTGTGACTCTGATGACTACGATCACACTGTTGCTACTGCTACTACAAGATGCTACTGTTGCTTTTTGGATATTATTTCTGTTTGTTTGGAGTCCGTAGAAAGAAATCTTGACTTTCTGAGGCAAGATCAATCAGAAGAAAATAGTACAAATGCGCAAATATGAGATATGCCCCCCCCCCCCACTGACCTCAGTGTTTGTCTCCCCTGCCAGAGGGTTGTTGTGATTATGGATGTCACACGGTAATAAACCGCTTGCGGATCAATATCTCTGAAATTAAACCAAAAATGAATTTCCGCCCCCAGCTACAGGCGGATGACAGTTTTACCTTTTTTGATAGTTTAGCTTACTGTGCCTTTCCGAGGGAGAGGCAGCGCAAATACAAAGAACACTGCGGCGACTCGGGGAAGCGGCCATCAGCACAGGGAATCGGCACAGGGAATCTGGGTGTAAGAGCACAGCCTCGGCAGTGTGCGCGGTTCCTACAGGCAGCTGAGGTTGCACCCATGGCAGGATGCACTGTGAAAATGGGTAAATGTCAATGCTGGTTAAAAACTACACTGTGGTCCATAAAATGTCTCCATGGTGATGAGGTCAATGGGACCTTGTGGACTAGCTGAGACTCCGCAGCCTGGGGGCAGCACCTCCTTCTCCTACTCACCCCGTACCCACCCCTGACCGGGGCTGACAGCACAGTCCATCTGCTGGAGGGTGTCTACTGTGTCACTTTGATGGATACTCTCCCTTCTCCCCTGGTGTAACGGACTTTGCCTTTTTAGGTCAGCACCTGGAACGGAGCAGACACGGTCCAGACTGGCTCTCTCCATCACCCTGTCATGTTACGGTGTCAGGGAGTCACAGTCGGGAGTCTGAGCTGGCCGGCAAGAAAGACGCTTTCCCCCATCATGCCGTTCAGAGTCTCTTAGCTGAGAATTGGAATCTCATGATGGGCCCCCCCATTTCTGAGCTAACTCTGTACGGCCCCCACCCCCCGCTCTCATCCCTGTCCTCACAGATGCGCTTGGTGTTCAGCCGTGGGTCTGTGTTCAGCTACAGGGTGCCTTTGAGCTGCTGAATAGGCGTGGTCTCTGCCTGCCTATTTATTTAGCTTATTTCCTGAGATCAGCTAGAAAGACCAAACACTATTAAGCCAACCAATCAATACACAGACATCATTGCTGTTTTCCCTCCTTGCTAAAGATTTATTTGAACAGTATGAAGGGCATAAATCACATATTCATAGCGTAAATTACACAAACTTGATTGATGGCACTGTGCGGATCACGGCTGAGACCCGGCCATGTAAAGAGAGTAAATATTATTTGAAGTGGCAGGTGAGAATATTGAAAACTAATTTCCTTCACATTTCCAGATGTAATTGCTGGGTTCCTCCAAAGACAGTTCGCTGACCGCAAAGGGAACTTTGCAGGGGAAAGCAGTATTTATAACAGCCACTATTAAATGAGATTCTCCATTAGAGAAATGATGAAGAACGTTGAAGAAGGATGAATAATTCAGCTGCCGTACTGCTTAATGCTATGTGGTGTGTGGAAGATGAGAGGAGGATGACGTGAAAGAAGGGGGCCCTCGTCCGGTTATGCCATGGCTCAGCCTGCACTCTCATGGCACGATAGCTAATGTGATCTACGCTGCTTGTGTTGTACGGTGCAGGGGCTGTTTCCAGAGAACAGAATTATAAGTAGCATTCATCAGTTTCTGTGCTCATGTACCCGTTTTACGTCATCTTCCATTGCCAAAGACCAGTTCCAATAGTCAAGAACAGAAGTACAGAGGCCTGTAAAAATCCCCCAATGTTGTACTTGCCCCATCCCAAATATCAGGAATACATCAGTTGCATCCTCTTCAAATGAGACCAATCCTATTACTCATTGCGCCTCAAGTTCATTCCCGGGAAGCAAGTTAGCAAGATTGGTCTTGCCAAGACCACAAGTATAGTCTTTGCATTCTTGGTATTGAGAAACATCCCTCAGTCTGTCCCGAGCGTCCCACATGTTTTGAGCCCAAGATGGCTACTATGTTCACCTGGGTCACATGGTACACAGATAAGCGCTAAAAGAGAAGAAAATGAACAGGGTTTATCTACTTATCTGAAACATCATCCAAGGCAGCGTACAGATTAAGTATCTTCCAACCAGATCCTCTTCATTAGTTTTGTAAAGTATTTTGTTGCAAATCCAAGGTTTTTCCAGCCTTGCAAACGTAAAAATTAGCATAATTTTAATACATCATATGTGGAAATGATCAGTGTTTCCTGACATCTGTGAGCTTCCAGTACTCTCAGGTGTCTTAGCACAAAATGTCGAGTTCAGGGGACTGACGCCTCACCACAGTGCACCTTCGATAATAGTGAAGCCCTCACAGGGAAGATCTCCGGCTGAGATGCTTTCATGAAACTCAACCATCTCAAGGGACCGGGAGATCATTGGTCAAGGACTAACGGCATAGACTCAGTGAAGCCCGGCGTCTGAGCAGCTAACAAGGAGAGCGAGGTTATCCGAGTGGGGGCGTAGGGGCCATTACTGCAGCTTAATGGTTTGCAAAGAGCGTATTAATCTTACTGTGTAGCACTATACATCTTTCACTCAGCATTTAGCTTGAGAAGGACAATTTTTAAATACCTACTTGGATTGGAGTTTTGTTGAGCCATGCAAATTTAATCTCATTTTCTCCCCTTCTTGAGTCAGATTTTGGTGATGATCTGCTTGCATGCCTGTGAGGAGTCTGACCTTCTCTCTCTTTGGGAAGCAGAGTTGGACGGAGGGGTGAAAGGACGGTTTCCGGGGCACAGAGCTCTAAGCTGTGGAATCGTGGACCCCAGAGGCTCACCTGCGTCACTGGCGTAACATGCTTGGTGGAATTTGTGCAGAGACAGTTGCTGGTAAGCGACTCCTATCAAAATGCATTTGGAGTGCATATAGCCGATTCCAAAAAAAATGATCCGCGTGAACATTACTAATTATAATATCTCATGGAAAAGAAGATTGAGCCTGGATAATGAAATACCATGGAAATATTAAACGAAAGGTAACAGCATTGTTGATGGGCTACATTAAGCATACTGACACGTTTATTAGAAGCTCTTGCAAAATGATTTAAAAAACGCCTTCATGTTTAAAGATTTAAAAGCTGTATGCAGAAAGTCATCAATTTGCTCATATAAAAATCAAGCAAACTATAAAATTAATAAGGCTGGGTTTTAGCGTTAATGATTTACATGTCTGGGTAAAATAACGAAAAAATTGGCACTGTTGTTACAGGAAACATACTAAAAAGATCCATTTCCATTGGTTATTCATGTGGAATTCATAAACAAGTCTTTTCCATATCAGCAAAGCCACCCGGCCTGTGACACACGCTGTTTATGCCGCGACCTTCCGCGCTGTCAAAGCGGTTTTCGAGGTCCGCGTGGCTTCGATCACATGTAGTTCCTTAATCGTGATGCAAAGCGTTGCCTCGGATCAACTTAAGCTTTCTGTGCGATTGTTCAGAAAAGGCAACAACAGCTGGACATATATCGAAACATCTAATTGTATTCATTACTCAAAATATCTCGTAAATTACGCTGTACTGTCCTTAAAACCCTGCTAAATTTCACACCATCGATACGTGCATTGTAGTAATACCTGTGAAATACTTGTCAATTACCGGTATACATTTTAATCCCAGAATTATCACCTTCCGCAGTGTACTTAGACCGGTACTGCATAGTTCAATTTGAACTTAAAGCACCTGCATAGAGAGGGTGTGTTTATCGACCGAACTCCACCTCTTCTTGAGCTTCATTGGCTAACTAATTTAATATTCGGTGAAATCGCTTTTGATTGGTTGGCCGCCTACCATAAAAAATCTCTCGAAGTTGTGCAAGATAATCTGAATCGACCTGTGAGAAGGGGGTGTACATGTTCATTTGTTATTATTTATTTGAATTTTCAGAAAAGAAGGAAGTGTGCAGCCGGCGGCTTGCTCTTTAATTCGTAAGTATTTTATTCCCTTACTCAATCCGCAGCGCTGCACACTACAAAGTTGCCGCCGCTCATAAGTGTGCTGTTCTCTGTCCCAGGATGTGAGAGACGTGGATGCGGGAGCCCGATCGGATGCGTTTAGGTTTCTGGCAGCTGTTTCGTTTGGGTTAGAGGACAGGTGTCCGGGGACAATGAGCGCCACTCTTAAATGAGAACGATCACTCTTTTATTCTTCTCGGAGATAAAAATATGGATCATAATTCTACTGATCAAGGGCATACACCTGCAAATTCCGCTATCACCCTCGTGTTGTGCATGCCGTTAAAAGCAAAGATATTGTCCCCGGCATTTGTAATATTATTTCATCACGTATGCTATAATTCTGTGTTAAAGTTCTTAATTGAATTATTGACTGACAGAACGGGGTAATTATGAGCGCAGAATGGTAACGCGGCTTTGCTTCGTTGCGGACATCACGTCTCAGTGTCGTCACGCATGCCTCTCAGAAAAGGTGTATGAGATTTTAGTTGGGGTCTCGGTAATGATAGATGACAGTCGTTTATTCACCAATGGAACTCTGGAGAACAGCATTTAACTGCTTGTGATAGGGCGTTGTTGGCTCGTAGGTAACGTTCATTTGAAAAATGGAGAGATGAAGATGAGCAATGCTGCGTTCCCCATTTAAAACCAAGCAAAAGAGTGTAGCTTAATCATGGTATGGGAATCGGTGTGGAACAGTTCCAGTTTGCACCAGTGTTATCAAATCACTAGTGCTTCTGGATGGTTCTGCTGGCATCTAAGAGCAAATTGGTGCAGGCTCTTAAAACATCCCCCCAGGTCTAGACATTTTGGAGATGCATATGGAGCACACTTGGAGGTGCTCTGGGTGCCGTATTTGAAACACACCAACATATTGATGATATTGGATAGTTTGTTGACGACAGAAACAATGTGACTGAAGGATCTGAATGACGTCCCTGAGGCTGTGTCCACCTCCTGCTGGGTTGCTTTTAGGGTTTTTGGACCAGGGACGTTGTGTACACTGCGAAGTGTGATTGGTTCCCCTTTAACTCACATACTTTACTGTGTAATCAGAATCTTTTTCTCTCCAGTAAGCAATACCCAGGAGCCAGCATGGTCACTGTGGAAATGATTCTCTGGAAATGAATTAGTCTGTGTGGTTTCCATTCCAATTGACCTGATGGGAGTTACAATGTCCCGCGAAGGATGCTGCTGTTTCTGTAGCATATCGCACATTGTGACAAATTCATCGCTGCTGCGTATACATACTATGTGCAAAACTAGTGCACCCTTCACACACATTACATTCTCTCCACCAAGCACTCTCTCCCCAACAAGCACTCTCCCCACACAGCACACTCCACACGCAGTACACTCTCCACACGTAGTACACTCTCCCCAACAACTGCACTCTTCGCACCCAGTACACTCTATCCCCCCAAGCACACTCTCCAGATGCCGTACACTCTACCCACCCAGTACACTCTCCCCGGAAAGCACATTCTCCCCACCATGCACACTCTTCACACGCAGTACACTCTCCACACATAGTACACTCTCCCCACCGACTGCACTCAGTACACTATCCTTACTATGCACACTCTCCACACACGGTACACTCTCCCAACCAAATACACTCTCCACACCAAGCACACTCCTCACACCCAGTACCCTCCCTCCACCAGATGTGCTCCTCACTCCCAGTGCATTCTAGAAACAGATCTTAATCTGACTTGGTATTGCCTGGAGTATTGAACCTGCTCTTGAGAGCTGCTTGATGACAGTAACTCTTGCTAACACCTGAGAGGTTTCATACCTCTGAACAAAAAAGTACCTTGACACAAACACTTGTGGCATCATTCGGCATTATAACAAACAGAGTAACAGTTGTGACATCATATAGCATTATAACAGACAGAGTAACAGTTGTGACATCACACAGCATTATAAAAGACAGAGTAACAGTTGTGACATCACACCGCATTATAACAAAGTAACAGTTGTGACATCACACAGCAGTATAACAGAGTAACAGTTGTGATATCACACAGAATTATTACAGAGTAACAGTTGATATCACACAGCATTATCACAGAGTGACAGCTGTGACATCACACAGCATGATAATAAACAGAGTTTGACTCTACCTATGACGGGCTGATAAACACCAGTCCCTGCTCTTGTTACAGGCTGAGTGTGTCTGTGCTCACAGGTGGAGATGTCTACACTGGGTTGCCTGATCTTCCTAAGTTCCCTCCACTTGTCAGTTGGCCAGCGCTCGGAACCCGTGTTCACAACTATCACCGAAACCATTCTGCCTCCAGACTACGAGAACAACCCCACTCAGCTTAATTATGGGATGGCCGTGACTGATGTGGATGGAGATGGGGACCTGGAGGTGTTGGTGGCAGGGTGAGTGTAGCCTCAATACCCCTCAAGGGTAATGTCCCCTTTCTGATTTTGCTGCGTAGAACATCTCTAGTGTGTTCAATGTAAATCGGCATCTTTTTATGTTGTTTTTTTTAATTAAAAGCCAACATTTCCATTGATCATACTAGGAAAGGTCTTAGTGGAATGATGTCCAGGCAAATTTAGGTGGCTGGTTAGGTGCCTGTTCAGGCCCGTTGGTGGTGGTGAGGTCCTTTCACTTAAGCGCTACATTGTATTCTAGTGGCTCTGCAGTATTCCAGACACATATAGTTGCCAGTACACATAGGTGGAGCTGCGTCACTGTTCTATAGCAGGGAGCTTGAAAAGGATCGAGGGCATTGAAATAAGTATGCAGCATTTCCAGCTTTTTATAGGGTAGTTTCATTTTGTTAGCAGCCTCTCATCAGGCCTCTACCTTCTTTGCCATCTTTCAGGTACAATGGACCGAACCTGGTGCTCAAATACGACAGAAACAAGAAGAGACTGGTCAACATTGCAGTTGATGACCGGAGCTCCCCTTACTATGCTCTCCGAGATCGGCAAGGCCACGCTATCGGTGTGACTGCCTGTGACATTGACGGAGACGGCCGAGAGGAGATTTATTTCCTCAACACCAATAACGCCTTTTCGGGTAAGAGTGGCAGCCACCAGGGGGCAGGAGTGGGAGATGCATAGCCTCATACCCCATGCCATGGCTTGTTCTACAGTCTGATGCACACCTTGCCAGAAATGTAAAGGCTAATTTATACTTCTGTTCAGAACCTGGTTCCTATTAGTCCTATTTAAGGTGCCCCCCCCCCCCCAAAAAAAATAAATGTGTATTTATTAGCTCAGGTCATGCATAGCTTTTTATATTACCAACACTGCTCACTTAATGAGTTACGCTCTTACTACTAGGTCGTTAAGCAAACCGGTCGATAAGCGAGGAGCCGCCTGCTACCGATATTTCAAGCGTACTGTACTGGTAGAGGGTACGTGTCAACCATCTTTAGATATTGTTTTAATGTTACCGTTGCACCATTTATAACATTTTTAGTATACTCATTAATGTTTATACAGTAATGTACTGTATACTCTAATAAACATTGCACGGTTCCCGCTACGTGTTTATTCAATATGTGACAGGTGAAAATCTACGAGTGAGGCTATATTAGTAAAACACAGAAGAGATTTAGGAGATCTCTTATCTGGTATTGCAAAGTCACAAGAGGCTGGCGGGTAAGTGCTAATGTTGATGATCAACGGGACTACAAATAAATGATATGCTAACATTTAGGCTCGTATCACTGCAATCCAATGAATCACTGTTAGCGTCCTTTTGCACATTACCGAAGTAAAACAGCGCATAGAAAATAAATCACTTTTACATATTAACCAAGATATGAAACAAGTAAAAACGCACAGCCATTGCTTTCGAAGATGTAAGAAAATTACAAGACAAAGGAAAGCATGAACTCTGCGCTGAATGAGGTTTCCTATCCCACAATACAAAGTATATGCATCATATTAAAGGCAACAGATCAAAATGAAAGTCGATCGTGAGTTCAGCATAAACTGATATGACATATCAAAACTAAAGCTCAATTACTGCCAACAATATATAACCTTCCTTCGCCAATCCAAATAAATCAGACAGCAGAACAAACAGAATAAAATAGAAACCTTGCAACCAAAGTTCTCATCCACCGTACAATACTGAGCCGTCGATGAGCTGGTCGTAAGTTCGGGTGGTTAAACAGGTAGGTCATTGAGTGAGGAGTGTCTATATACGTAAGTTTGCCATTGCCCCCAGCAAAGGTTCAGCCCCCATCCATTAATCTCTAACTATGATAACCGCATAGCCGTGTCCCCAATGTCATGGCCGGACATCTGTAGTAACTTTTCTGGGATCGAGATGCCACTTCCTAAGGCCACGGTCAGTGGCATTGTGGCAATTAATTTAGGTAGGCACGTGCCTACCCAATATTTTGTAAAAATGTAACTTGTAAAATAATTCTTCAGTCAACCTGCCTATTTTGACTGTGACTAACAAGTTGTTAAATTTGTAGTCCGGGTAATCTGGCCAATGAGCGAGCTTCCTCCAGCAGGTCGCATCTCTTAATCCCCACCCCAATCCTTCATCATTCCCCGGGTAATCTGGCCAATGAGCGAGCTTCCTCCATCAGGTCGCATCTCTTAATCCCCTCCCCCATCCTTCATCATTCCCAGAGTAATCTGGCCAATGAGCGAGCTTCCCCCATCAGATCGCATCTCTTAATCCCCTCCCCCATCCTTCATCATTCCCCGGGTAATCTGGCCAATGAGCGAGCTTCCT
>JAODUD010000062.1:12720781-12732892 GCA_026784285.1 Stomatorhinus walkeri | reverse complement strand
CCAGCTGTTTATTATCTATCTCCCCCTCCTATGGACGCGTCCAGGCCGTCTCTGTCCAGCTGTTTATTATCTATCTCTCCCTCCTATGGACGCGTCCAGGCCGTCTCTGTCCAGCTGTTTATTATCTATCTCTCCCTCTTCCCACATGTCAGGACCGGAAGCCTGACAGCCGCACTGCCAATTGCCACTGAAGCCAATGTTTGCCCTGAGTCAAACACTGAAGTTGTTCCCGAAGTTTGCTTGTAAGTCAAACAGGGTTACTTCCTGAATTCTGTTACACAAAGAATCGCTCCAGATGGCATCTTCTACTGAGGTGATCCGATCCTCCTGGGTACAAAACAGAAAAATACTGGTGAAAATTAATAAAAAGGCGTAACACTTTATAGGCATGCGTATTATGCATTATAAATACTTTTTGAATCTCTCATCTATAATGCCTTCGTAATACATTACAAAGCATCCTTAATTCTTATACCACCATTGTAATGCATTAAGGAGGTATCTATAGTGCATTATAGATGAGAGCTTCATTGGAGCTTATAAAGTATTATAATCAACACCATAATGCATTATGACTGTCAGTAGAAGATGATGTAATACTTTATTATTTCTTGTACTGACCATTATAATGTGTGTGGCGTCTGGGTTTGCTGTCTGCCCCTCGATTAAGAACAAAAGCCTCTCATCATCTCCTTCTCTGCTGAAATAACGCCGGTTTCTGTACAGTGAATTCCAACAAATGCATTCATTTTTGTTTTGTTGCTCCGTCTTTTTCTGAAATGTGTTGTGTGTGAGCAAATCTCCTCAGTGTCCAGTAGACGTCGGTCCGTCGGGTACTCACGGCTCTTCTGGGAGATGTGCAGGCCTGCACTTGTGTTTTCTTCATTACAGGTTGCATAAATAAGCACGTTCTCAGGTCTTAACAGCCGAATGCGACTCACCTGTAGACGTCTGTCATTACTCTGCTGGTGAGCTAGCAGCACCAGTATTATCAGTACATCAGAAACGTGGTCTGAGTGGGTCAGCACAGCACAGCATCTTCTGTTCAAGCAGCATGTAGCAGTCTCATTCAGGCTAAGGATTGGCACATGTAGCCTGAATGTTGTCAGTTCCAGACCCAGAGTCTTATGGAAACTCAATATATCCAAAAAAAGGCAGTAAGCAACTAAATATCCATATATTTTGTTATACCTGGTTGTCTAGCTTGGGGCGGCGTGGTGGCTCTGAGGCTCTGGATCTGTACCATCAGTCGGAAGGTTGCCGGTTCAAATCCTGAGAATGCCAGCAGTGATCCTACTCTGTTTGACCCTTGAGGAAGGCCCTTAACCTGCAATTTCTTTGTCCTGGGTATGATGTTAACCTACATTCAGCCCAGCAAGGAGGGCCTCCAACTTACTGGGAGCTTTGGGGGTTGGTGGCAGGATTGGCACTCCAGTCACAAGAAAAAAACTCATACCAGTCCATTCAGACTAAGGTGGCGCTGAGGTATCACCTGCTGCACTCAGGTTCTCATCCCTGAGGTGGTTCGTCATGTGGTGGGTGTGGCAATGCGTTGTAAGCAGCGCGCCCTCTCTACTTCTCTTCTCCAATGCAGGTTTGCAGAAGTCCTAAGTCTATCCTGGAACCTAGAGGCCCAAGGCAGGGAATGGGACACCAACCCAATGGGGCAAATGGTCACGCACACACCATTTGCCATTTGCAGTTCACTTTAGCATGTTTTTGAACTGTGATCACCATGATGACACGGCAAGCTCATGCAAACTCCACATACTTGGACTCAAACCGTGGTCCCAGACATGTGGAGCAACAGGGCTAATCACTGTACCGCCATGCCACCCCACAGTGATCCAAATTATCCTGAATTCCATTCTGAGGCTGATCCCCTTTAAACATATAGTACATGTGTAAATGAAAGGCTAAAATGTTGTTACCACATATAGCTTTGTGCATGGACACCTCACAGCAACCCTGTTTTGGGAGATGTGAAGTAAATGTGGCAGATCACACCTCTGGGAGTTGTAACAAAATCAGTGGTGTCAAGCTGTGGCCTGCAGTGTGGAAGGACACGTGACCACCTGGGGTGGTGGCCTGTAGATCGCTCTCTACGCAGACCACCTGATTGTCAAATGCTTGGCAGGCTGCAATCTGTCTATTTATACCAGTCAAAGTTTGCCCAGGTCTCTGTGGGGCCTCTTGCTGCTTCTGTGCTTTGTGTGATGGATAGTCAACATGAAGAGCAACCCCTGACCCTCCCCAACCCTAACCCAGACTCCTGCCCTAACCCAGATCTGATTTATGGCTACGGTCATATAGCTGTTTCCACAGAAGAATGATGGGAATTTTAAGAAGCTCCCCCCACCTCATATACAAATACGTTTCGTCCCACCGTGAGCTGCATATTGACCCCCAGACAGACGGAGTAAGCGTCTTTTCTGGGAGCGGTATGGCTCTGCCCACTGCTCATTCAGTACTGAGTGCAGCACATAACGATGGCAGGAATGTCAGAGAGGAAGAACTCAGTCCTCAGTCCTTCTCACATTCTTTACGCCTCCCGTCTTCCCCCACGCAGAAAAATCTTGGGAATTTGCCCAGTGTCCAAAAAAAAAAGTCCAACCACAATATTAAGGCCAGCGAGCAGGCGCCCAGCAACAGCAGAAGTGTGATTCTCTGGACGACATCACTTCCACATGAGAGAGAAACGGCATCGAAGTTAGATACCATATCATTGGCTTTGGTTGGTTAATTAATGTAACCAGTCAGACAAGATGCCTGTGATTGGCCAGACTTGTGTTCAGTTAACACAAACCCTTAGGAGAACAACTTGGAAAAAAAGACTTTATTATATTGACAGAATAAAAACAGTATATGCATATATTGTTTCTTGGTGTAGTGATATGAGCTCTTTATAAATAAATGATTTTTGTGTTTGGACTTTTTTTTTTTTTTAAAAAGAATGCTTGTTTCTCTGATGAAAAAAAATCAGCAAAGCATAATTATTACGAAGTAATGACGTTAACAAAAAGCAAGAAGTCTCAACAATGAAGAAACCCCTCAAATCTTACCTAAAACAGTACCGTTGCTGATATATCTCTAACACTGGATGGTTCAGGCTGCAATAAACCGGATTCCAATAAACTCAATTTGTGTACAAAATTAAAGGAACAGTATCATTGTTATGGCTGCCAGTATTAACAACACATGTGATCTGCATACCTTGTTTCACAGAGGGAAAATGGTAAAACTAAGATATGTGTTTAAAAAAGTGTTCTGGCTTAAAAAGTCCAGCTTTTTGTTCATTATGGAAATTAAAGAGTCAACATTGAGCCTTTTGTCATTATTTTTCTGTAAATTCCCTTGCTTGCACTCACGGCTGAACCTCAGTCTTTGGTCTGTCCATTATGTTCAGCACCTCATCCAAAATAGAGGGTCCTAAATCAAGTTCGAGTGAGAGCAACGAGCCGTTGATCTTGGAAATGGAATCCTGCGAGACGTGCTGCTCCATAGCAAGTACGTCATATTGGAAAGGATTAATCCTATCTTCCTCTTTGTTTTTACTCTCCTGCCAGTGACTGTAATTCTCGGAGCATTTCTTTCCGAAGTGTATGGCGCCATTACCATTGCTGTGGTATGACATGACATTAAAGCCATTTTCACTGCTGACGGCCTTTCCAACTGACTTCAGCTTTGGGGTTTCCTTCTGCTTCTCAAACATATTGGACAAAAAGCTCGACGTGCGTGTAGTGTCTTCAGCCAGGTTGGATCCGAGGACATTGAGGGACAGGAGCAGCGAGTTTGGCTCCAGATCGTCGCTCTTATTTAGAAAGTTGGAGGGTGGGAGGCTTTCGCAGTCGAAGGGGTCTGGGTTTGGAGACATTGGCATGATGGAGATGAGGGGCAGAGTGAGAGCTTGGGACCCGCCAATGGTGGGGAGTGAGATGGCGTTTTTGAGTACTGGGGAAGGGGTCTCCAAAGAGGAGGCCTCAGATGTGCTGTTGGCCCTCAGGAATTCACTGTGGCATTGAGGGACGGTTCGCTCTGACAGCCCTGGAAGGAGCTCATACTTCCCCTGAAGAAAGGACATATCCCCAAAAGCATCCCGTTCTCCACCCTTTCCAATGTGGACGGTGTGGCGGAAGTCTCCCAAGGGAGGACTGATCATATCGGGCGACAGGATATCCCTGAGTCGACACTTTTTGCCTTTCCTGCTGTTGGTGGATTTCAGGTAGATGGGTGTTTTGGCCGGCATGGCTTGCAGAAAACAAGACCTTGAGGAAGAACGACAAGATGGTCGTTGACCGTTGGCCCAAGGTTGTTTGATTTACCTGGGGATTGTGAGCAGATCCTGATGTGTGACCGTCTGTCACATTCTCAGTTGAGAAGAGCTTTGGCCTTAATGAATATCCCTCATCCAAGAGCTCAGAAGCCTGGCTGGCCAGTCCAAGTTTCCCAACAATTGAAACGACTCAAAGACCCAGTGTCTTCAGATGCTGGATGACAGTTTTTCTGAAAAGGAGGGAGAAACATACAGACTTGATTGGATAAAACAACGACATATTTTCACTAAAAGATTGAAGAATTCAGACTTTCTCATTTTTGAACCGATTGTGAAAACAACTGTGCACATGAGGTATTACTAAATAGTTCTCTAAGGCATCCTTATTGTCAAAAGTTTGAGATGCTGAAAAATGAAGTAAGTTGGTGTTAAACCTTTTTAACAAAGCATGTTTGTGAAAAGTGAATGAAAATTTTTACACTTGCATAAAGTTCATCATTGAAACCTCCTAGTAACTGAACTGTAACATAATTGCAGCCTTCCTCTCAGTATTCCAGTCACGTTCCTTAACTAAATGGGGCATATGGACCACTGTCGTGGATAGTTGTGGAGTGAATTGCTGATGTCATTGCATTTCTGTCGCATGACATGACGGAGCTATTGATAAGAAAAAATACCTTTAAAAAAACCACCTTTATACTTCTGTTGTGTGCTGCCACATAGATGAAAGCACAGTGGGAAAACACTCATTCCCAGTCAGCAACTGAAAAGTGAGGTTTCCAAAAGCTTCACGACACGCTGTTCAGGGAGATACAGTTGGTAAGTGAGCTCACCTCAGAAACGCCCCTGGGCATACCACCATAGCTGTCAGGGTAAATTACGGCATGTCTGCGCGAACGAGTCGTCTAATTATGTCGACAGGAGGTGCTTCCACCTCTTTTTTTATCTGCAAACATTCAGGTCCACAGACATCATGTTACAGACACGAAACACGTTTGTTAAAGAAAAGCGAACATAAAGTGTCTTCATTGGGAGCAGCTGGCTGCCGTGATGTTCTGTTAGAAGCTGAAAGGACTCTCAGACGTGCAGGGAAGGCCTCCATATGGCTGTTGTTCTGCAGACCTTAATACCAAACATATGGGTTCCTTGCTGGTAGGCTCCTAACGTGCTCTGCAAGGGGGCCGTCACTGAAACGTGTGGAAATATAAAGCCAGAAATCGGGAATGAAATGATTGACTTTAAGGGACATGAAGAGATGACTGTTTGAAACGTGAATGAAAACATTTGTAAAAGGCCTGTAAATGCCAACCGGTCTAAGCTATTCTTATCATACCTTTTAGTATGTAGAACAGTCAATTGTTTGACCAGCACAATCATGGAACAATGATTTGAATTTGGGACAGTGAGAGGAAGCGATGGATAGATAGACAGGATGAGCGTGGTGAGACAGATCTGCTGAGAAGATGACAGCGGGTGAGCCGACCAAGGAGGCCAGACACGACCGGCACACACAGAGGGAAGAGAGGAAGCACGTATGGCCATTTATAGTCATGTTTACTTTTGTAAGGACTCTGGGCACTGACTCGTACCGGCAGAGTGTGGCACATTGCGCAGTAAGCACCAGCCAGGACCTTTACACAGGCTGCCTGGTATCCAAATATTTATCAGCGAGGAAACAGCACCTCCTCCTTGGAAAGCTTTGCGGTTTTAAGCAGACCAACATGAAGAACATCTTCCCTTTTATGATTTATACATTTATATACAATGTTTTCTTACTCAGTTATTACTAGACTACTGTGAATCATTTTCACTTTTCTTCCATCTTGAAATCAGGCCTTTTGCCTAATTTCTTTCTATAATCAAAGCTTTTGGTGAGTCGTTTGCAGAAAAAGCAGTACTAAATTAAGGCTGAATAATTAATTTATTGACAGACCCCACTGGATACAATAGAGGTAATGGGTGTCTTCAAAACTAATTCAACGTAGCATCAGTGTGAGTTTTCTGCTGATCTTGACTAACTTGTTGCTAATTACATACCAGATATAATTGAGCCTTTGGTGGTATTATGCTTGTTACAGATTTTTCGCAGCTTACCCAATTAGGAGCTGCCTAATGTAGATATACGAGGATGTAAGCGTCCTAACTTTGAGAGACTCCCACATACAAACACAGCTAACAGAAAATATGCAAAATGTACAGTGGAGTTGAATTCCTGTAATAATACAACAAACTATAGCAAATTAATACAGCTTTATAGTAATATTATAATATCTTAAATTAAGTTCAGATTATTCACTGGGCTATTTGTGGACTTTGATCCAAAACATTTGTGGACTTTTGGTCCAAAACACGAGGCAGAAATGATAGATATGAGACGTGGTGGCCGTCCTGTTTTGGTGCACAGACGGACATTTCCATTTACTTGTTTAGCCTCCATCTAGCTACAAAATGAGAAATGAGAAGTACCAGCTCATAAGCTATAAATAAACTGTCACTGGTGATATGGTGGGGCTTTCGAGTGACATTTCTCAGGTTAAACAGAGTCAACGGTGATTCCATTTGCATGATGGGAAAAAGTACTCTGGAAATACAGAGAATGTGTGGAACAACGGGACACTGGAAGAAGAAAATTAAACATTTGCTCATTTTCGACGCTTTGGACCAAACACTTCTGCACAACTTCTATATGTTATATCTCTTGTAAGAACAATCATGAAAAACAGAGGTCAAGTCGACGCAGTTTGGTCAGCATGCTTCAGATGTGGGGGTGGTGTTAAAGCTGTTGAGAGGGGAGAAGGACATAGACACACCCCCTTACGCCCCCATCCACCTTCCATATTGAATGTTATAGTTTTTCACCTGATATCTGGGCAGGAATTCACTCTCCATTACAAAACCGGCAGACCCATCCATCACTAAACTTGTCAGTAGGGCTTTCACTGTGAGCTATGGATCTCAGTCTTCCAGGGGCAGGTAAACATGCAAGCATGAAAAGTGTCTGCAGTTCCATGTATAGATGAAGGTCATATCAGCAAATAACAAAACCTACTTAATGGTTTGACTATTCAGGCCTTTGGTCCAGAATAAATTAGCAGAAATATATTCTTTACTTAATGCATTTTGTACAGCGCCATCTTCTAAACCCAAAGTTTGTACATGCTGGGTACCAATCTCATTTACTTATCAGTATAAATATTCCGCAGTTCTCATCTTTCATCTCTAGAGACATTCGATCAGATATCAAACTTAAGTACCCCATAGGATCTACCTAACTACTGGAAAAATGACAGATGCTTAAGTGTACTATTTTCCGTTCTATTATTTAGCTGGTATCCGAAGCAGCTTACAGTTGTATATGCTTGTTCAGACATCAGATGAGAGATGCGCACTGCATACCTATAGGAATAAACCATATTGCTGCATCACAGACATTTCATCGCCAGCTTCAAACCCTAAGAGGGGCAGATATGGCAAATAGCATGTTCATCTTTCACAGCAACAGCTAATGCGCGTGCGTCATAAAGGTGTAAATGACCTATGAAAGATAAAAGCTGTTTAATCGTAAAGCAGAACCATCATGGTTTAAAATAAATCAGATTTCACATTTCACTGGCGGCAAGTCAAATGGGAATTGGTTGTGGTTCTTGCATTACTACGGTCCCTACCACATTTCTGTCGACAATTGCATGCTGGGACAGATCATACCTAACGCCGTCATTTTTGATATGGGCTCAGCATTATGAAATGTGGCCGTTGGCATTTTTTACGCCCTTGGGGAGAGAACCTGTTGCCCTCTTGTCAGGAGTAAGAGCTCTGGCCACCACTTAACCCAGCGCAAGCAGGAGATAAAGCGATGATGTCAGATGGCTGAGCCGGCAGCCCGTCTACGGCGAGTGTGATACAGTGATGACAGCAAGAGCCGAGTGCTAATCCAGGAACGTGATCAGACGTGTTATAAGGTTCACGATGAAGTCACATGCGGAATATGTGGGCTGGCATATTAATAGGGCAGCAGGGACTCCAGCAGTCTAAACATATGGAGAGTGACACCCTTATTCAGGGGCACTGGAGGGGCATGGATACCCAGGCAGACTCGGGGGGGGGGGCAGTACTTGACAGGGGCCCTTAAATACATTCAATTGTGCATAAGATTGGACTGGGGTGGCAGAGTTTCTATATATGCCCCTGCCCTGCACCCTTATTGTACACAGTACAGTGCAGTAACACAGGCTAAAAGTTCAGATTTCGATCTCAACCATATTTCAATTTTTTTTTCTACACAGCAATCCTTTTTCGAAAAGACTGAAGGCTGCTTCAGTTTAACATTTTTACCACATTATTCCTTAGCTCCACACCTACACCTCATTATTCCAGAAAATTCTCCTCGGCAAAACGATCAGGTCAGTAGGTGTGACAACGCCACTAACCCTCCATACCGGCATCTGCTTTTTGATCGTAATCCTATTGGATAATTCAGCGTCTTTGAAGAGTTAAAGCACCCATCTTTATAGCTTTCTCGTAAACAAGAGACACATATAGAATGAGATATAAGAGTTTAAAAGGACATACTTACAGCTTAGGCTGAAGATTGATGCTTTTAAAAAAACCTCAATTGTAGGCAGTTGAGCCCTCTGGGTTTGTGGTAATAGAACCTGACCGCTGTACTATTGCTATGCTGAATGGGAGGCTGCAGTTCGCTTTCTGTTTTGCCTCTTTCTTTGCCTAAGTACATACATTTACAGCCGGCTGCCGAGATCGTGCAGGTCTCTGAGTGCTGTTGTCCTTGGCAGCAGTTGTCCAGGAAACTGTTTCAAATGGTACATTGTGGAGTGAATGCTCAGATTCACTCTGAATTAGCTGCCTATTCCACACCTTGCGCTCGTAATGAATTTGCCGGACCACCTGGCAATCAAACTGATTTTTTTTTTTTTGCGGGGGGGGGGGCGGTACTAGCACGTTTTTCTACCATTCAGAAACTGAGAAACAGGAAGTAACTAGAATTAAGTGCTAATGCAAGAATGCCAGATTACAGTGAAATACACCCCCAGACTTACCATCAATTATATTGTGTGATACGTTCATTTGCACACACAGCTCCTTTATATAGATGGACATTACACTACTTTTGTGAGGACACAATGAGAAAAGTGCACTCTTACCTTCTCTTGGTGTGACCTCCAGTCCCATAGCACTGGGCTGCAGGGGCGTCAGCGTTTGTCATGCCACACGTCTGGCTACAGAGAGGCTTCTGTGTCAGGAGGACAGATTAGGCATGTGCTTCCAGATTGTCTTCAGCACGCTGTCTGCCTCAGCCTTGGGGGGGGTGTATCTTCAGGGCAGGAGGACAGCTGTTTCAGGATTTTTTCAGACTCGCCTCTTGGGGAAGCCCCAGCACCTGTAGTCATCCGTCAACCCTAAACCTTCGCCGCGAACTCAGTCAACACGTGGGTGCCGGGATGCCCCCTCTCTCTCTTCCTCCTCCGCTGGGGCGTCCACCTTCCCACGCTTCTGGTGGATCACAGCACAGGAGCCAAGCAGAGTGGCCCAGGGCGTTAAGAGTATCTGCTCGTGCTTGACCACCCTGCGTTCCTGCTTCGTAAAGGTGCTGGGTTTGAATCGCTGTAGGATCCCTCCTGCTCTCTCTCTCTCAGCCTTGCTGCCTCACTTACTCCTTCTCTCACTAGATCTACTAAAAGGAGTTCTGTAAATCTGGTGGGCAGACACCAGACGCTTCACAGGCAATGTGCTGTGGGTTTGCTCCTCTCTCTCTCTCTCTCTCTCTCTCTCTCACTCACTCTCTCTCCCTGCTTCACATACACACACCAAAAGCTCTCTCTCCCACCCACCTCCTCTCTATCCGTATCTCACACATACACCAATTTTCCCTCTACCATTAAGCAATAAAATTCATGGTCTTACTCTTGTTTTCCACAGTAGTGCCTGTTTTGTGAAAAAGAATACTGATGTGACATTTATACAAATTAAAAAGTGCCAGAGTGTTCAACCTGGAGCCCGTGACTCCCTGCGTGTTTGTTAGAGCAGGAACCAGAAATGCTGACATTTCTATCAAATTTACTTGTGGAAAAACAGGGGACCTTATAAAGATGTGTAAAGTATGGAGTACCATACCATTCCTGGTAGGGGGTCCATAGGTCTGCTCTACTTTCATTTTTGAGTCCCTGGAGCGAAGAAGGCTTAAAACCCCTGATCTAACATATGAATCAGAATATGACCAAACAGTCTGCCAGAGTAAACCCACACACAAAATCAATGGCACTGGGTTGGAGACACTTTTGTATCAAGAACTGCTTCAAGGGTAGGTTTGTTGTTCATTCAGATTGGCCACTGTTGAATTAAGCTGTTATTTTTGAATTTGTGACCTTTCTGTTATCTTATTCTGTTAGTCTTGCTTTGTTAGAAGTTGTTGTGTAGCTTCTGTCCTGATACCGATTCCATTTATCCCTGGGAATTCTTTGGAACCTCAGTCCAGAAGAATTGACTGCATAACACTATGTGTTTGCAATTTGGTGTCTGCCTCATTTGTATGTTGCTCTGAGCAGGTGTCTGCTAAATACATTTAATGCAAATGTATGATGACTCTGATATCTCTTATTAACAAGGTGTTTTCAGATTTTATGTTCATTGTCTCATTTCACAATATTTTGATGGTGAAAACTTTTATCAGCAAACAATAATCTCATGCATGTGAACGGTCCTGTATAACGGCATGTGTGTCTCTGCCAGTGAATGAATCTGTAAGTAGGTGTCTGCATGTGTGGAACCATGAAGGATATCTCGGCAAAGACTTTGCTGTCTCCATTGCTGGTCCAAGATCTTTCTAGAAATAAAGATGATGGTTTGCAGAACAGAGATCCAAAGACAGACACTTTGTAGGAATTCTCTTCAAGTCACCGAGATGTGGACTGTCTACCTACTGTTCCCTTCTATCTCCAGTTATGAGATGATTATAGAAAACAGAGAAAAACAGCACCTTTGAAATCCCATGCTGGCTTGTGAAATACACAGTAGCATCATGAGACAATTACTTTAAATAGCAGATTGGCAATGTTTAAAAAGCAGTTACGAAAGAAGGGGACATTGCGGATGTGATGTCATTGATGACACGTGCAAGACACATGGCTTAGAAATAGCACCAGATGAGTGGTTAGGAACAAAAACAACTGAAACAACAATTTACAAAAGCAATTAGATGTTGTTTTAAAACTCCTATGACTGTCAAGGTTTGATGCTAAATTATTCCTAAAGGAAGTAGGAAAATTCAGGGCAGTTGCTACACAGGCAAAGAAAAGCTGCATTTCTGAAATATTTCATGGACACTAACATATCTATGCTATGCTCAATTAAGCTAGAAACAAGGCAAACAGCTGTTGTGTATCAGAAAGTGGATAAAGTAACTTGCGGGAGTCTACTGTACTACTCAGACACTCAAAATACTAGTGCCGAGCCTAGGTCCCTGGTCTTAAAGTGTTTCCATACAAGGACAGATTGGAAGCGGTAAACTCCTTTTGTCTCAAGCAAAAGTGACTGGGGGGGGGTTATGATCTGAGTATACAATCCTGAGGAGGAGAGACAAGGCCAGCCTGGATGATTACTTTATTGTTAGCACTGATTCAAGGACATGAAAATGCGAATGGAAGCCACTTGGATTCTAGATTAAAACAATGAAAACATTTTACTGCACTAAGAGCACAGGAACGTTAACAGGTTGCCTTGCATCACACTACAGGAAAACCCATTAGATATACAGTAATCCCTCACTTATCGCGGGAGATAGGTTCCAAGGCCAACCGCGATAACTGAATTTCCGCGAAGTAGGG
>JAODUD010000062.1:12699881-12720681 GCA_026784285.1 Stomatorhinus walkeri | reverse complement strand
CTACTACTGTATATTTAAAAATCCGCGAAGTCGTGAATCCGCGATAAGTTAACCGCGAAGTAGCGAGGGATCACTGTATTTAAATCAGTAACAGGCACATTTTACCATGGCTAAAATACAGCCAAGTCCCTAAGCTAGACTGAATGGGTTCTTTTTATTTGCAGTTTTCCTTATATACATACTTCATCCCCAATAGTCCTCAATGTCCTAGTTTTTATGAAACTTTGCCTGTAGATCTTCAGTTGTAACATCAAACACATGACTGTTGAAAGGAATAAAGCTGTCTCAAGGTTGTCACACCAAGGGCAGGATACATATCTGGGCTGCTGTCACCTGAAGGTTGTTGGGTGAAATCTTGTGGCTACCAGACGGATCTCAGCAAGACCCTTAACCCCAGTTGCTCCAGGGAACAACTTTCTCAATTGTACGTCATTTTGGATAAACGTATTTCCTAAATAAACTACGTCAATGTGTGCCAGTCTTCCACAGCGAGCCAAGCTGTGTCCCCACAGTCAGCCAACCTGCGTTCTCTATCTCCGTTTGCATACATTTGCTTTGGCACACAATGGTGACCCTAAACCAAGCAAATACTCCCTGAGAAAGACTTCTGTGTTCACCTCAGTGATGATTTTAGGTGTCTATTTGTGTCCGAACCTGATGGGAAACTCAAACAGACAAAGATGCCTTGTTCTTCTTAGGCACTGCAGTGTGATGCATTCTTACTGTAAATGTCTGAATAAGAAAATGAAAATTATACCTACTTTACTCCTATTTAAGATCACCTGGCCTGAGTCCAGGGGTAACCCTCTGTGTTGTGCCACAGCCTGTCTTTACCGCAGACAGTCAGATTTGGAGTTTCTGTGTTCTGACTGACGCCTACATTCCTCTCCAGATCTGTTCCCATGGGATTCTTTTTCCAGCTTAGAAGAGCTATTTATTTCATTTACTCCTCTCCTTGTGTTTTTTTTTTGTTTTTTTTTAACCAGCATTAAGCTTTTAGCTGAA
The DNA here is from genome assembly GCA_026784285.1 of Stomatorhinus walkeri. Lineage (NCBI taxonomy): Eukaryota > Metazoa > Chordata > Actinopteri > Osteoglossiformes > Mormyridae > Stomatorhinus > Stomatorhinus walkeri. The sequence continues at coordinate 12,719,676 of JAODUD010000062.1, read as the reverse complement.
TTGCATTATTTAAAGGTTTGATCACATGCTACTGTATCCTCTTAGCACTTTGCACAAAGGTGAGTAAAGATGGAATGAAAGGAAAACAAGGAGGTCAAAGGAAAGAAAAAATTAGTGGCAGGTTTAAAAAACACACACACACAGAGTCCTTAAAGGAGCTTAGTGGAACTTTCATTTAATGTCCTCGGTCTGACTCAGCGTCCCTCTGGAAACCAAGAAAAGTACAGGGATTTCTTTTAACACAAATCTCCCATTTCATGTCACTTCAGAATAATGCACAACAGTTGGTCCTTTCAGTGATTACGTACTCAAAGCTAAGTATGTCAGAGTATTCACAGTAAAGGTCATTAGGTTTGAACTCACAGACTGATGCCCAGCCCAAAATCAGTTAAAGTCAAAATTACAAAATACTTTGTAATTTGCTGAGAAATTGCTAGTATCAAGTTACTGCAGTCAGTAATTAGCACACTGTCCACCCCCAATGCAAATGGGTTCTTCAATTGCACTAATCTTTTTAAATTGTTACAGTATGGAAGACATTGTTCCCTGTCACTTGGTGTTTAATTTAAAAATATCATATTTGTATTTTACTTTATATTTTTTCCTGTTTAGAGAGAATGTTTTATTGTCCGAAGGGTCACAACCTTAGATTGCTAACCAGATGCGAATGCCCTGCGAGAGGTTGGCTCCCCATCCTGTGTTGTTCCCTGCCTCCAGGATAGGATCCGGACCCCCCACCACCCTGAATAGGGTAAGCGGGTATAGAAAATGGAAGGGTGGATGGATGGAAGGATGGAACTAGATAGTGACTGTACCTAGATATTAGCTGTAACCAAGAAGAAGTGAACCCTCCAAAGAAAATTCCAGAAGAGCAACGTGAGCGCAGCCCCAGAGTTTCACAGAAAGAAAATACAGAGGGCTGCTTCAGGACCAGCTGTTCAATTCACCTTCCTCTGCTGTTCAGAGTGTATTTATTACAGAGTGCCGATGCCCAGGACGGAACCAGCCCGCAGCTTCAGAACCAGAGTCAGATCTACGGCAAAACTGAGAATGAGGCTTCTAATTCCAGCTTAAACTATTTCAGACGTATTTCTATATTTATTCATTTTTTCCTGCTGAAAATGGGTGGAAGAGTGTGGAAAGGAAAAGGCATGGATTCACACCTCCAGTCATGACTGAACTTGCACATGGACCACAGCTCAGTAGGAGTCTTTGTCCACTACTTCTCTTCCATGGGAGCGATCCAAACCTGGAACAGTGAACCTACAGTGTGTACATGTTCATATTTGCCCCGGTATAATGTCATATAAGGAGACAGTGGCTGCCAAGATTTGAAAATGAGAGCTTTAAATCTATAAAACCGCTTTGAGAAGGAACAGAACAAAACTATTTATTAACAAATGAACCAAAGACATGACAAAATAATAAGATAAATCATGTTCACTCTTATGCGTTATGTAATTCCTACATAATTTATACTTTATCTGATTTTTTTAACACAATTCTTTAATGGATGAGATTGCTTGCCTTTTCTCCATTGTTTATTGTTTTTTTTTAGCATTTATTTCCATAAAAGCAGTTTCAAACACCTCCATGCAAAGTGTTAATAGAGGAAAATATGCCTTTGATTAAATTACAAATAAACATTTTTCAGAGGGAAATACCTCGTACTCAGGAAAGCTTTGCACGCCAAATGTAATTGGCCTTTCCGGGCGGTTCTTTATCAGCCCAGTCAGTAAATAACATTCCTGGGGCTACCAAAAGTGCCTCGAGAAACAGAAAATGCAGAAGCGTAACACAAACTACGGTCTGTCAGAGACACTCTACAGAGCGGCACTCAGGACTCGTCCGTTGTGATGGCAAAGAGGAACGCGAGACGGCAGGAGCTGATGTTGTGGTTTTGAACGGAGCCCAATTCTGTTGAAATAAAGTGAACAGGCCAGGACACTTGGCTGGCAAGGTTTTAATCTGGATTTAGGTTTCAGAATGGAAGTGGGATAGGAATGAATCGGTTTTAGAATTGGTTTTAGAATCCTCAAGAAGGATTCTTTACAACATTGCTAAAACATTGTTTTAGATTAAGCCATCCAAAACAGCGGAACGGCTAGAAAGTTTTGTAGCCTTACTCTTTGAAATATTCCACAATATCTATTTAATAGATGTTTTAGAATGATTTTATTAGACATGACACTTGACTGTACTGAGCTGATGGAAATAGATATGACAAGGTACTTGCAAGCTTTGATGCACTTTTCCAAAACATCTGTTTTGTATCAACTGCATCAGTAAGAGGATTAATCTTCTTGGTATTCAGCTCTGTATTGTAGACACTGTGCAGCATTAAACATCCAATAAAATGAGGGCCATTGGATCCTAGGAACCAAATGCTGAATCAGATCATGATGAAAATCATCTGTTGATTGTGGGAGATTGAGCTAATCTCAATTGAGAAAATGCAGACAGTGCCAAAGCAGAGCTCAGGCTGAAAGGTGCAGAAGAACAGAGGAAAAAGTGGCCAGTCAAACACCTGCCCAGAGTTGTTTAATGTGGGGGGAAGTGGGGAGCATCCATTAAGCTTTGTGCAAAATGTTCCATGCTTAACTATCCAACCCCTCAGAACATATGGACATTAGTTTACTCGCACATACATCAAACATGCACAGAGCAGGCTCATGCAATGGTGTGGAATCAGGTGTCACACATACCCGCTGACACGTGGCTATAAACAGAGCACGTACCATACTGGGTTCCTCTGGTCAAGCCCCACAGCCATGCAGAGTACATACCACACATGTTTTGGCGCTCGACGGTCCTGCATATTTTGACGGCATGCTGAAGGAGGCGTACACTGAACGCAGTCAGCAGGCTGTGCCAGACAGACGGAAGAATAGAGATACAAAAATCACAGTCACAGCTGGCACCCAAGATGCACTCCAAAAAATAAAAAAGTAAAGGCACTCTTCAATTTTCCGCGCCACATTGTATCATTTTTCATATGTAATGTGATACAGAGTTCCTCCAGTCAATCATTGGAATTTGAAAGAGAAACATTTTAGATTACTATTACAGAAAAAAACACAAGTGATTTGACACTATATGAAATTCAGCATAAAAGTCATATCTCCCCGGATTAGGTGAATGGAATTTCTGGAGTCTATTACCTTCAGCATAGCTTTGTCTTTTGCATGTGCCTGGATTAAATTGTTCTTCTCATTTGCATTCAGCTCCTTCTCAATCATTTTAATGGATGTCTAGTATCTAGAGATACTAAACAAGAGTTTTGGTTCATTGACGTCAAATCAACTTCATAACTAACTTGTGACTGTAGTTCACTTGTGGTGGATCAGATCCTAGAATCGTGACTGTCGATATTTACACTGCATGTTTTTCCTTAGTCATTCAGAAGCTCTGCAACTGAGAAAATGTCAGTAATCCCAACACATCAGTAAAGCTGATGGGATTTAACTAACGAACATCATGCACACTTGGAGTGTGAAGCAGTTTGTGTTATACCAACACAACGTCAAGTAAAAAAGTAAGAATGTCGTGTAGTGTAATTCATAGGTGTGAAAAGGTTCTTTTGAACAGCTAACAGAGCCATGGGATGTGGGGATCACACAAACAGGGTTTTAACACCCTTGGGATTAATTACGCAGGTAGACCAAACAACATACAGAACCATCTGAAGCTCTAATTTAGTGTTATGATTACGTTCTCTTTCTAACACACAAAGTGAACCTGCTTGATAGTCCTCTTAAAGAATTAGGCACAAGTTGCTTCGACACATCCAAATCCTCCCCACATCACTATATTTAACATTCATCCATAATTAAGTCAAATTATCATTCTAAACATCCATCCATTTTCTATACTCGCTTATCCTACTGGGTCACAGGGGGTCCAGAGACTACCCAAAAGCAATGGGCATGAGGCAGGGAACAACCCTGGATGGGGGGCCAACCCATTGCAGTGCACACCCACACACCATTCACTCACACAGGCAATTTAGTAACTCTGATCAGCCTCATCATGGCTTTAGACTGCGGGGGGAACCCCACGACAACACAGGGAGAACATGCAATCTCCACACACGTGACCCAGGCAGAGACTCAAACCCAGGTCCCAGAGGTGTGAGGCAACAGTGCTAACCACTGCACCACTATTCTAAACATGAACCTAAGAATTAAGGTTTCAGCTTCCAGCTGCAAACAGTCCCAGCCACTGACATTTTGAACTTTTGCAGTATTGTTCTTGCGCATGTTTAGGATCTGAGGAACTTTCCGACTAAGGAGCAAATGCGCAACATTAGCAGTGTCCAAGGTGACAGTCACACCTGCTTGGGGTTTCATAGTTAAGACAACCAGCACTCTGCAAAAAAATATCTCCAGGTAAATACATTTAACGTCAAGAAGGTAAGTTCATGTTAAGATGAGTTTGTATCATTATAATGACAGAATTACACTTTCTACTACTACTGCTCAAGAGTACAAAACCCATCTGCAAGCAATAACTTCCATTTTATAAAATACTACAATTTTTTTCTATTGCCTCTGCTGTATACAACTTCAGAAAAAATATTCAAACTCCTCTTGATAAAGCATGTGGCTTGTTATGACCTAATGTGTAATGATCTGAAACCTTTTTGTCCGGTAAGTTCAGTAACTCATTGGGAATAATAGGCGTATCTAATGGAAATCACAAGGCCGTCACAGAACGGAAAGATCTACTCATGGCTTCTGTGTGATGGCGAATTGAAGAGCCCCTCTTTAGCTCTCATTGTTTGATATTTCAGGGGCACAGGGCCGGGAATGGCTGAGCTCTGGAGGAGCGCCGGCCTGAGGTGAAGCAGCGACATGGGTGAGTATAAGTCTTTGGGAGCCATCTACACTGCTGGAGATGGTTATCAGAAGATAGTTTTTCCATTGGGTGATGGTTTATTTGTTTTTCCTCCCAATGGAAAAAAAAAACATATTAAGGAGACGAAAACACGGCTGATGCTTCTCATCTGGCTGTTTATAGCCGTGTCTGTTTGTGCTGATGCAGAACAGTGTCATTTACAGGATATGATCTCTACACCCCTCCTCCATATGGCAGACTTTTACACATTCCTTAGTGTTATATAGTTATAATCATGCTGATGGGGGTACATTTCCCTGGGTACAGAGTAGGAGCATATATACACAAACACATCATCCAAAGCTTCTTATCACAGGAGCCTGCTGTAATCATGTGCTTAGACCTGTGATTCAGGGCACGCTGTCCATTCCCCCCACCCCAGTAAATGGCTATATTATCATGAAAATGAATGCCTGTGCTGTGTGACTTTCTCAACCACTAACAGCATTGCTTCGCTGATGACACTCCCTTGCAGATCACTTGGCTTTGGAATGGGACCAGTTACGGAGGTAAAGATTTCCTTCCTTCCCCAAACACTTCCAGACGTCGGCATTGGGCACCACACACCCAGCCCATGCTCAAATCCCCCAGGTCCTCCACCCTGATGTTTGCGTGCAACAAGCACAATCAGACTAGATAATATCGTCTGTGCCGTCTGGTTTCCCATGATTTAGTCATGACATGGGCTGCAGGAGTTCATCAGTGATTTCTCTGGCCCTTTCTTGTTCTCTATCTCCCAGCTGCGCAGTGCATCTGCTCCAGAAGGTACAGCTGGAGCGAGAGTTAGACGGAAATAGCAGAGGGCGGAGACCAGGCACTGACCACTGGCATGCCGGAGGAAGCGGACGCCATTCCGCTCGCGAGAGCGCGGTCTCCAAACGCCCCAGAGCACCCAGGCGACAACCCACATGTGAGCAGGCTGCCCATCTCCACCCACTGCTATTTCAGGCCCCAGGGCCCGGTGCAGTGTTTTTACTGAGCGACCACGGGCAGAGAAAGGGAGCAGGCCAAAGAAGAGAGGGAATGTTCAGAGAAAGAGAGCTGTGACCAAAGCAAAAAGAACAAAGTGAGCTGGTGGAGGAGAAAAAGAGAGGGAAGAGCAGGAAGAGGTAGAGAGAAAGGAAGAGTGGAAAATGAAAGAGTGATTGAAGGGAGAACAGTAAGAAAAAGTTGTGAAGTGGGAGGAAATGAGAAAACTGGTAAAGGAAAGTGGGGAGAAAAGAGGGAAAATCTGAATTTTGCATACAGCACATTTAATGTAGTAGAAATCATGAGATCCATTTTTATGTGGACATATGTAGGATGTTTCAATGGATACTAACACCCTTGTGAGACAATGAGCTGTGGAATTATTTCACAGCTTTCGTGTTTTAGACGGGAGTCATTTTCTGGAAGGGAGACGGAAACAGGTATAGTCTGATGAAAAAGGTGAAACATGAGCAGCCACCAAAAATGCAACGGATGCATTTAGTTTAGCGAAGTGGAGTCGGCAGTTATGAAGTTCCCACTGTGTCAACGTCGCATCAGCCGCTGAGATGCGTTGCTGTGCATGTGAGCAGAAAGCAACGTGGCTGTTTGAAATACACCAGCAAACACACCGTTTAAATTGGCTTACCTTATGCTTCAAAATGCGATTGTGCCAGGCCTAGATGTGACCTCACCTATAGAACAGGTTGCTGGGCTTATTGAGACAGACAAACTGGCGTGAAAGTGTACATTGGAAAGAGCTTCCATTCAGTCTGGGTTCTCCCGTTCTGTAATGTCTGATTGTGGCCGCTTTTGGTCAGTCCCAGAAAAAGGCGGCGTGGAAATGACTCAGGCACCCCGCCAGAGTCAGAGATACCGCGGATACCACAGAAGGATTCAAAGCAGTCTCACTTTTCAAAGACAAGCTGCTCCCTTCTACAGCTTTTAGACTGTAAATGATCTGATTACTGCTGCATTTCATTTATTCTCTAGACATGATAAATGATTGCATGTGCGTTAACGGGATGATGGTTTGAGAAAGCATTTGTTTGAGATTATTCACAAGAGACACGAAGAAACCAAAAAGTATGTTGCCATATGTAAATCAAAGCTTTAAACAATTATAAACCTATTTGTGTTGTATTAATTTGAAAGCATACCGGAATGTCCAGCCATTATCCAAACCCTCTCAGGCTTGGAAGCAGCCTGGAACTGCAAGGCCCGGGACACAAGACTGGGGAGCAGTTTTCCTGCATAAACAGCAGCAGCAAGCAGGGAGCCAGTCGCTGAGAAGTGGCTACAGCCTAGTGCCCCGGCAAAATCTGGGGCCCCTACTAGCAAAATCTGTTAATGGCTAAACTTGCTACATTTAAATCTGACCCCCTCCCCCACCCCGGTAAACACTGATGCTCAGCAGCGTACGTAGAAATTCTGTTCTCCCTGACAAAATGTCAGCTTGTGCCCCCCTGCCCAATTTTACAAATTATTTGAGATATTCTAGGGCCCCTGTCAAGCACTGGGGCCCCTGAATCTACTAGGGGTATTCATGTCCCTCCAAGGCCTCTCTTGTGGTTGGGTCAAACTGAATTATCTCTTTTTTCTTTAGACTCCAAAAAATAGTTCCTCACTTTGGGGGGGGGGGGTAGCCATGTCAGCCTGGGCCCCCAGAAAAGTTAGTCTGCCCCTAATGGTGGGTAAAGGTTAATTGAAAGATTGATCTTCAGCTGCCACCTTCTGATGAGTAGTTCTTACTACACACATGTACAAGTAGGCGGGCCTTCATGTCAATGTGAAATCATTCAGCTGCGGTTAACTGACAGCTCTGTGGTAAGCCCAATAGCCATTAGGGTTAGGCTTTCATTCCTGCCCCCAGCTCTATGACTTTGTACACGTTTCCTGCTACACTCCAAACATATGCGATTAGGTCTGCTGGTGCCTCTAAAATTGCAATGACAACCAAAGACTGAATCCAAAAGCTTGCCTTCTTGATAATTCCACAACTCATACCATCATATTTTACCCTTCACATTAACCAGAAATTTTTTACACATCATTTAACTCTGAACGCTGTTCACTGAAACTTTGCTGTCATATAACTGAAAAATATGAAAATAGCTCAGTTGTTGTGATTAATCTTGAATTTGTGTAGCTGGTGAAAATAATAATCATCTCATAATGCATTTTCAATGTTTTGCAGATTAAAGATGAAGTTAACATAACATATTTTCTGAGGGCATTTGGGGTAGCAACATAAAACATTGAAAGTAGGTTGTCTCTGTTAGGGTATGTTGATTTTTACCAAACGTCGGTAGAATTGTTCCCCCTAGTGGTCAGTTTTAAAAGCAGCTTGTTTTCCTAATGAGGTTCCAAAAGTCAGCCTGCTAAAAGAAGCTATCAGTATCCAAGAGGGAACACGAGCACAAGATTCCAGTTGCTGTTTTGCAGTGTAGTTTTTTGTTTACAGTGTAGCTATCAGTTGCCATCAATGGCATTAACATCCAAAAAGAAACGGCTATTATTAAACTGAGAGAAAATGTAATTAAACAGTTAATCCATCCATCCATCCAAACATTTTCTGTGCTCATTTGTCCTATGTAGAGTTACAAGAGGACGGAGCACAAGACAGGGAATAACCAGGACGGGGTAAGCGGTTCATAAATTGGTAAATTCTGATTTAGATAATAGGAAGTATAGATATTCTTTCTGTGTCTCTACCTGCATCCCTGTCCCTCTTTCACGCTCTCTGTACCCTCTGGCTGTTGAGTCCCCTGCCGCATGTCAGAATGTAGCTGTATGCAGAGAATAGCTATAAGAGCTGAGAGCAGATGGAAGACCTGCCTTTACCCTGAGACAGGGACGGTATGCTGAGGCTGATGTCTATCTGCTTCATGCCCGACAAGGTCGGTGCTATGTGTCACGTACCGTCGCAGCACTGCCAGTCGGTGATGGTGGGGGTGTGGTGAGGGGGGGGGGGTCATAGAGATAAGACCGATTCCTCTCATTTCATGAGAGATCGTGTCTCCAAACACGTCCTCGGTGTGTCAACTAAGGGGCATAAGCCTGGCAGATGGTGACAGGGACAGTCTGAGTGGCCAAGGACTCACCGGAGGAATGTGTGTGTCACGATGTCCCATCTTACACTGCATGAGCATTTTCTCTCATGAAAAAGTTTAAGTAGTTATATGAGTCCAAGAACTGTAACTATCAGTAAATGCAAGAATATATTTTGAAGATGGTGAGATGGTGGTCAAGGCAGAGACCTGACAGCTAATATAAAGCATTAGCATAATATATACTTTAAAACACTGTGCTGTTGGAGAATGGAATGATGTCATTTTTTGATCAGGAGGTGGGGTTACAAAACCAGGGCACATCTTTTTTATTCTTCAGTATGGAATCTCATAATACATGAAGCTGAAATAATAATAATAGTAGTAGTAATAATAATAATAATAATAATAATAATAATAATAATAATAATAATAAATTGAAATTTGTTTGTAACACTTTACTTTTTTGTAATATATAAACACATTCATAATGCAATCTAATGCTGTCATAAAGCATTATAAACATGGCTATACATATTTATAAAAAGGCATAACACATTATATGTTTATTATGTCATGTTTATTATGCATTATGAAGTTTTCTTCTGTAATACACTATAGATACCTTTATAATACAGGGCAAGTGCCCTTAATGCTTATACTGACCACTACAATGCATTATAAAGGTATTATAGATGAGGACTTCATAAAGCATTCATAATGAATAATACACGTGGCTATAATTTGTTTTGCCTTTTAATAAATATTAATAGGCATGTTTATAATGTTTTATGGATGCATTATTATTTGTTATGAATGTGTTCATAAATTAATATAATCATGGCCTTAAGTAAAGTGTTACCAAATTGATTACAAACTGATAGTAAATCTACGTTCATCAATTAGCTGTTTCGCTAAATTATACACGGTGCTTTATTTATCTACCGTGAACAGAGAGGCATGAGTAAAGACCGTACTGCATGCACGTTTTCCACTAAATGAGCTAGCAAGTTTCACCATCTGATTATTTAAAGATTTGCTCTGAGTGGAAGGCCGGGCCGCTGGCCTGGTTATGCGATGGACTGGCACCCGGTCCAGGTCCCAGCCTTGTGGGAATGGCTTCATTGACTTGGGTCAGCCTGATCATAATAAGCTTTTATATTTCATGCTGAAACAAGCAGTACTACAAATGTCATTTAGGACTAGTAACATGAGGCAGGATCACAGTGCTACAGCCTGGCGCTGGGTCTCATTTGCTCTTTCTCTTCATCTGGCACCATTATTATCAGATAAAGGGATTGTATGATCTTTCCTTGTTGAGCACCATCAGTGTGCACATTACACATGGACAGCCCGTGTTGTGTTTCAGAAATGAACTGAGATGAACCTGCCTTTGGCTTTCTAGAACATTCACTACATGAGCCAGCAGCCTGGGCTACTTCAGCACTGCAGGGTAAGAGGGGTCACATATTCACACAGAGACTGGAGTAACAGCCATTGTGGGCAGTGACATCTGCTCCATCAGCAGATTACCAACTCCATTTTCTGATATGTCTACAGGCTAAAATGTATCAAATGTACTGAGTCTAGGTGATGGGAATGGTAGACCTGTCTGGAAAGTGAGCAACCACCTGAAGGATAAATGTTACAAGTTAAGCCCAAGTGACAGTGGCTCCTTAAAGACTGGAATGATGCTGTGTGCCCATTAAAGTCTGGGCATCACAGTGCTGTGCTGCCTGAAAGGTGTGGGCTTCTTCTCTCCTTGCCCTCTACTCTCCTCTATATCTACAACTTAGATCAGCTACTGAAAATATCTACAGTATGTCTAGATCCTCTTACTGAAAATATCTATATCTAAGACTTATTTCCTAAGATTTCTTATGGCAGTTGTGTTTCATTAATTACAGAAGTTGGAGTATGTTACAATTAAATCTTTAACAATTTTATAGCCATTACAGTTTAAAATCTATCCAGGTTTTTCCAATACCCCTGTTTAATTTTTAAGCAGTGCAAATATGTGTGAGCCTTTGTGTTCTTCAGACATAAGTAGTGAATTTGAACTATGTCACAATTGTTTAATCATTTGAAAGTCTCCTGATATCACTGTTCAGTTTATACATGCGCTTTTTGCTTTTTCAAAGATTCTGTAGTCCTGAAAAGTAGCCCAGTCTTTGACCTGAGCTGCTTGGTCGCATATTAATGTGTTCCAGGATTATTCACATCATGAGTTACGCTGAAGAGTAAGACTGCTAATGAGACCGCGGAGTTCAGGGCTGCTAACTGAGCCATTATAAATCACTCAAGGTACTTGCACATGTGTTAATTACTCTCTAACATCATTGATGGTTTTGCTCTTTTGTAGCCACTACTGAGTTTTAATAGTTCACCTATGATACTTCTAAAATTCCCCAGCAGCATGTAAATCCAGTGGCATATTGGCTGACTGCACTCGCCACTGTGTTCATTAATGCCTGCCCCATTTGAGAAATGAACCCCTGCTTCACCTCCAGGACCTCCTTGGATCTCTAAGAAGCCTTGGTAGTCCAAGCTGCACATAAGCACACGACAGTGTATGTAGGAAGTCCTCTCATCCACCAGGACACTCTGCAGCTACATTCTCCTCAGCCTGGGACTTGTGAGCATCCCCAAGTCCTTCACCATGGCGAGCTCCAAAGCTGGAGAAAGCCTGACCCCTCTGTGTGGAGGTAAGGACACCTACTGTACGTCTAGCTGGTACCTTTCAGTCTCCCACACTAACTTCAACTCCTTTTTCTGAAGCCCCTGTCCATTACTAGCGTCTAATCTGTCTTGGTCCTTCCCAATCCTGTCTACAGCGCTGTACCTGACCTCCACTTTTCATCTAGTGGGTGCTTAGATCACACCATGGTTCCATATAGCAATTTTAGGGGGGGGTCCAGCCAGGTCACATGGCTGCCCAATGAACGTCACCCCTAGGCTGGACTGCAGGGCAGGGTCCTAGTGAAGACATTCCAGGCAGGGTAAACTGGTTCTTTTTGGTACCCTGCATTAGGGACCTTTGTTATATTGTGATTTTTTTTGGCATCTACCCACAGACCTCTTCTCCACGGGGGGCCCTGACCAGAAGCTCAAGCCCCAGACGGCATAGTTTTGTGCATAATTAAGAAACTCAAACATTTCAACCACATTGTGCTGGCAAAACCCTTTTCGGGACCCTAAGCAAAATATAATTAACCTGTCATTTGTTATCTTCCCTGCCATTCTGACAAGCTGATTAGAATGGAGCCCCCTGGTGGCTGCTGGGCCCTAAGCAGCCTGCTTAGTTCACTTATTTCCTAGGGCCAGCTTTGGTCGGCATCATTGTAGTGGCACATTATTCATTAAAACATTAAACACTATGAAATTGGTCAGGCTTTAACCAGGTGGCAAGTGAAACACTGTAACAGCAGTTAATGAGTGTTGGACTTCTGTCAGAGCCACCGAAGTGGCATTAAAAATGACTGGAACCAAGATTAATTGCAGTGTTGAGAAGACTAAACTTTTGCTTACAGATATGCAGTTTTAAATGTTCCTTTTCATGAAATACTGGGCAAAGGAACGAGGAGAGAAATGCACCATGGCAGCAGTCTGAACAGGATTCCTGCCCCTGGACTTGGGGCCTCTTGCGAACAAGGTAAACGTGTGAGTGCTTCTGTACAGCTGCATTTATTTATAGCTATATTTGTACTGAGATAGGTTTATCGTTGGGCTTTGACCCCAATCGGGGCACGGCTATGGCTGGATGCATGTCAGTTATCGCCTCATCTCCCACCATCGAGCGGGGTGAAGCTGTTTCTGACACGCTTCCTTTTGAAATGCATGTACCCGTTTTTCCACAGAATGCAGGCTGAGGGCTCTGAACAATGCATCCAGGTCTGGGAGGACGGCACGCTGAAGAAACTGCACGTAGCGATCCCCAGCCCCCCCCCCCTTCCCAGTGCACCCCCTCCACCAGCTCCCTCCCATTCCCCACATCTCCACTTTCCCTCCTGATAAAGAGCACACACAAATCTATCCAGCACAAGAGGAACAGAAATGTGGTAGGTAGATGGTTCTGGAGATAACAGGACTGAAGTGTTATTGTGACAGACAGTTTGCAATAGTGTGCAGTTAGCAGACTCAGGTCTGTTTCTCTGTTCTCCCTTCAGATTTACTCTACACTACAGTAGCTACAACCTCTCAGATCATCTCCAGTCTGAGTTTCCCTTCTTCTTCTTCTTGGGCTGGTCTGGCATTTTCCCATTGGGCCAAAAGGTTTTATCATGGGGGCACCACATTATCCACTTGGCAATTACCCTCCCCCCACTATCCGCTTGGCAAAGTTTACTGTGGGGGGTCCAAAGTCCAGGGCTGATTTTTAATCCCAGTCCAGCCATGGACTGGTTTGACTAATTGGAAACATATTCCGTCAATTCATCCACAGATGTTGGTCCTGAGAATCCATGCCCAGGCTGAGAGTGTGAGCCTAAACGCCATTGGACCCCAACTTTCACACAAAGCATCTTTTGAATTTATGCTGTATTTTGTACTTGAGTTGTGAAACCCCTTCCTGTCTTGCTCTTTTGGGCCATCAAAGGTTCTATCGGTTGCACTGCATAAACCTTAATTTGAAAAATAATTACCACCGTGTACATGCTTAGAATAATAAGCATATAACGTGTTAAATAGTGTAAATCAGTAACAGGGACCGTGAAAGGCTCAGACCAAAATAACAGACAGTTAGCCTTGTCTGGTGTGACTTAGATGTTCAAGGATCAGCAGATTAAACAGATATAAGGCAAACACAGCATGTTGTGCAGAGAAGGAAACTGGAATCTCAGGTAGGTTTTGCTTATCAGTATGACTTTTTAATGCTTGTCCTTTGGATCATATCTTTTGATAGTTTGTTAGTACTGTGAAATTGACTTCAAGACTTCACATTGTTTGCTCTTTCAGTTCAGTATGAATTACAACCAGTGAACTGAAAAGGACTAATCTGAGCATATGAAAGGATATTTAGTTTCAGAGATATGGCTAATTTCAAAATTAGTATATAATAAAGATTATTAAAAACTGTAATATAAATGTATAATTGTATTATAGTTTTTCATAGGGGGTGTTTTCAGCTCCTTTAATCAAATGTACCAGTATAAGTGATATTTTAAAAATAAATTTGAAGTAAGTTCCTCTTTGCACCTGCATCTATGCAACCACAGTTAGTCAGTTCACTCTCTGCCTCTTCTGAAGACCAGCCACAACTGGTTTATAGCTGGTTTAATGTTTTGTGTCCCAGCATACAGAATGGCTGCTTGCTCTCCAGATTTTACTTCTTTTTGCCCCGTGGTTTAGTTTGGGTTATCGCCCCCTGAGCTCGCTATACTGATTTTGTGACTTTTTGCCTGTGTTTGGACCATGGATTTGGGTTCACCATTCGGATCTGCTTGCCATTGTTTGTTCCTGGCTTGTTTTTGTGACCCTTTGCCTGCACCTGGATCCTGGATATTTAACAAGAAATGATTAATTACGTTTAATAAGTAATCACATTTCTTAGACTTTCCACTTTCCATGTTGTGGTTATTTAAAAACCCGAGAAAGCAATAAAGACTTATTTCCAGTCTTTCTTATAGTATTGGGTTTAGAAAGGTAAATGTTAATTAGCACACTCAGAGACTGTAACAAGTATAACGTCCGATTTTTCTGAAGAAAACAAGCCAGTTATGTCAAAATAGTCAAGCAGCCATTTGCCCTGTCTAATTTAGCAGTCTCTTACTAAAATTTCATTTTTAAAACTATTAAATCATTTAGGGCTGGATATTCTTCTGATATATGGCTAAATGCACCAAACCAGAAAAAGAATGTGAGTTACATAAATACTTTTGTATCTTGTGTGTACATTTTATAGTTTCCAAATAAAACGTAATATCCTATCATTGTACATGTGTGGTAAACACAGAATGTGGATTAAAATCACAAAATCCACTTCATATTATTTTATTTATCTAATTTCATATACAGGAACTGCAACACCAAATTAAAAGTACACCCACTTGAGACCAGATATTCCATAATTATTGCTAAACTGTATACACATGTCTAATAATACTTGATATGAATTTCATCATGAGTGTAGTGGAAGTCAGTCTTATAGAATTATCAGTCATTTGACATTTGAAATATTTAATTATGTCTTTGTTAGATGCACAGATCAGGCATGCATGGGCATTCTCAAATCCATGGTTCAACCAGCATGGCTATCATAGTGTAACCCAAAGGGGGAGATGAGGCGATTCTGTTAGGATTATGGCTGATTCAGCAGCACGTTTTGAGGAAAAGATCAACCCAAAACACACCTCAGATTGTGTAAAAAAAAGTGGTGAAGAAGGCAAATGAAGGACGAGTCAATTTGTTGACCAATAGTTCAACAATTAAAATTCACTGTAAAAATAACTATTAAATGCCTTATTTAAGCACACAACAGGAGGGAAAACACTCATATTCCTAGTTATAAAGGTAGTATCGTATCTGACGCTCCAAGGATAAGAATTGTTGTGTGTGACAGTGACATTGGACTTGTTTTTGTATTGTTCTCTAATTCTCTGTGTACTGACACCGGCCACATGCCGGGTTTCCAGGTGGAACGGAACTTCCGAGATACCTGCCGGCGCCGGACTGATTTCACTGTTGCACCATAAACTTTGAGAGCACCGGGAAGAGGGACCTTGTTCTACTCCCAGAGTAAGAGCCTTTCCAGGCTTACGTATAATGACAGTTTTCATTCAGAACTTAGTGTTTTTCTCCACTCACTATAAAAATATTACTGTAATCTACTATATTGCTGTCGTCGTAAAAAGGTTCGCCGTATCGGCCGCATAGCCAGCAAACTTTATCCGGATGGTTACCTGTTCTGTGATAACTGGGCTTGGGTTTCTCCTTCAGGATCGAGTTCAGCATTCTTGGTAGATGCCTGTGTTGTTATTTGGCTTTCTGGTTAACATTAGCTTTTTACTCTAGCCGTTTACCTAGCGGTGTGGTCTAGAGTTTTTATGATTCAGCTTTTCATATTTTGGGGTAATTTATAGCATGTGTTATTTTGGGGAATGGCGCCTAGTCCGGTGCTCCCAGGGATGCGAGAAATCCACTGAGGCAAAGCTGTTTTGGTGTGTTAATCTGATTAATCTGCTTTATCTTATTAGTTAGCCACAAACTCACATATTCCTCGGCCCAGGTGACACTCGGAGTAGTACTGTCCAATAGAGCAGCACCTCTGTTTCACCTAGTTACTTATTTATTTTCTGAAGGTCTCCTGCTTATCTGTTTGCTGTCGTTTTTATGGTTTACTCGGTTGGTGTATTATGATGCAGTTTCCAAAAGTAATGTTTATTTCACCCTGGGACACAAACAGTTCTTTCTTCCATGAAATGTACCCAGATGCATTTTTCCCCAGTAGCTGCTAATATGCCTCAATGATATTTATGTATTTAATAGTTTAATAGTTAGTAGAATTTCTTTTATCATTGTGGATTTGCAGTGTCTCTTAATTGGGTCTACTTAAATAATGAATGGACTGTACGTGTGCTGTGATATTGTTACCGTGCACATAATAGGAATACTCCATTCCATATAAATAGCTTCAGAGTCTGTTGGGAAGGAAAAGTGGAAGGTAAATATTGTAAGCATTGTGTCATCTCAGGTGAGGTTATTTGCCAAGCAAATAAATCTTGGCTTATATAATGCTGATCTGGTTTTGGCAGCTCAGTTATCTGTTAAGTATACTACGGAATAAATGTCATCTCTTACTATATAAGGCTGTGTATCTTGTGAACTTGTTTTGGCTAGTTGTTCATATTTGCAGGAAAACTAATACTAAAGTATTTTTCCTGGGAGAAAAAGCACATACATCTCATTTAGTAATTTGTAGTAATTCCTAAGTAATGGATGTTTGAATAAAGTTTCCTGACAGAAATGAAAGATTTGACATTAATAACTATTTGATATCTTGGAACAGCTTCATTTACAATGATTCATAGTCTTTGTATAGTTTATTTAAAATATATTTTATTGTATATTTATAATCAGTCTTCAGGCGTTTCTTTTTCTGGACAGCATAAGTTTTCTTAGAATAAAAATAAAAGACGTTACCACTTTACAATAAGTCTCCCTTTTGCCACTTGTAAATGGTAGTAAGTCATTAATAAAAAGAAAACTGTGTTATAACTTGTTTAAAATTGTCTATTGATAATTTACAAAGTGCTACAACCTAATTAATAACCAGATTATAAACCATTCATAAACTCTTTATATGGGTAGCCTTATTGTAAAGTAGCACCTAAAAGACTTTTTGATATTCTCAGGATTGTAACAAGGAAAACAGTGATGGCTCCCATCTGTAACTCTTGTACTTGGGGAAAATGCCTGCTGTGATTTGATGGCCTGCAGTGTGACGGACTGCTTCTATTAGGCCAGATACAACCTTTTTCTCAGAGACCCTGCTTACATTCATCCCTCTTTCAACACCCCATAGTTTTTCGTAAAGTATTAGCAGTATGTAAGCAAATACTGTAAACCCCAAAAACTGCACTTGAAGGTCTTGATGATAGGTATGGTTTTTGTCGTGAAATATTGTGGCTGAAATGGCACATCTTCCACACTTCTGTGTCGCCATCTTTCTAGAATGGCCCAAACAGACACCAGGCTCCTTGTTTTGGGTGCCCTGGCTGGGGCCGCTGGTGTCAGCTTGGCGGTGATCTGGTACCGGAGCCGGCAGCAAAGCCACATCAGGAGCCCCCCCACACCACATCTCTCCAGCAATGCCCAGTGGGCCGGCCTGGGCAGGGGGCCACCCTTGGAGCTGTCCTTGGACAGGCAGCAGGAGATTCAGGAGCACCTGTGCGCCCTTGTCCAGTGTGTCTCCGAGCTCAAGGAGGAGGTGCTGGCTTTGAAGAAAGCCCTCCCTCAGCTCCAGGACCTGGTGCAGGATGAGCTGCTTGGGCAGCGCTCTGCCTCTGGACCCCGGACCCCTCGCCGGAGGAGAGTCCCTGGGAGCAGCAGGGGAGAGAGGGAGAGCTCCGAGGAAGGCGAGAGCGAGGGAGGGTGGGTATGCTTGATGTCCGGTGAAACATGTCTGTGTTCGTTCGGACCGTTCCACATGTAGTAACACCAAGAGAAGCATCACGTTTGACTGATCTTGTAATGCTTCTTTATATAATGATCTGCCTCTCAATGACATCAGTTGTCACCAACTGACTGATTTCCATAATGATTGATTTAGTTGCCCCTAACAGGAAATTATAGGAGATTATAAACCAGCAGAGATAATATTGCTCTTGCAGAGGTGTTAGCTCCCAATGTTGGAGTTATACCTTCCTATACTTTGGCTGGGTGGTTGGATGTCTTTCATCGCAATCCTCTGGCGACACAACAATGTGCTGAAAGTTGATCTGCCGGAAGTGGCTCAGATGAGTCACATGGGCAGATGCTCTCCCATCTTAGATGTGCCCCACGAAGGTTTGGTCGACCCACACGTCTCTCACCAGAGGTCCTCTCCCTCTTAATCGATCCATGTTGTGCCCCAACTGGCAGGTCTGCGATCCACCTTGGTGCCCTTAAAGCGCCTGCCTCTTCTGCCAAGAGCCAAATACCTTGATCCCATTCCAGGACAAGGTAACATAAAGTGTTTTTTCAGTTCAAGAGAACAAAACATTAACAGGAATATAATGGAGCCTATCGCTGAGACATTATGTCTTTCATTAGGAGTTTCTGTGTGTTTCAGCAGTTTTTTTTTCCCCTTCCTGAAGTGCCAGCACTTTACCGGTCTGGTCATACTCTGAATATAACCCAGTTCTCCGTCGCTAACACCTGCTTTCGGCAGCTTTGGAAAAAAAAATCCCTCCATGCAGTTTTGGACTGAAGCCACAGATCTGTAAGAGAGCAGAGAGTCGGACTGACAAATGCATGTGCAAAGCAGAAAAACTCAAACTTTTAAAGGGCCGGCAGTGAAAAGCATACAGATTGTTGCAAGTGAAACATTTTACTTTTAACTTTTAAATGGCGATATAAAAAAGGCTTCTGCTTTATAAAAGGCTTATCAGTTGCCTTTTTACCACATATCAACTTCCTGGGTGGCCTTTATCAGTCAGCATGCTATATTGTGCTGATTGGACACGCCATCCAGAAAGCTGTACTTTCATTGGCCAGGGACATTGACTGAGAACACTGAGTACAGTTTCACTGGACTTATTTAATATGGATTCTGCTGTATCCCGAGCTCTTCTGCATCTCTGGGATCCCTCCCCCAGTGTGGATCCCCTTACAGCCAGTGCTGTGGTTACCCAGAATCCTGTGTGCTCTGTCATCAATACCGTAATGCGCAGGTCTTCATTTACAAGCTCAGGATTGTTAGAAGCAGTTTGTTTTATCATTATTCATCTTTAATACTGAGATCTGCTCCGTGATGTATTTTGATTGGCTGGGGTGGGTGGCGGTCAGTCATCTTGATGTTTGAAGCAGAGCGTTACACTCATCAGAAGGTGATAATGGTGGATCTTTTGACACCTTAATCGCGGGCACTTCATTTCAGTGGCGTGCCTGTCACCGTGCCTGCCAGTGCCAGCAAAGGAGACGGGATCAGCGCCCCGAGGGCAGAATTTCTCCTTGGGAACTGCATGGGCTGAGGTCTGAGGATCTGAGTCATGCAGAGCGCGGTGCGTCTACTAAGGTGGTACATAGACCCGCAAGGCTGTAGGTGACCAGAGCAGCCGCGT
Organism: Stomatorhinus walkeri; assembly: GCA_026784285.1. Lineage (NCBI taxonomy): Eukaryota > Metazoa > Chordata > Actinopteri > Osteoglossiformes > Mormyridae > Stomatorhinus > Stomatorhinus walkeri. The sequence continues at coordinate 12,700,007 of JAODUD010000062.1, read as the reverse complement.
ACACTTTGGCCTCATCCAGGCGGTGTAGGAGCCTGAGATGGGGGGGGGGGTGCATGCTGCAGCTGTCAGGGCAGTGGGATATGGCATGGGGGGGGGGGGCGATATCGCATGACCTTTTCTCTATAG
>JAODUD010000062.1:12669762-12688583 GCA_026784285.1 Stomatorhinus walkeri | reverse complement strand
AATACGTCCACACCGCAGACATGCTGCTTCAGACAAGCACGTGCAGGCCCCGGTTTCTGTTTGCGTCATCACAACATTCTGTTTCGGCCGTGTTGTTTTGGTGATAAAAATCTTTCGGCCGAAAACTGAAAATGCACTTTTGGACCATTTTCGGCTGAATGTTTGGTGCATCCCTAGTTGTAAACTCACTTTAGGGGTGGGTAATAAATTCCTCAGAACTCTTAAGTCCGGAAATTCACCGGGGCTGCTGCTGTGAAACTAATGTGGCGTCTCAAGTGGTTAATATGCACCTATGGGTTGGGAGGCAGGTCATGTGGGGGCTTCAGTTAAACACACACCTTTCCCAGGAGTGAGAGGAGCTGCCCAGCCTCTTCCTGTCCTTATATAACCACGGAAGTGCGTCAATGTGCTGGGATTGCACATAAATTATCATTGACTGAGCCAGTTCATCTGTGGGTTTCCACAGAAGCCTGAGATTTTTAACATTTTTTGTCATGTTTTGATCAGAATAAGTATCAGTCGCCACAGGTTGGCTGAATTCAATAAAACACACTTTGCCCCGTGATGCCTACAATTCCAACATACCACATTCTGAAGTTTTAGTGCATCAGATTGAAATATTAGACTAGATTCACAATCACTTGGAACTGACATGATGCAAACATCCATATGCATGCAAGTCCATATGTGGAGCTCATGATTTCTTGTTAACCTGTTTTGTTTCTCTCTATCTGCTCACTTGTTTAATTATTTTCAATGTAACTTTCAAAACTGCAGGTCATGAACCACAGACCCCAGCTGATTTGCTGCGTTCTCCACTTCTTTAGTTTTTGGTCTTGCAGAGAATTACTATAAAAGATCTGTGGTCACGGGCACTACTGAAATACTGTAATATAATCATCATTTACAGCGACAGTAAGTGGTGTTTGCAGACCATCCAGAGTGCAGCTCACGCTCCCAGTGAGACAGAAGTAAAACTCCTTGCTTTGTCAACCTTGATGTGATCTTTGCAGACCCCCTCAGTCTGTCCACGATTTATGAAGACTGGGCCCTGCAGTCTAAATAAAATTACATGCAGTGCTCACAAAAAGTCTTTAGATACTTGCTTAGTTCAGTAAAAACATTGCAGAATGTTTTATTTATTATTTATTTTTTATTTACGAAAAATATTTATCAAATTAGAAACGACCAGTAACGTAAAACATTAATTTTACTTCTAAAAGTGCTGTTCCGAGTTAAAAAGTTAACAAGCAGTCTCACTGGGTAGTTTTTGATTAGTAACACCTTTTCAGTAACTTGATATCCCTTTGGGAGCCAATGACTACAAATAATAAATTAATAGCAGAATGACAAGAACAGAACTGAACGAGTAAAAAAAAAGACAGTAACAAAATGTCTGTTGTATGTTAAACCAATAAAGTTGCAGCATTTTTACAGAATTAAGGAAGCATTCCAAGGCTGTGAGCACTGTAGCAGTGTAGCACTGTAGCAGTGTAGCAGTGTAGCACTGTAGCAGTGTGCTGTGTGTTGTAGGACCTGAGGATTATCCGTCGTATCTTACAGGAAAAACCATTGGAAGTGAAGCTGTCACGGTGAACCCGAGATCTGCCGAATGTCATCAGTGGTAAGTTTGCATTGCCCTTATTTGAAAACATTTAACACCTAGATTATTGCATAATATTTCCACTTTCCCTCATATACAGTGTTCATATTCACTATGATCAGAAAACTACAACTGTTAGTGTAAAAGCAAAGTTTACAAGTTTTTGTTCCCTGGTGTGGGCGTATATGGGAAAACTCTATTTTATAAAAATCCTTGACTGCAATGAAAAAACTAAACATTAAAAAATCTTTTCTGTTTGGTTATTTATGGTTATGGTTAGGGCTGGGTGGGGGTTAAGGTTGTCATAGTTGACATTAGCATTTTTCCCATAAAATTGAATGAACGGTACCCAAAAAGATATCGTTGCACGACTGTGTGTGCGAGCGCGCGCGTGTGTGTGTGTGCGCTTTTGAGCGCGTATGTGGTCATGCACACATACACACAGGTGCAGACACTCAAACATGTACAAGAACAAGCATGCAGTCCTGTGAAAAATAAACACAGGGTATGGACATAGGGTGCAAGATTCAGTGACTCAGCCCAGGAATTAAGTTGAGTTATTTATTTATTTTATAAAAAACAATTACATATGTTATACAGCTTAAAGGCTGTCAGTGATGGTGTGATGTAACTGGTCACCACTGCAACAGCTCTTACATTGTTCATGACCAAGAATGACATCTAACTGTCATGTTTAATGATATATGAATTCCCTGTATCAGTGTCTTCATTTTGCTTGCCCTTGAATAATTGCTGGAGGAGGCCTTCCTGATTCCTGGCAGTCCTGATGAGAGAAATCACATTCAGGTCCTGCTGGCTCTTCATTAGAGCTTGGTGATGCACCTCTGCACCTGTCACCAGCCTTTTGGGGACCTGAGCTCTGCTCACCAAACAGCCAAATCGACGAAGGCAGCCTTTCACCATATTCCCAGGCACTCCTTCGCTGTGTCTCTTTGGAGAATCCTTGGGTACCACTGGATTGACTTTCTGTCGAATGAGCGGTTGCTCAGGGAGTCCTGAAGGAGGCACATTACCCGCATTTTGAAGGAGCGTCAGTCACGGCACTAAAGCCATGTGGCGCATTTACCTGAGGGTGATCCGGCTCACAGGATCTTCATTGCCGTGGACCCGAGGCGCTGGACGAGGCCAAGGGGACTCCCACGTAATGCCTGGCTGTTGGCGGAGAGATAGCTGTTTCCGGAGGATGGGATTAGGTTGCGTGTCTGCCTGGGGGGGGGAGCATTTCGTTGCGTGGTGGGCTTGGAAACACACTGCACCAGTGCATGCTCCCCAACCTGACCCGTGATGTAATGGGAGAGTACCTCTGCTGGGTACACCTTAACAACTGCCCTCTCAGTTCCACCTGCTGTCCCGAGCACATCATCCTCAGTCATTGTTTAGCCGAGCACATGCGTCCTTCGTTTGTAGTACTTTTTCAAGTTTCAACGTGTCTGTTTGTCATGCAAAAACTACTTGAAGGAACGTGGTCATTTGGGCTGATTAAACCCAGTAATTATCCCGTAGCATTATTATAGGGCATCGTAGCTCTTTTGGAAGAGCTGGTGTTTTTAGATCAGCAATTCCCGCAATGCATTCCCTGTACTGTAGCTTGATCCCTATTAGTTCAACAGAAATCCTTATCAAGGGCCATGCTGCAAGTGTTATGATGCATTTATCCTGCCTGATTAGCAACGAGTTCTTTGGCTTTGTTGTCTTGAAATTGCAGGCACTGTTTATTAAAACCATTAAAATCGATTAATTAAGCTATATTTTCAGGTTATTGAATGTTTCTCGCAGAGATATCGCCTTTATTATTATTACTTTGCAAATTCAAGATGCAAAGAATTTTGCAGCTTTACTAAGTCATACAAGGACGACGTTTCTTTGGTCTTTAGTTCTTCATTTACGTCAATGAACAGTATTTTGCAGTTGGAAAAATGAGAAATTACCCTGAGTTCTGCTGTTTTCTGTCTTTCTGTCTGACATTCATCTTCCAACAAGTAAAAATGATAATATTTTATAAGAAAATGTTTCAAATTCTTACTTTGCAAAGGAGGATGACATGCATAGTGTTTCGAAAGGTTATGTTACAAGATGGAGGTCTGTATGGCCCGAGATCAAGAGTATTGTTAGAGGAAGTCACTTTTCCTTATCTGTAAAGACGAAATACTGTAGCTAAAGTGGAATGCACGGTAACCATTTTGGTGCCCTGAAATGAAGGGGAACTGTGAATAAAAAGTGTTTTAATTTCTACCTGGTAACCATAATGTCACATAATCACATGTGAATGTTTGCTTTGAAATTTTAAACTGTGGAGCAGAGGGGTAAATCAAGGAAAAATGTGTCTTTGTCCCAAACGTCATGGAAGGCACTGTACCTTCCACTCTTAGTGTTTATTTTTTAACTGTTATATTTAATAATTTGAGATTAAATTGAATTCTGCCTTGGAACCATAGAGCTTTGCTACTTGGATTAATACTTGAATTAGATTGTAATGTACTTCCAGAGCAAAGAGCAATGTCAACATTTTTGATAGTGAACTATTAATTTATCCACTGGGGAAACTGGTAAGAGTGGAGTGATAATCTGTATGCTCACGGTGGGCTGGCAGTCAGTTCAGGTCGTGCCTCACTGCTACTCACAGCAGCAGCTGATATCACAGTGGGGGCCTGTGACCTCAGCCTAGACTGATCAGGGGCTCAGTAGTGATGGCAGTGATGCTACATTGAGGGTGCGAGGTACTGATGTAATATGTGGACCTACATTGTAACCATTTCCATAAACGGCCACAGTGCTTATTATGTCACTCTGCTTGGACGTTTACACCTGCATGATAATGCTTCCAAGCTTTTATTAGTAAGTTTAGCCCCTGAATTAAATGAGGCTTTAATGGTGCGTTTTTTGCGGTGGTCTTTCGTGCTGCATGGCCAGGGTCATGTGACATTGGACACAGTCGAACAACCTGCACGTTGGGAATTATCCCTCTCTGACATGTTACAGTTGGCATACTTCCCACTGTGCGTTTACACTGCTAAAAATGCTTTACTATACTGAAACTTCCAATTAATCACTGCTGCATTCATGATAATAAATATGGAAAATTTTTGTTCTGGAAAATGATGATGGTGATTGTGGACCCATATGCGTTGCTTGTGTAACCCTCCTCTTCTTCCTGTTCGAAGGTTAGCCGCGATTGCCGGCCCTCCCTGTGTCTGGTGACCCCTTGCTTTTACCTAAGAATGATCACTTAGGTCTTGTTCAGTCGCCAAATATATGGAAGTGGATTCATGCTTGAGTAATTAGGTGAGGATTTTAGAGCAGCAGAAGGACGCTGGGCACTGTGAAGGTGATGGGTTGCAACATAGTGCAGCACACAGCTGTTCCTCTTATAGTGGAGCCAAAGAACTCAAAGTGTTTGCAGGTTACCCCCGGAGGGTCTCGCCTCCTGACCCCCCCCCCCCTCCCCTCACGGGAACAGAGACTTAGTCGACTTTACAGACCAAACAGTAGCTCTTGAGAAAATGTCAGCGGCTCTCCCTGAATCATGTTTTCAAGGGTCTGTCCGGCAAAATGCTTTTTTTTTTTGTAAATGCTCATGAAGCTTGAATACTGATTTATTTATTAATTACGGTCTCTCTCACCATCTTAAGCATTTCTTGAATCTACCGACACTCATGCCGGCCATCACCTCCCGGTCCCCGGCCCCCTGCCCCCTTAATAACTGCCTTATTGCTTGTGATTCTCTTGGACGCTACTTTGGCCTAAACAATGAATGGACTGAGACAACGGAGAGCATGGCCGGCCAGCAGGGTGAAACTGGAGACGATTAACCCAGTGTGGCTGGACCAGAATCCCTGCTCCATAATAGGAGATGTCGGTGCTGTTAAAGCAACAAAAGGCTTCTCAACCAAAGATGGAAAGAAGCCACATCTTTGTATCCATGCATCCTTTCCCTCTGCTGATGTCAGTGTGTGAATCTGTGTCAGCGGAAATGCTGGCAAATGGCTGGCAAGTGTCAGTACGCTCCTGTTTTGTTTCCAATGTGCACTTGTGTTCAGTAAATCTGCACGTGTATCTGGGCTGAAAAGATGCCTGTTATCAAGCACACGTCTGTATATTTTGTGTATATTTAATTCCCTTCTCAATTTTCCGTGTATTTTTTTTGGGGGGGTAGGCATTATTTAATGACATTATCTCATACCTTATTTGATTAATTACTTGTTCAAAGTGAACATTGATAAGTTTTTAAAGTTTCATTATGGAAGCAGTTTTGGTAATCAGTGGTATAATTTTCTTCCTCTGGATCAGGGCTTTTGCATCCTGAACTCGTCCTAATCTTAAGCATGAATTTGTGTGAAAGTGTTATTTTTGTGCCAAGGAGGACGAACCTTACCAGATGAACCTTACCAGAACCTCCTTACCAGAACCTTACCAGATGAACCTTACCAGAACCTTACCAGATAAACCTTACCAGAACCTTACCAGATGAACCTTACCAGAACCTTACCAGATAAACCTTACCAGAACCTTACCAGATGAACTTTACCAGAACCTTACCAGATAAACCTTACCAGAACCTTACCAGATAAGGTGCTTCACTCTTTTTCTTTTAGGCCCCGTTTTAGGTTTTTAATCTGACAGCCACGTACTGGAAGGAAAAATGGCTCCAGCGAGTTTGGGAACACGTTAAAACCCTCTCCCCCCCCCCCCCCCTCCTCCAGCCCTGAACTGACCTTTTCACCTTGCTCTCCCATTCATTAGAGGTGTTTGTACCCTGTCAGTGTGTTTGACTCTGAGTACCAGCAGGATTAGTCGAGTTGGTGATGAAAGGCCTTTGATCAAGGTGATCCACTTGTCTCAAATGACTTGCTGCAGCGCACAGGGGGCTACTGTCTCTCCATTCACGCCGCTTATCTCTTAGCTTTTTGCTAAATCCCGTCCTCACGCCAGGATACTCTTTCATAAGGAGGTCCCCTATCCTCTGTGCTGTATAGTTTAGTAACAGAAGATCTCGGCTCGTATCACCAGGCTGCCGGTTTGGTGAGAGACAGTTGGTGATATGAAACTCCGAGCGGCTATTTGAGTTATGTATTGTATACGTGTCGTGTTGCGGAAATGCCGGTCACATGTTTATTTGGCTCGGCTGCTCTATGCGTTGGTCTGTGATTTCTGCTAATTGCTGCCGGGATGTTTGAGTCGGATGTCTTCATATACTTCGCTGACTGCCCACCCCTCAGTATGGCGTGTAAGTCGGCGTGTTTACTTTACACCACAATTTATCTTCTGTAGGTAAAAAAAAAAAAAGAGAGAAATTTGCCACATCGATGCAGGCTTGAAGGGTATACAGGTGCACAAAAGACAGACATACTGGGGAAGTAGTCTTTATTCTGTGTGCGTCTGTGTTTGTGTAACCCTAACTACACACACAGGATATACAGCCTGCATGTATGGTCTGTGTCTTTGTGCATATGAGGAAGGATAATAAATACATTTGACACTCTTAATGATCATTTTATAGTCTCCTGTTTTGGGTGGCTAATGTACCTGAGAGGAACAATGTACTGTTATGCAATCTTTGCACACAGCCTCTCATTCATGCTCTACCAGAGAATAATACACATGAATGAACGTGGATACAGCACTCAGTGTTTTGGTCTAACCCCTTAAATTCCCCCCCTCCCTCCCTCTGTCCTTCCCTCCCCTTCTTTTCTTCCCCAGGTATGCCATAATGTGCGGACTCATGTCAGAGTACGAATCCGTGCAGAAAAGAATCAAGAACGGCTACCTCTTCAAGGTGTGTGTTTGCCAGTGTGCGGCCCAGACGGCTGCGGCGGTCTCACTGATGTTTAGTCTGACGGTGCCTGGGGTGGGGAGCGTAGGGGCCAGGGGGAGGCACGCACGCTGGAGGGGCCCCCACGGTGCTGCGGCATGCCCGGGCGGCCTCTGGGCGCGCCGCTCTGGCATTCAGGGCTGCGGGGCGCTGCACTTTACGCACGTTGGGTTTCTCACGCTGCAAACGTAAACCATCTGTATCCAGCAGATTGGAGGGGAAATCAGAGCAGAGCTCATTTTTAATCCTTGCTGGAAAATATTGTAACACTTTACTCAAGGCCATGTATTTAGTGATTTGTAAACACATTCGTAGCAAATAATACATTTATAAAGCCTTTGTAAACATGCCTTTAAATATTTATCTAAAGACATAACGCATTATGGCCATAATTATTATGTATTATAAATGCTTTATGAAGCAGTACACTATAGATACCTTTATAATGCATTATAATGGTCAGTATAAGCATGAAGGACACGTTGTACTGCATTAAACCAATATCTATAATGCATTAATGAGAGCTTCATAAGGCATTCATAATACATAACAAACATGGCTGTAATGTGTTATGCCTCTTTATAAATATTTATAGCCATATTTATAATGCTACATGAATACATTATAATGCATTATAAATATGCCCATAAATTACTAAAACCACGCAAAAAATAATATGAAATATAAGATGTAAAAGAGAATAGGGGACATAGGGGAAGTGCATTACCTACCCTGGGAGTTGTGGAGCAGAACCTTCCAGACCCGCTGATTATTACTTATTTGTTCATTTCCCCCAAACACTGAATGTCATGTGTGACAATTTCTGGATTCATGGTTCAGCCGGTGATTTTTGAACAATATAAATGTGGAACCATGAAAAACTTCACCTCATATTAAACAATTTGAAAACTGCGCTGTGGATTCAGGGCTGAGATCAGTATACGTGTCTCCAACTGTATCAGCTGTTGAACATGCTGAAAGAAGAACATGCGAGAAGAAAAAGCAATAACAGATAAACAAATATGCTTCAGATGTCAGCCCCTTAATAGTGTGGTGCTTGTAGAGTGCTACAGTGCTGACATGTAGCAGGTCGTGTCACACAGCAGGGTAAGGCACCAAGTCAGAAAGTCAATCGAAAATGTTTTGTGTGACAATTTGGCCTGAGTGTGATCATGTCTCATAAAGTGGCTAAAATTGAGGTGATTAGTTCTCATTGTTGAGACACCACAGCACGCGGCAACAAAATATATTCTCTGCCCAGTGCTTAGGGGTACTACCTTGCTCAGGGTACCTCAGTGGTACGTTGCTGCTCGGGGATTCGAACCAGCAATCTTTCGATTATAAGTGCACTTTCCTAACCATTAGGCCACCACTGCCCAAAAGAGTCCGTTACGGAGCAGCGACTGCCGGGATCTGATTGAGTAATATGATAGTGGATATGTTAGATGAGAGCAGGTCAGGCGTGTGACTGGTTGCTAGCCACTATCTGTCAAATGACGACGATGATAATACCCTATTTTGGTCTCCATAGCTTGGGGTCACAGAACAAGTTCAGCCCATGTGCAGCACCCCTGGACCTGAGGGTTAAGGGTCTTGATCAGGGGCCCACAGATTCTGCCGAGCCCTGGCCGCGAACCAGAGATGCTCTGAGCATGGGTGCAGAGGCTTAGCCTGCCGAACCTCTCACCACTGGCTTGGGTCGGCAGTAGTGCTGGCGGCTATAGTGTTTGTGGGTTGCATAACCGTGGCGGATGGAAGCTCCGCACGTACCGCTCGCATCACCTGTCAGGCTTTTCTAAAACAGCGCGATTGTGTGTGGAGCCTTGTGAGAACCAAGCTGTCAACAGGCAGGGGGAGGGGGGGGAATTAAATCACAAAGAGAGAAGGCGTAGGGGAGAGAGGAGAAATGCACGAGAGACAGGTGAGGGAGACTGGTGCGTGTGCGATGTGAGAAACTAAGGGTACAATCAAGCAGGACGGGACAGGCAGCGTGGAGGAACACGCCCCTCATGGGACAGTGACACCGTTACCTTCTGCTTTGTAGGATCACCTTGACAGAGCCATAGACCTGAATCCTCAAGATCCCCTGTCCTACTATCTCCTGGGCCGCTGGTGCTACACTGTAAGTGACTAAAACTGTGAAAAGCATACAGAAAATTGCAACATTGCTAATGCTAGGGCTGGGCGGTAGCTTGTATTGAATTTTTACAGTATATAGATGGTTCTTCAAAATGAGCTTAATGCTTAAACTGTGCATTAAAATTAGGGCTTCATTAAATTTTTTTAATACAAACCAGCAATAGTATTTCTTCCTGGTTTCAGACAGCACAAGACCTCTGGTTTTAATGTTACACAGAGTCCCAGCATTCATAGCTAAAATCAAACCATTCAGTTAACATCTCATGGGGAGGATGATGGAGGGATAAGGAAAAAAATCTATTCTATTTTGTTCATTTAATTTTAAAACATATTTAAAAATATAACAATTTACAATATTTGTTTTATTTTGTTGAGGGTTAATATGTTAAAATGAGTCTTTCCAATTAACTGCATGGTTGTCAGGCCTCTGATTTTAGAGCCATTGCAACATAGTTATATTTAAACCTAGATTGTTTACAAACAAAAATCACCTTCTGCTTTGTAAGCAATCTGAACCGAGAACAAATGTGCTGGAGGACATACAGTAGTGAAGTGAAAATTTTAAGTCAGCTTCAAAAGGAATTGTTCATTTAGTTACGCTGCCAAACGATGTAACATTTTTTGACATCATTGCAGAACACTTTCAAGAGAAACAATATAACGTGTAGTTGGGGCCAAACATGTTTTCAGTGTCTCCCGGCTACACAGGAAAGGGTCGTTTCCATCTTCTTCCCTATGATGTCACTTGCTTTCTCACACACTGACTTCTGTGGCAAAGGTCAAACGGAACGGTCTTGTCACTCAGGATGATGGAATGAACAAACCATAAACACATACTACTAATCATGTTTTGAAGAGCTCTATCTGTGTAATTGCTTCAAGAGGCTTCTCTGTAAGCACCGGGTAGGTTTGTGCAGTCACACACTGGAATTCCTGGAAAAGCCATGCAGTGACATCATGTTGAGGACGCCTGTAATTACTCCGCAAGATGAACACTGAACGTCAGACCTGGAGCCCTCACTTCTGCTCATCATCTTGGAACATTTAGCGATGGGTTGGGGTATGGGGGGGGGGGGGGGGTGTTATCACGGCACTGGCTAATAGTTCACCTTTGCAAACACTGTTCACTCCTTCAAGAAGATGAATCGCCATGTGGGGTCCCGGTTTCATGTGATTATGTAATCCCAGGTGTGCTTGTCACCCTTAATGGCATAGTTTGTTCGCTCGAGCCCCATTTCCTGACTGGAATATCATTCCCACACCGTGCTCACGGACTCACTTGATAGTGACTTCAGTGGAGCATCTCCTTCTTAAGGGACCTCCCATGCCATTACTGTGGCTAAGACTTTCTTTCCTACTTCTTATCTAAAGCAGTGTTTCTCAATCCAGTCCTCAGACAGTCCGTGTTTTTGCTCCCACCCCGTTCACTACCAAGAACAAAAAACGTGAATTTTGGAGCCCCTGAGTACCAGGTTGCGTAGTACTGGTCTAAATGGTTGGGATTTTGTTTATTTTTGAGCACAGTTCCACTTGCTATGCAGGTATTTTGCTGGAGTGTTTCAGGGGTACAGCAGGGTAGCGTGGTGCTTAAAATATGAGTTTGCCTTAGATGTGGCCACTCCAGGAGGCACCTAACCGACGTAACCTCCGGTGATAATTCAGCTGTATAAGTAGACAACAATAGTTGCTCTTTAAAGAATTATCAGCTGAGTAAATATATAAGAACAATACTCATCCAGTAAAATCTTTTACTTATGAGTTCACAGCATAACCCTTTATTCTGTCAATATCAAAATATTCAAGCCATTTTACAGATGACTAGTTGATTTCACAATGTCCTTTTAGTTCTGTAGGTATATGGTTTAATGCTATTTATTTTTAAATGTTATTCATTTTGTTTATATACCACCAGAGTGACTCATTGATGGTTTGTTGTGTGGAATGCAGAATGGCTCACCTCAGGTATATGGTTGCATGCAGGTGGCCCAGCTGTCTTGGATAGAGAGGAAAATAGCAACTACATTGTTTGGAGAGCCTCCCAGTGCCACTGTCCATGACGCATTAAGGAATTTCCTCAAGGTATCTTGCTTGCACACTGGTCATGCTGGGTGTTTTTATGTAATAGGGCATGCCTGATACCCCCAGACAAACTGGTGGCATTGGTGCCTATTTGGTTGGGTGCTGAATCCTCACAAGATACAAACATTACAACAGAAGAAAAGGCAGCAGTTCTGTGATACATATTATCACTAAAACTAGTGATGAGCATTCATCTAAATAATGATGAACGCATGTTGGTCTGTTTACATGTTTATCGCGTGCACCCCTGTGTGCGTGTTTGTTTTGTCCTATCTGTTTGTGTACGTGCGTCTGCTTGTAAATTTAGATGTTTGTGTGACTTGCTTCAGTGCATCTGCTTGCATGTTCTCACATACCTAATCCAGTGTCCCAAAAGCTGTGGTATCTTCCACAAATGGCAGTGCATAGCGGGACCCAGTCTGTGCATTACTGTGTTGAGGTAAATACCTTTTTGCACCACATTTTTAAGCCCGGACTGTTTACATTTCAAAAAGACTTTGGGATTTGTTCAAATGTTATGTTTGTTTATATAAAGAAATGAAATTGCTTCTAGTCCGCAATCAAATAGTCATGCTTCTCACATCTTGTGCATTTCTGCCATAGGTTTTATGTAAGTGGTTTGTGTTGTGACTTGTTATGCTTTGCCTAAGGAGCTTAACAAAGCCGCCTGACTTCAATGAACACATCCTTCCATCTTATTCACCATCTGGGTCTCCCAAGTCGTTCTCATTTCTCTCTAATCCTTGTGAACAAGTTAATCACATATATCATTTTTGCTCGGAGCAAACAAAAAAAAAAAGTCTGTGATTCTTGTATATTTTTGCAATCAATATAAATTGTTGAGCAATGGCTTGGTGTTTGAGAGAAGCCAGAAGCAACAAGTGCAGTGCAGTGAAAAGAACCACATCACCTTTTCCGTTCGCTTCATGGTTGGGAAACATGTTTTATCTGAAACGGGCAAGTGAAACGTACCTGCCAGCCTGGTGTTCTGTTTTCGTATGAAGAGTATAAATGTTTCACTACAGAAATAGAAGGCATCACTGATGCATCAAAAAATTATGTGGTCCATTGACTTTTTAGAGAAGGAAATGAATGTGATTGGGGTTTCTCCAATGTAATCTCCCCTAAATATCTTGCCTGCATTCACTGCTTTGTGCATGTCCGACCACTGAATATAAAATTTGATGATGAAACGCAACCAAGCAGATTCCAGTTTATTTTCTTTCCAGAATGAATCATTAAACTGTCCTTCAAAGTTCTGCAACCATAAATATCCACGAGTCATTGCTGTTTTGTCATGAATGTTTACTTTGGCCGACAGGTAGAGGAAATCCAACCTAAATATTCGAAGTTCAACTATGTATTTATAGCTAAGGTAAGCGAAGCCTTTAGCTGAGTGTTTTTTGAAACCTGGTAAGTTTATTTTCTTTAAATTCCACAAATTAATACTCTTACATGCACTCCTACTCACTTCATGGTGTGTGCAGTTGAATTGCGAGGACTTGAACGTCTTATTTTCTAGTGTGTTTTTGCCTCTTAAATGTAGTCTCAGTTTTCAAAGTATATTTGCATCCTTCTCTCATATTCATGCATAATTGTTCCTTCCTCAGTGTTACAAGGACCTTGGACAGATGCGGGAGGCAAGAAAAATGTGTGAGGCTGCTTCTGCCCTGCACATACTTTCCAAAGAGGTTAGTATGTATGAAACGTGGTGCTTGTCCCTCACCACACATCCACTGTTTTCGCCATGCATACCGACACCTGAAAGTGACATTGTGCATCCAAAATTGCTTACTTGTTTACTATGTAGTAGGCGAAATATAGTGTGCAATGTGTCATGCAGCAAGTATGTCAATCATCAGTATGAATGAGACAGTAGACGAATACTAACAAAACGACATACACTGCCCTCCATAATTATTGGCACCCCTGGTTAAGACGTGTTAAAAGCCTTAACGTAAATTCAGTTTTTATTGCGTAAGCATTCTCTCACACTGAAAATTGTATAAAAATGTAACCTTCAACTCAAGTGAATTTTAAGGGGGAAAAAATTCCTAAGAATTATTTTTGCATAAAATCACCTGTTCCACAATTATTGGCACCCTTAACAAGTCCTGCGAAATAAATGTAATTGAAGTATTTCCCTCATTTCTACAGTAGTTTACAAAGTTGATCAGAGTATCTAGGAACATTTAATTAGTAATTCACAGTAATTTCCTGTGTCCCTGGGGTATAAATATGACGTGAGACAGGGGCCATTTCTCTTATCCACTGTTCAACATGGGAAAGACAAAGGAACACACCATTGAGGTAAGGCAGATGTGTGTCAACCTTCACAAGTCAGGCAATGGCTACAAGAAAATAGCCACTCATCTGCACCTGCCCATATCTGCTGTCAGAGGAATCATTAAGAACTTGGAACAGTGGCAAACAAGCCTGGATGAGGACGCAAGGTTATTTTGCCACCACGCACAGTAAGCAGGATGGTAAGAGAAATAAAAAAATTATCCAAAGCTCACTGTTAAAGAATTGTAACAAATGGTAGCATCTTGGGGTCACAAAGTCTCCAAAACAACCATCAGGCGCTATCTACATGCCACCAAGCTGTTTGGGAGGCATGCACGGAAAAAACCTTTTCTCACTCACAATCATAAACGCAAACGTCTGGAGTTCACTAAGCAGTACTGGGGCTTCAACTGGGACCGTGTGCTTTGGTCAGATGAGACCAAGATGGAGCTTTTTTGGCAACGAACACTCTATGTGGGTCTGGCGGAACACAAAAGATGAGTATGCAGAAAAGCACCTCATGCCCACTGTGTAGTATGGGGGAGGATCGGTGATGCTGTGGACCTGTTTCTCTTCCAGAGGCCCTGGGAGCCTTGTTAGGGTGCATGGCATCATGGATGCTTTGAAATACCAGGACATTTTAAATAAAAATCTGGTGGCCTCTGCCCAAAAGCTGAAGATGGGTCATCACTGGGTCTTTCAGCAAGATAATGACCCTAAACATGTGGTCAGATCTACACAGAAATGGTTCACCAGACACAGAATCAAGCTCCTCCCATGGCCATCTCAGTTAATAATTGTGGCAAAAATTATTTGATGTAAAAGAATTATTTCTTAATGTGGGATCTTTCCCACTGAATAAATGCACTTGAGTTAAAGTTGGATTTTCCTCTTTTTTCATTGTGGTCCTATATTATTTAGAAAACAACTGAATTTATTAGAAGCTAAAGAACACATCTTAACCTGGGGTGCCAATAATTATGGAGGACAGTGTAGTGTATTCAACAAAATTGCAAAGTGTGCGATTGGTGAACGTTACACTGTCCCACACGGCCACTGGAACTGCAACCTGAAACACAAAAGGTCTCTTGCGTAGATATTTGTGTCAAGATGGCAGAGAAAGTGGTCAGGTCTTCAAATTTAAGTAGGAAACAATACCCAGTTTCACAAGTTGACTCAAATATGTATTTTTCCATTGATAGTTTGTAACAGTTTTTTAATTTTTTGGGTGGTCATGCTATTCATTGGTATTCATCCAGGTCAGGTAATGTGCAAGGTGCCAACCACAGTGTGTCCAAGTGCATTAGTACTGTTCTCAGGCATGCATACAGTATGCATTAAATTAACGGTCGAGTAGTAGGCTTCTAAGAAACCTCAGTATGTACTGTGTAAGAACAGACTTACCTCTGCAGTCATTTGCTTCATAATGACATTCCAGTCATTCAAGTCGCTTCACCTGTATGACAGTGGTCCCATAGTTTATAGTGAAGCTGAAAGCCATAGCACAATTCTACTTGTGGTGATGTTGGTGTAATCAAACCTCCTGCGCTGCCAGTTGTATAGAAGTATAGCACGTACAAATATGTACAGCACATAATACTTAGTATTGGTGATAAGTAGGGATGCACCAATCCCACTTTTTCAGTCCTGATACTGATACAGAGTATCGGTTCGATACCAGTGTCTAATTAATAAGCCGTAGGCTTTTAGGCTTTAAGTAGTTACGGTCTGTTAGGATCTTAAGATGTATTAACATGCTGCTTATGAATGTTCTACGAATGAATTATAAACGTTGTATGGTTGATGTAAATGGGTGTCAACATTGTGTCTCACCCTATTAGCAGGAAAAAAATTGAATAGTGTCTGTACTCTGTGAAAGACAGCTGCTCTGGATTTATCCCCATGTTAACATGTGGTCTTGGGGAGATTTTCTGTTTATCCTTATTGTTTAGACTGTAAGCACTGTCCCAAACATGTCATCAGGTTTAAGCATTGGTTTTCTACTTCTGAACATTCCTTTGGCCCTGTGGTGTTTTGGCTTAAGCAGTTAAGGTCCTTATTATCATGCATTTATTTCTAACAGACAGCTGGTGATATCCATTCGTTCTTTGTTTAGCCTGCATGATACTGGCGGTTTGGTGTCTGACAGCGCTGACTGGGTGCTCTTGTCTTATAGGATGAGGAAGCTCAGACGATGCTCGAGTCTCTCCTCTCTTCAATCAGTTTCTGATGGTGCTGGACCTCTGGCTGAAGGAGTCTGCAAAGCTCATATCCAAGTGACTACCATCCATGCCTACCACCTCTGTGCTTCTCAGCACCATATGAGTTTTCCTGCCCCCCCTCCCCCATAGCTGCATATTCCAAATGTGCAAGGACCAGGTGGAAAGTATGATGCCCGAACTGTTAAACTCTGATCCGGTAATACCACAGTTGAGTCTTTTGTCCAGGAAATTGCACCCAGGCACTCATTAATTCTGATTAAATGTGAAACAACCAAGATGATCCCAGTCAGACAATGCTTTCAAGGTTACTTGATGTTAATGATGTGGCCTTGTCTCACACCCACTGGATTCTCAGTGTTGGGACCTGAGCAGTCATGTCAGTGATATCAGGACCATAACAGAAGGTCAGGAGAGACTGTCTGGTTTTGCGTTTGGTCTGGGAACCTGACAAATATCAACTGCAAGGAAGCTGACTGATGCCGGGGGAAGTTAGAGATGAAATGAGATGAAAGACAAAACCACTCATTCTGACTTAACTGTGCTAACCATCTCGGCTGATGCTAATGTTCACGTCTTGCACCATCATTATAACGGTAGCTGATGTTTCTGCTCCTCTGTTATGCAATGACGTGCACACGGCTAGTGATCACCCAGTCACCATTTCTGTGTCATAGGTTAAAATGCCACCCCTTCAGTAATATACACACTATGAATCAGTACTGGATAAGCAGTTACATTCTTTTTTGCACTTGGCATGATTTATCTATGCACCTCATTTCTGCTCTAACTGAAGCAGGTTTGTACCACTTTGAACATTCTCTGCCCTTCTCTGCAGCCACTCTGCCTAACCAAGCCCTGTCAGATCATAGCACTAAGGTCACATTTGCTTATTCCTGACAGATTACTTGTGATTCCAAAGGCAGTCACTCTGTTTTACCGCAGTGCAAAGAACCAGTAATAATTTTTAAGTGTGTCATATTTCCTGCACTGAGCAACTAGAATTAATGGCTATGTTTTAACATGTTTTACAAGTATGATGGAACGAAAGGCAGGCATTTAAAAATCAGAAGGGATCTGTGTTCGATTTGAATATAACTTGTGGGTATTTCTGTATTTTTGGGTATTTGAATATTATATGAATTTTTCATCTATTTAAGGTACAGCTTGATTGACAGTTTATTTTTCTTACTCTGCATCTTTGTTAGCATTGATTTGTTTATTTGTTGCAAGGGATCATTTAAATGTTTTTCTGTTAAGGTACATCTCAGAATTTGGTGCTTTTGGAGCTATTAACGGTTCTGAAATATGTTTTAACTGATCGAATACTTTAAATGATAGAGATTATATATTTTTTATGTTCCTCATAAATGTATTTTAAATTTTAGCAACGTTCAGTTTCTCATATACTAATTATATTTGCAGTTTGTTAACTCTATAAAAGCCATTTGTTGTTGTTTTACAACTACAAAACATAATTTTAGAATGTTCTTTTTGTCATGATTAATAAAGACAATATTAAAATTATAGTGGCTTTTGGATGTTGTTGTATGACAGTTTTTAACTTTGTTTTTTGGTAAAAGGGGAATTTCTGTACAACAAATCTTGACTTTTGGTCGTAATCCAGTGAATGCATTTTTCTCACAGTTCTTGCTTAACTATTAACGGTAAAATGTAGTTCTGTTCGTCAAGTTTCCAGCACCAAAGACTGTAAATATATTTATGAGCTACTAGAGATTGTCAGGTTTTGTCCACGTCTCCCATGTCACTCTTGTAATACGTTACAGTATTTAATCGGTTTTGTTTATTAATACTGGATTTATTAGGAACAGACATGTCTGTCCAAGGTTAGTCACCACTTTGTATGAAATGGGTGTCTGGGTATGAAAATTCTGTTGTGGAAATGGGAGTTGTCTGAAAAAGTGAATCATTTTTTCCACCATTTGTCAGTTACAGCTGTTCCTGTTCCGTACAGTTATCTCAAACACCTGGCAAAGATGAGGAATTTTACTCCTGCCGGGATGTGGGTGGGAACTGGCTCATCAGAGAACATTGAGGAAGCCATCCTTGCACAACATCCAAGCTCACCTTCACGCAATGCTCCCTGAACACCATAACGGCCACATGACCTATCCCACTTGCATCAGCTACTAATCTGGAGCATTTTCTGTTTTAAAAGTGACTAATTGTTTTGTATCTTTTCATTCCTTTATGTTTTATGTATCCTGTTTAATTTATTCATTTGTTTAGCTTTTATTTAATCTCGCTTATTTCATTTAGATTTATTCCAGTTTTCTCCAGTTTCAGTGACTTTTATGTTGGTTACTTTTCTGTCTTTGGTTTTATTTTAATCCCAAATGTGAAGCACATTGAGGTGCATTCCATGTACCAAAAAGTACTATATAAATAAAGATTATTAATTTAGCAATACCTAAGTAGTCATTTTGAGAAAATTGTTTAAAATTTGCACCATGGTTATGTATGTACAGGATATTAAAGGAAGAAAGTTGTGAATTGTTACAGTTCTCCACAGTCATAGTTTATATTAGAATTAGTTAACAACATTACACCACCCCAGAGAAAAAGGTTTACATCTGAAAAACCCTAATATTGTCTTTCTTCCATTCACTGACAGGTATATAAGATTCTAACAGGTTTGGATGCT
>JAODUD010000062.1:12658751-12669662 GCA_026784285.1 Stomatorhinus walkeri | reverse complement strand
TCTTCCTGATAACATAGTGCAAGCAGAATCCGTGGATTCCTTTAAATCAGAGCTAGATAAGATTTTAACAACTCTAAAGTTAAGTTCTTCCCAAGCGAGCTTGATGGGCCGAATGGCCTCCTCTCGTTTGTATAGTTCTTATGTTCTTATGCTTCAGAGGCTAAGCTCTCTTTTCCTAATAAAAAGTCGGCCAGAATTTTTTTTCAGTGCAATGTCTCAACAAGCAGTAGTTGTGATCTTTGTCATAATTTGACAGACTGAGGCCATTTGGCGACCATAGTGTAAGTACAGCTGGGTGAGTATGTTCATCTATTTGCCGTAGCTCTGTAGTGCTTATCAGCCTGCTGGCAGTGTTCCTACCATCCTGCAGGCCTTGGCTCTGTAAGTGTTTGTTTTTATGCAGCGGCCGCAAGCTAAGAAATCGGAATCATTATGTTCTGTCTCTGCCTGGATTAACCAGTGGATGTTAGTTTGATGATTGTGGCTCGAATGAATTGAACGGCTGGAGTTTGTGTTGGACAAATATGTGTGTGTGTGTGTGTGTGTGTGTGGTTATTCATGTGGGTCCTAATGTCCCCACAATGTGGTAAAATCTGTCATTTTCACCGTTATTTTCACTCCACAAGCTGGGGATTTTTTTTTACATTTTCTTTTTAAAATCGGTGAATGCAATTGAATAATTAAATATGCCACAAGTCTTGTGTTTTGTTTCAGTACTTATGGTTAAGGTTAGGACTGGGATTAGGGCTATAAAATTAATGGAGATTTGTAGATTCCACAGGAAGATATAAATACCTTAACAAACCAGGGTCGCCTGTACCTTTATTGTTGAATTAAACAACGATACAACAGACAATACAGAATTTGCTAATGAGTTGAGTCCCCCTTTTGTCACTATTATGTGTCTTAGCTGGATTCCCCCCCAAATTAAAAAAAGCAACTTACTATTTAACTCTTTATACAACTGGATACATGAACTAAATCAGGGGCCAGATTCCGAAATGCCATTGCATTCTGGGACATGAACTAGCAGTCTTGCTCTTACAAGCGCTTTGCTCTCTTGCTGCCCGCATCACTGCTGCGATGTTCTGCTGTCTGTAATAGGAAGACTCCACTGTCCGTGACTCACCCTGATGCATTTCAGCCACTGTGTGTTTATGCCCACTCTTGTCAGTGCTTACAACGCAGGAGTGTCTGTTAAGTTAAACTGGCAGCACCGTTTTTGGTAAACGAGCTTCCACTTAGCAAAAATGGTAACTGTTATCAGTTTCACAGGACCAGATTGTATTCCCAAGGTTATGCTTTCAGTACACGTTTTTCTTTCTGTTCAAAGTGTATTGCTTGTACAGACGCTGTCCAGGTTATGATGGGGTTACGTTCAGATAAACCTATTGTAAGGTGCTAATATCGTAAGATGAAAATGTGTTTTAATACAGTACACCTAACAAACATCATAGGCTAGCCTAGCCTGGCCTAAAAATATGCTTAGAGCACTTACATTAGCCTAAAATTCAAAATCATTGACACAAAGCCTGTTTTATAATACAGTGTTGAACATCTCATGTCATTTATTGAATAAGGTACTGAAAGTGAAAAACATTTACCCATAAAGTCAGAATATCGTAACATGGACCATCATAACCCAGGAAGCGTCTGTGTATTGCTGTAGGCCATTTTGTTATTAATAAATACCTTAATGTTTTACCTTCAGATGCTTCGTAATTCCCAAGAAATAATTTATTTAACGAAATGTCTGTGATTACAAAAGTCCGCTTTTACTAGACATTTGAAGAATTCCATTCAGGTGAAATGTGAGGAAAATTCTTCCTTTTTACGATGGGTGCATAGTGGGGGGGTATCGGCAATCTGCTCACCTTATCTACACTTGTCACGCACTCAGAGCTCACGGGCTTGCAATAGGCCTCTGATAAAGTACAGGGTGTCCTGGAAGGCCCAGCTAAAGAATTATGCAGGGAATGCTTTATCTCAAATCCTTTTGGTCTGGTTATGTGATAAAATACCCATAATGCAACACACAGCTGTCAGAAGTTGCAGTGTTTCTTTGCATTAAACTTACTCAGCTCATCACTGAATTTCTCTATAGGTCTTTAAAGGTTACAGCTTTCGTTTCAGTTTCAAATCTGCTGAAAAGATTAAAGAAATGAGCAATGACAACATCAAAAAGCTTGTAAAAATCTACTTAAATTTTATTTTAAAAAGTCATAAAATGATATATGATTATCTTAACTATAAATATAATGCTTTTACAGTGATAGCACAGCCCTAGTAAATATATTACAAATTTCTTAAAATGTATAAAACTGGCAAACTCCTAGGGTTAATTAGCAGGGTTTACAGGGATATTTAACCACTGTGTATGTTTGAGCTTATACGTGAAATAAAGCAGTTAACAAGACTAGACAATCCCTGAATCATATACATCAAAACACATAAAAATTGATAGTGCTTTGATCAACACTGCAGAAATATAGGTACGAAAATATCCTGGTCTAATACACATCAGGTGAGTGAATCATTTTAATAAATGCATGAATACAGTAGTTCAAACAAACGGGCTACCCTGTATCTTAAATCCTGAAAATCTGAAACGTACAAAATTAACATTATATATTCCTGTATATATTCCAGTCTTCTACAAATGCCAGCACTTTGGGCATGTACCAGTTAGTCATATTCTCCATTTACACCCTAACTCTTCAAATTTTGCTAGGACAATTTAATTAGATCTGGTTGTTTTTGTACATCCTACCATACTGTTACATTATATTTTTTTAAATACTCTGCAGAATTTTTAATGTTAAATTAAAGCAGCAGTCCTATATCTTATATGTGCAGTATACTTTTTTTGATTTTGATTACTGGTTTCTGATATTGTGATAAACCCAGAGATTATTTCATACTGTGCTATGATACACACTCAAGAACAGTTATAAGACTTTTCAATAAGATATTTTCTATGTAAGTAAACGTGCAGAAATGGTGATCCAGTGTGCAGTGTGTCCAAAACTATTCTGAACATTTGGAAAATCTGTGCTTGAAATTCATCACCATGATAATCTTTATTGATTTTTTTTGCAGTGAAACTATGTGAGTCGTGCTACCATATTGTACTGCTAAATGTGAAGCATGCAAGTTTGAACGTTAAATGCAAAGTAAAACCCCTGAGAAATATTAACCGTGTTTTACGAGATCCATAGATACAAAAAAAAACTAAAATGTGTCAATTTGTTTCTTAGTACCATGAAACACAAAATCTGAGCTCTTGTGGGCCTATTTTTATGATCAGACACATGTCTTTGGACAGCCTAACTCCTACTAATGAAGTTTAGCTTATGAGAAATGCTGACCAAAAGTCTCCTTTCTTATACTGTGTCAGCGAGCACACTCTCATCCCACCTTAATCAGCATTATGGCCTGGCAAACCATGTTTCCATGCTCTCATGCTGGCAGCTTTATGTTGCATGTGTGTACATTTATATTCTGAATTCCTATTGCACTTTTATTTGTCTACCAAGCAGATTAAAAGTCCTTCAGATGATTATGCCCTGTTAAGAAATTATATAAAAATATACTAATATGTTTTGTTTGAGTCTGTATAAATATATATTTCTATGTTAGGAAAATCATAGCCATTCTACTTCACTTGCACTTCCTTATGCCTTCATTCATAGTCTTCTTTGTTTCGTTTTTTGCTTGACCCGCTCTTAATCTTCTGTTTTCACACCATGCAACAGCTTCTCCACAAAGGTGTCCAACAGGTCCATGGTGTCACGGTGTGTGACTGTTATTTTGAAGCTTTTGGGCTTCAGGGACAGGCCGTACTCAAAATCCATTTTGGGGGGGCTTTGTGGGTCGGCTGAGAAGAGGCACTGATGAGCCAGCAGGGATGTGTAAAGGAAGAGCTTCATCTTGGACAGTTCCTCCCCTATGCAGCGCCGCTTCCCCATTGAGAATATCAGCACATTGCTGATCAGATCTTTATCCAGAGCCCCCCTGGCATCCAGGAATCTCAGGGGGCTAAAAACTTCTGGATTCATCCACCTGCCAGGGTCATGATTGACAGACCACTGGTTAATGAAGACCACGGTGCCCTTAGGGATGTGGTAGCCTTCAATGGTAGTGTTGCTGGTTGTTGCATGTGGGATGGTGAGAGGGATGAAGCTGGTGTATCGCATGACCTCGTGCAAGAAGGCCACGACGTACGGCAGTTGAGGCTGGTCCTCGATGGTCGGGAGTCTGCTCCGGTCCACCACTTTGTCGACCTCTTCTCGAAGTCGTGCTTGGACATCAGGAAATCTGTGACATCGAAAAGGAAAAGGACAGCAGTTATAAGCTAGGCACTACTTCAATGACAAATGTACCCACACAAATACATATGGGTGAATAATATACAATTTTATGGCATCTAAGACCTTCCTTCAAATACAGAATACCTTTTCTCATTCTTAAAAATGGACTTCCACCCCTTCTAAACTGATAATTAAAAGATGATTTCTTATTCCTATTTCATAAGCGTCAGAATAAAATCAGGCTTTGCTTCTCTGCAGGTTCTCCATATGCATCTTTTGATGCAACTTTTGGGATGGAAGATACCTTGCAGTACTGAAATGACAGTAGCAACTGAGACGAAATGTAAAGGAAAGGAACAAATTTATGGTTCCCTATGAAGACCCTAATTTCAGAGATCACCAGGCACTTGATTTCAAGGAAGCAGATGAGGGTAAGTCGGGAAAGGGAGGGGGTGCTGGCTAAACTTGGGCTATAAATAACTCATTAATAACCGTGGTCAACAGATATTCCTGCAACATTCATCTCTGAAAAATAGGCCTATTGTACGGTTTGAGGTGCATATTCTATGTGCTCCTAGACACAGTGGAAATGCATGTCAAACGCGGGAAATGCATGTCAAACAGAACACCACTGCTGACACTTCAAAACGCGCCAAGCATTTAAAATGTCAAAGTATTTTTAAAGAATTCAGTAACTCAGAAATAGCAATCCACACTTCCATACCAATGAAACTTGGGAACATTAGGCTACATATTGGTTCCGTCGTCCCATTGGGGTAGCTAAATTAGTTATGATATTGCTCAGAAAATCATTCGGTTGAATCGTTACCTTACAAGTATCAGTATGATCCATTGCAAAGCGGTTGATAGTGTATCTTGACTTGCTCCAAAAATGTCGGTTATCATGGGGGAGATGCGTTCTTTGTCCAGGAAAACACCGAGCGGGCCAGTTAGTTTTCGATTCATGGCAAAAATAAAAGCATCAGTCATGTCTCGAATGATGCTAGACTTAATCGTTTTCCGGTGCTCGGAAACTTTGTTTTGGATGAAATCGTAGAACTCCGCGTTGAGTTTTTTAAAATTAATAAATATAGATTTAATCGGGTTTGGAAAATACTGAAGCCAAGGCATGACGTCCACAATACTCCCAGCACCCACCGTTTTGGTGAATTGATCGTTTCTGCCCACGATCGCTCGAAACTCCGAATCGGTGTAAGAGTACCTCTTCCCAAAACAAACGGCACTCATTACGTTTGCGATGGATATAATGAGGTATGACCGCGGTTCAAAGTACTTCTTTTCTGCTGATTTTTCCAAGAGGAGGTTGAGCAGTTCCCTGACCTCGCTCACAATGTGACTCTCAAGCGTCTTTTTGGTTTTCATGTTGATGGTGGTGAACGCCCGGACCGTGGACTGTGCGACCTTCCGATGCGCTTTCCACTTCTCGCTGTAGTTACCGAAAGCCATGCTCTTGCCATTTGAAACGACCCGAAAAGAAGTAAAATCTGGCCGACCGGCAAAATCAACTCCTTTTTTGATGAGCGCCGTCCTGATAACGTCACCGTTAAGGACCACGACGGTCCGGCTACCAAGCTTGATCTGGAAAACATTACCGTATTTCTTTGCCATATGAGTGAAGTACAGGTGAGGCGTGCATCCAAGCTGAGCGGCATTTCCGACAATGGGCCAAGGAAATGGTCCCGGGGGACTGTGAAGGCGCAGGTACCGCTGGATCCACAAACACAGGCGCACAGTCACAAGCAAAGAGAGCGACGTCAATAGTAAAGAACGTGGCGATGCTCGAATGACTTCAGATATCTCCTCGTTAGTCATCCTGGTTTCTAAGGCGGAAAGGATTAAAAGAATAAACTGTCATTCGAATAGGTAAATCTGATTTTCTTAAGTGTTTCTTAATATGAAACGAAAGAACAATGTCATTTTCCAAATATTATGTTCATACAAAATAAACCATATTTTAATCAACAACTTATTAATGATTAGGTGTTAACATGCGTCAATAAAAAGAAGCTAGACATTAAAAAGTCTTCCGAAGAAGGCATATACCTTTTATAAATCCACATATTTGGAAATTTATTTTGAATATCAAATTACGCCGCAACCCAGCAGTTGCCTAACCGATTGTTTAACGAGGTCTGCGAAACGGTGCTGTCAGCTACAGAAGATATGTTACATCTAAATGAGTTACCTCATATGCACATCGTCTCCAAATTTAATGTAAATGTGTAGTTTCTGGTTGTAGGCTACTATAATATGCAAACTATAGCCTAATAAAAATCTACTTTTTGCACATTACTTTGCAGATCAATCGCACATTGCCTCTGCTTTTCTTCTGCAGTTAATTTTATACTGTAATGCGCAGTCCGTTTCTTTGACATTTCTTAAACGTGACAAGTAAAAAATATTTATCAGAAACTGTACCCTGTTATGCATATCATACTAAACCCGAGTTATGTCCGAGTTCTCACTTACTTTACATGAATGTATAGACTTAAGTGCTTCAGTCCGGTGCTTTGGCTCTCAAACGACCCAATACGTATATAGCTTTCATAAGTTCCTAATGAAATCATGTATCCCAAACGCTGCACTAACAAATCGCATTTTAGTTCGCTAGCGACGAGTGGTTTATATATTTTTTTCCTTCCCTTCGAAGTGATCTCCGTCTCCCCTCCTCCTTCTCTCCCTCCCTCTTTCTCTCTATCTATCTCTCTCTCTCTCTCTAACTGTAGCTCCCCTTGATTCTCATAATCCCGCACACTGGGAACAGTTTGATTAGAACCTTGCCTTCTAACAGGATAAGTGTCTGCTTCTCTGTTGCTCTCTGCATTGTCAGAATTGCGGGTTCGATGCGTGATATTTGTTTTAATCGCTGGTTGACAACACACGTACTCCACCAATTAACTCGAAATGGAGAATGGATTTCGCAAAATAAATCAGCGGGTACCTGATGCGGTAGACTGTGTGTGTGTATATATAAATCTCATTGTTATCTGTAAATAATTTTTCATTTAGATATTTTTGTTTAAGGAGTTCAGGTGTGATCAGTTATATGATTTACGATTTGCGTTTACGATGTGCTTAGACATTTCTTCGTCAGTTTTAGGCAATCAGTCTCATTATGAAGGTTAGGAAAAATCACAGAAAGTCGTCTACGAAAGCAAGAAAATTTAGTCGGCCTATTGATCACCTACGGTTTGGCATATATTATATATTACAAGTTTTCAGATATATAGGCCTACGTTTACTAATTGCGTTTAATAGCCAACAATTTGGGGACGTCTTTTAAAATCATAATTATACACAGAGCCTTTCCTGTGTTTGACCAATCTTCTTCTGTCTTGGATTTACATTGTGTAAATAGGCTACTATAAGTTAAAATTGTGTCTTCTAGTAATATAGGGATATTAGAATTGATAAGAATTAATGAATCCCGAATTACGGGGAAGCTAAAGGGAGCTTGGCTTATCCAAAAAAGACGCGAGCTCCTTTGAAACCCTCCCGTGAGATATTTAGGGGGAGCTCTAAAAAAGTCCACTTTTGTATTACATCTTATATTTTATTTTACGTAGATTAAGGTTTCTGAAATAAAATCAGTAGTATAAATATATCAGTGTTGTGTGTTTATTCTATTAAACGTCTTGCATGGTGTTTACGTTGCTGTTATTGTGCCTGTATGAAGTGTTACTAATGGTATTAACTATCTGCAGTATAGTAATAGTAGAATGTTTCTCACAGTATCCCTGTTGTTGACCGCACTGGCGCCCACTTGCATGTATGCGCGTGCATGTGACTTTTGGAATGCGTGTTCACACCGGAAAATAGAGTTCCCCCTCAATAGCCACTGTGTAATTCGAACCCAGGATATTTTAATTAGGCTGAAGTGTGATATAATTATAATAAATATACATATTCATATAATTATGACAATAATAACCAAGTTAATAAGTGAAACTGAAATGTTCGTTATCCCTTTCAACTATTAACTTAGTTAGGCGATATGTCCTTTTAATTAGACGAGAGATTTGCAAATAAATGAAACAAGACCGGATATTCCTGTTGGCTATCTCGGTAGGCAACATTGAGTTGACTGTTAAGTTGCACTATAGCTTAAAGTTATGGTTCCATTGTCACGCGATGGCAGGCAAGACCCGCTGCAGGCAAATTTAAACAAATCCACGCCTGTGCACGATAAAGTAACACCCCGCATTTTCTGTCCCATTCATCCATATAATACGCACTTTACCTGACTAAACCCTCTACAGCATTAATTGTATAAACACGTGTAGATAAATGCTAATTAATCTGCTTTCATTTGTGCAAATCTGAGACCTAAGGCAATTTGCATTTCATGCAAATCTCTTTGAGTTTTACGTCCGGAAAGATACATATTTAACTATTATTTACCGTTAATAAATTGTCAAAAAAAGTCAAAAATCAAAGACACGTGCAAAAATCTCGTTTATTCTAACGAACAATTCTTGTAACTCATAAAAAATGACTTCAGAATAATAATGTGATGACAGTCAGGGACGTAGGTTTCAAATTGCATAGAGAGGGTGGTTATATCGGGGTCAGGGGTGCGTAAAAATACGGTAAAATACCTTAAATGGCGACGAAAAAATACCGTAAAAAGCAATCAGTTAAAATACCGTGACAAATATAGAAAAAGAACTGTAAATGTAAATACAAAATATTTCTGTATTTAATACATTGTTTGACTGTAAATTTAAAAAATACTGTAAAACACCTTAAAATAATAACGGGAATATACTGTAAATATCAATCAGGTAAAATACTTTTTAAAATATATAAACTATTTGTAAGTATAAAATGTATCTTTATTTAATACGATTTTTAGTTTTTTTTTTTGCTTCAGTTACTGTTTTTTGCTTCAGTTACTGTAATCTGTAACATGATAATGACATGAGAATATGTGTTAAAATACAGTTTTAAATATGTACAGTAGTTCTACAGTTTATGGGCACAAGGCGCTGTCGTGCTGACAACGGCCGCTGTCTATGTCATGCATGTAGTTAATGTTCCAGGTTCTATGCATTGTGTGTTCTGTACTGGTGCCCTGCTTAAGTTCAAACTTTATCCCCGTGTGTTTGACTGTGTAGAAGTTACCCACCATGTGTAGTCCCCATTGTACGTACAGTGACCCTCCCCCTCTTCCACCAGTTGGAAGTAATGCGTGTTCTTGTATGTTGTTACACGAACAGGTGTTGTGATGATTGGTATGAGTCACAGTCCTATTAAGGATTATGAATGAAAGAGCTTTAACCGGACTGAATTTGTGATATGGCAACGTGGCCAAAATCAACGGATACTACAATACAGTGGAAAATCTACACCTGTACGTTTTACTGCTACAATTTGCAGTTTTAACGGTTTTAACTGTCATTTTCACATTACAAAAACATAATATTTTAATATGAAAATGTTTGGAAAAAATGGATTTAAACCGCTTATTATACAGAATAATAATATGTACCGTATTGGATTAAACAGAACTACTGTAATTTTTGCGGTGAAATTCTGGCAATTTTTTTTTACAGTGATATTATATATAATGCGATTCTGTAGTCGCGTTGTATACATTTTGTTTTCATTTTTATTCGTAAGTTTTTATTGCTGTTAAAGTTACGATATATAAGTTTTGTGTTCTGGCATATATCCGTTTAAATTTTGTTGCAATTGTTTTGTTGCCTGTGTATTTAGAAATTACATTTCTTTTTACAGTAAAAGGACGTGAGACTGCTTTTTCTGTTATAGTAGCCAAAGACGTTTCTTCGAGCTTCTCTCAGGGTTCAGTCATGGCGTTTCGTATAATCTATGCTCCCGGTAATTGGCTTGTTTTCAAAATCCCAGATTTACGCATTTTGGAATGAAAGACATAATGCAGCATTTAATGCTTTTGTTTTAATTGTGAAGAGTCGACGGGCAGCATGTTCATGCAAACGGAAACCTGATTTGTTAAATCAAGAGAGGAGAACCAGTGTTATGAAGACCCTGACAGACCCTGACCCTGTCAGAAGCGAGTTCAGTACCACGGACAGCTCTTAGATTAACCATATACAGTATCTACTTAGACAAGTGATGTTAAGTAGAATATTTTAACAAAATAAATGTTTTAAACAAACTCAGTGCGCCATTAAAACTCTAAAACAGCTGTATATCAAACCATCTCAATGAGCAGATTTTATTAAATTATGAACTAAGAAAACTGGTTAACTTGGTAAAAGAATCATAATGAATGATTCTGGTTCAGTATACATATGGGCTTGTAAATTGTGTTGTAAAACAATGAAGCAAAACTTCCACGCTATTTTAAATACTATAAGTAAATTTTTATTTGCATATCGAATTTTTAAATCGGCTACCATTTTGTCAGATTCTCTAGTGATTCCATATTTTATTTTGTAATGTGAATTTTTGGTCATGCAGGACTGTTGGGGACAGAAGGAAAACCTCCACCCCGTGAACCCACAGAGATGAGACACGCACAGTTTTACTTGCAAGGGTAACCTCACCTTTGTAGTGAGCTACAAAGGTTCAGTCCTCCTGGTCCTTTATTTTATAC
>JAODUD010000062.1:12638471-12658651 GCA_026784285.1 Stomatorhinus walkeri | reverse complement strand
AGGAGAGAATGTACACTTAATGCTTATACAACAGTTTTTATGGTTACATGTCAAAGAAACAGAGAACAAGATATATAATGCTGATTATACAAAGTGATTATAAATGAAAACAATTTCTCTCTAACAAGGACCCTATATCTCTCAAGTAAAATAACATAAATTATATATTATTATAAAAAAAATACAGATGCTCTGTAGGACTTTACTATCTCCCTAACAATTTCTTTTGATTTCCGCCGCTCAAAGCCCTTGTTGTCACAATCACGTGCAGGGAAGCAGGAGCAGGGATACAGAGAGTTCGTAACGAGGGGTTTATTCAACCAAACAGCAGGATGAGGTACAACATGTTAATGACTTCAATGACGGACCTAGGGTAACACACGAAACAGCTGGTAAACACAGGGATTCCACATGAGGTGGTTAACGAGGGGGTGTGGCACACAGGAAGATCGGATGAGCAGGGCATGACTGAACCCCCCCTCCAAAAGGCCCGCACTCTGGGCGCACCCTAAGGGGAGTGACAAACGAGACCTGGAACTACACAGGACCTGGGGAAACAAAACCAAAAACATCAACAGCACTGACACACAGAACAGGCACAGGGACAACAAGCAGGACAACCCCTGACAAACCACAGGAAAGGTGAACAGGCAAAGGGGCACTAAGAAAGGAGATTCAGGTGGAGCACCAATGGGAGGAACGAAGGGACCAGGCGTGAACCCTAGCAGGCGAGAGGCAGAAGCAGCACGGGCAGCAGGCGTCCGCGAGGTCGGAGCCAGCGGAACCCTCGGCAAGTGCAAGGAGGGAGCAGGAGGGAATGTCAGAGTGGGTGAGGAGGAAGGTGGAGGCACTGGCGAAGGAGGCGAGGATGGAGATGAAGGAGAGACTGGCAGAGGGGATGAGGGAGCAGAAGCCACCGCAGGCGAAGGCACCACTACAGCTGGCGAAGGCATTGGTGACTGACGAGTTGGAGCGGGGAAACCCGCAGGCTACAAACGAGGCGGTGGAGGGTGGACTGTAGTCGGCCGGCGAGGTGCTGCAGGCAGGACTGAAGGTTACCCCCCAAGCCAAAGCCAGGGGGACTGCAGGCAACCCCAGAGCCAAAGCCAGAGGACTCGCAGGTAATTTACAAGCAGGAGCCAGGGGAACCGAGGGCGAGCCAGAGGGCAGGGTGGGACCCGAACCCGGCACAGGTGTCCCCTCCCTTTCTGGGAGACCAAGAGGCAGGGATCCGGCTGGGATCTGCCCTGCTGTGGTGGTGGCGGAGGAGTCCCCCGGAAGGGTCCAGTGGGGCCATCCCCAAGGGATCCTCCTCCCACAAGGGGAATGGAGCGATGGTCGGGCAGTCTGGGACCTCCTCGTGGACAGGGACTAGGGTCATGGGAGCTGGTGTTGTGGGAGCAGGGTCAGGAGCCGGGGGCACTGGAGCTGGAGGGTCGGGAGCTGGAGGTACAGGATCTGGAGCCGGAGGGTCAGGAACCGGAGGCATGGGATCAGGAGTCGGAGTCGGAGGCATGGGATCAGGAGCAGGAATGGGCAGAGCAGGAATGGGCTAAGCAGGAGTCACAGGAGCAGGATTCACAGGAGCAGTGACAGGCTCCATTGAGGGGCAGAACCAGTCGGTCAGGAACTGTACAGGGCAAAGCAGGCACCACCGGTGCAGCAGGTACCATGGGCGACAGCACAGCAGGAATCGCCAGCACAGGGACTGCGAGAGGCACTGCAGGAACCACCAGCAAAGGGACCGCGGGGAGCGCTGCAGTAACTGCTGGCACAGAGAGATCCCAAGAAGATCTCTGGCTTGTCCTCCGGCCTCTGATTTCTCTACTTCATCTTCTTCTTTTGCCTAGCTGTTGTCGGCGGAGGTTGGGGTGTTTCGAGGAGGTCTGAGGGCAGATCAGAGCACATCCCGCTGTTGAGAATTACTACCGGGGTCCTCAATTCCGCAACCCGCTTTAACAGCTGCCTAAGATTATCATGCACCTCTCCCACGAGCTGCACATCTTCTGTCAGGGACATCCCCTCGAGAATGTCCTGGCTCCGGCTTGCTCGAGTCCAAGCCGTGGGATCTTCCTGGACTTCGTGTCACATTACGTCTTCTACCAGGCCGAGGTAGCGATTCTCAGTGAGGGAGGGTAACTTCCTTTCTTGGTGGTCTATCATTCTGTCATGATCGCATGCAGGGAAGCAGGAGCAGGGAGACGGAGAGTTGGGAAGGAGGGGTTTAATCAACAAAACAGCAGGACGAGGTACAACACGGTGAAGACTTCAATGACAGACCTAGGGAAACGTACTCAAATGCGGACTGAAATACAAAGGACTAATCGGAAACAACACGACACAGCTAATAAATGCGGGGATTCCACATGAGGTTAACAAGGGGGCATGGCACACAGGAGGATTGGATGAGCAGGTCATGACACTTGTAGCTATGGAGAATTTATAACATTATTACAATAGCAGGTACCACACTACAGACTCAATCGATGTCCATCGTTCAAAAGAACATGAACGATACTGTCAGGTAGTGGCAAGTTGTATGTTCTGAGCATTCCTTGCAGGTAGGTTAGATTCACACAAATACAGTGACCAAAAAAAAGAAAAATTAAATATGGTCATACTAAAAATCACATAAATGCAGCTGCCCAGAAAGGAAACAAGGCCATGATAATGGGGGAAAAAATCCTTCATCTTTTGTACACTGTTATATATTATATCCTATGGCCAATATTTGCCTCCTCGTTCTTGCAGTTCCGCATCAAACTTTCTGCATCTGACAGAGCAACATACAACATGCTCAACATTCCCTGGTAAACACTCAAACTGTGCCATAATACTCATGTAACTTAATACAACCTATTGTCTACAACACAAGTGTCAATAATACCAAAGAGCTTCTAACAAAATAATCCTTAAAAAGTCCTGACCATGATCAGAATAAGCATGTGCAAGATGGACCGAAAAAATGCTGGACTTTATTTTTCATTGTATATTAGTCTCATTTTATTAATAATCTGTAGACTGTGTATGCATTGGTTGAAATTATCATTAATTAATCATCATTAATGCAATTAGCAATCTGGGCAGCTTCTCCAGCTAACACGCCGGCCTTTCTTTCTGCATGTGTGCGTGACTGCACATGTGTTTGCGTGTGTTTGGGTGTGGGTGATCGCTGTAATTCTCTTTGCTGTTACGCAAACTCCTGACTAACTTTTTGTTAAAGCCCTAAGAGGACAGACGGTAGCTGGCACGCCATGCAGTTTAAAACTATTCCCAGAAAACCTCAAGCTTTACATTTTAAATAACACTTAAAAAAAAGTGTTTGCTTTCATATAGCTCCTGTTATCAGCACTTTTTATGTGAAATCCTTTTCATCCATCCATTGATCCGTGGACTTTCTAACCACTTCTCCTGGTCAAGGTGCTGGGAAGAAGCATTACCCTGTCATAGCTCATTAATTTATTTCCCACTGAGTTTAGCTAGTAGCTGGGTAGATAACCGGTAACTGGGATTAACTATACACCTCTTACTCTACTCTGAACAATCCACTAATTAATGAACAAGAAGTACTGTGCATCAGAGACATAAAAGCCAAACCAATATTTCAATACAGCTTCCTAATTTTCATACCTTAAAACAAACTTTGCTCTTCGTGTTTAATCTTATTTCATTGTAATGTGCTAAATAGACAACTCTTTTCTTTTTTGTTCCTATATTTGCTGTCAAACTCATTAAAAAAAGGTGGATTTGGCTAGACAACTGAAGCTGAAGTTTAAAAAAACAGCTTATAACCATGAGTTATGTTTTAAAGAGAAAAGAGCCCACAGGGGCTGGGGGGTGGGGGGTGGGGGGTGTGAATGTGTATGTTACATATTAGAAAAGGAAGACCTTCTCAAACAAGAGAAATGTGCTTTATAGTCCAGGATCAAAGGCTAAAAATGAAATATTCACTCTGAAGTTTTTTCACATTGGTGTCTTTAATTATCCAGCTAAGATATTGGTATAATTGCATATCTTTGTCCCTAGTTTCCTTTGCAGTCATGCTATCCACACCTAAATCAGGCCGGTGTCACTGACTGCTAGAAAACTGATTTACAGAGAGGGTACAGGTGTCACTGGGAACTCACTGTTGGCCTTTTGGCTGTTTGTATGATAAGAACAAATGAAGTACTACAACTCAACCAAAACCACTCACCAGATTTTGCTTTTTTTGGATATGTAAAAATAGCTGCTAACTTGAATGCAAAGAAATGTGAAATTAACTTCAAAATAATGACGCTGATTCAACTCACCACCACCGCACAAGCATTTACATAAAGAAATATCTTGTTTGATAAACCAGTCTCCACGCAGCTTACATCTGCGCCTATCTGGTTCTACGATCCTTTTCTGTCTACTTCATCCATCCATTCATGCACGCATCCATCTTCCAACCACTTATCCATTCAAGGGGGAAACACAGGGCACAAGATAGCAGAATATCCCTGATGGGCTGACAGTCCATCACAGGCTGTCTGTCTCCTTCATGACTATCTGTACCCGGATCAGTTGCCTTTGTTCGACATTAAAGGATTTAAGTGCACCTGGCCTGAACACTGTTTCGGAATTAAAAAGTAAAACCTCCTGCTGCACAAATATAGCAATTTCCTTGCAGAAATGAAGTGGACAGGCATACAGTGTGTTAAGTGAGGTCTTAGCAGCAGCTAAATATACATCTGAGATTTTGGAGGCCTTTAAGATTGCATGCATCTCTTCATTCCCCTTAAGATTGCATGTATCTCTTCATTCCCCTTAAGATTGCATGTATCTCTTCATTCCCCTTAAGATTGCATGCATCTCTTCATTCCCCTTAAGATCGCATGCATCTCTTCATTCCCCTTAAGATCGCATGCATCTCTTCATTCCCCTTAAGATTGCATGTATCTCTTCATTCCCCTTAAGATTGCATGTATCTCTTCATTCCCCTTAAGATTGCATGCATCTCTTCATTCCCCTTAAGATTGCATGCATCTCTTCATTCCCCTTAAGATTGCATGCATCTCTTCATTCCCCTTAAGTCAAACAACTCACATCTCCCTTCATGGGCCTGGTTCACACCGCAGCTAACTCTGATGTGATATCTTTTAGCACTCTTTTAATGTCTTTCTTGTACTATCTTTAAGTGGTCTGTCTTTTAATGTACTACCTTCACATTGAAACACTATATCATAATTCTATTTCACGTCTATTACGTTTTTTCTTACTTCTGGTTGACTTTTTCTAACCCAACTGGGGTGTGTGATCAGTGAAAATTACAGTACTTTTGTCATGTTATATTAATTAATGTAGGCATTAAATATTGTTCATATATTTAATAGATTAACTGGATTATCTGCCTTTGATGGGTGTGGTATTCATACAGCTGGGAGCTGTTTTTCCTCATATATGATGCAATCATTTAAATATACAGGAACATCATGTACACTGGGCAAAAAAAATATAGCCAAACACTAATTGCACAACATTAAACTTTGGGCCATTTTTTTGCAATGTACACTAACATGCGATTTAAGATTTTTTGTGGGGAAAGTTCTCAGTTTTACAGTGATAATGTTCAGGATTTATTTATAATTTAATAGAACATTAAAATTGAAGAAGCCGTAGCATTTTCTTTATAATCACGGTTAATTATGATTATTATCATTTGAGTGTCACTCATGTGTTACCTTCCGGAGTGGGGGCACAGGATAGGGGAGGTGTTAGGGACAGAAGGAGTGGGGGCAGACAGACTGGCTGATAACCAGAGGAGGGTGGCGTGTGAACGCTGCATCCCCCTCGGACCATCACATGTGCACCCATCAGTTCCTTTGTGTTGGGCTCCACAGCAATAGGGGTTCAGCTTCTTCGCCCGCATTATCACCCCCAAATCAGCCTGAACACTCGTGACTGGATGTGACACATAACAATTCCCCATGATCCGCAGCCCACACAAACACCCACCACAGCCAGCAAGCTGAACTGTCCCTGAACCCACATCTAAAGGCTGACGGAAGGATTCGGGGGCTTCACTCTGGGATTTTCACAGTTTTTAACCCTCTGTAAACCAGGGGAGTATGTAACCATGTGCTGACAGTCAAGGCAGAGTTATGACTATTTTTACAACCTTGTCAGATACTATGAGGTGAGATCAACCCATAGTCAGAAGGCGGTGTTTGTGTATGTTTACACCAGTGGGCATGAATCAGAACAATTACATTCCATACCCCCCCCCCCCCAAAGAAATGTAATTTTTAGCATAGTTATCATGCTTTAGTTGTATTGAAAATTTCACTTGAAAGATTTCTCACATAACTTTCATAGGATTAATTTGTCCTGCTAAAAATCTTTTCAATAGCTCAGCTTCTCTGCCATAGAGAATTGCAAATGTTGTAGAATCATACTCAAATAGCATATGTTACATCAATCACTTGAATGTCACTGTAACCCTTACTTAATACACCAGGTTATATTCCTCTCAGACCAACTACAGTTCTCCATATAACACAGGCCACCAGACAAATACCCCGGCCCCATGTATAACCTGTATGGTGTGTTGAAACAGCTGTTTACATCTGTCCATTACTTTAAATGTTATTAATTTATTCACATCTTTCTATCAATGTGAAACTAGTGGGCCTCCCCATGAATATTTAAAAGTACAGTGACCAGATATTCCATGTCAGGGAAGACAATTTATGCTACTGCTGGTTCTACAAACTACGTTAAACCGAAAAGGCTCCTGTCCTTGGCTATATAGTTCACTTCTTCTTGTGCTTTGTCTGGTTTCTTTCCTTGATTGAAAGACTCATCCAGCTGTTTCACATTAACATGAGTGATGCATGCATGATTATAGGAGACAGACCAACCAGCACATAGCAAGAACTCAAGTGAACTTAAGTGAAATCCAGGTCCTTTTAATTGAAAGGGTTGCTTTAAAATTCTGAGCTAGCTCAAAATGTCTTTCCTTCATGTATTATCTGGTCACCCTACTTCAAAGTGAACCAATACCTGCCTGTTTGCCTCTTTCTGTGACTGATCCTGCCAACAGCTCTTTTGTTTAGACATCTCTGGTGTGAAGCCAAGTAACCGCTTGAACTGAGGACAATGTCTGCGTCTCGTTGGCATCAGAGAGGAATCAGCTGCCATTGTGTCACTGGCGAAGGTTCTCTGCCATCTGATCGTGCATGAATGCTTGTGCAAGGCAGGTCAGAGAGCAGCCGCAGTAATATTTCGGTACACATGGGAGGTGTGTTTGCCCTGGGGCTTAACTGTTGTTGAGATTTTAGAATTACGTTCAGGACATGTTATTTTAAGAGTGGAGATATGGGAACCATGGGTAACGCTGCACTCGATCCAAAACTATCTGGAAGTGGTAAAATAGCAATAATCCTTTGTTTGCTGTTTGTATAAGTACTTTGGAATCGTTCTCTTAACCCCATTTTGCTCTCCACAGCTTGGGGGGTCATAGCACAGGGCCAGTTGACAGGGGGCACTCCTGGAGCTGGGGGTTAAGGACCTTGCTCAAGGTCCCACAGACATGATTATTCTACCGACGCTTGAACCAGCGGTCTTCAGATCACAGTAACAGAGACTTAGCCCACTGAGCTGCTCAAAGATTATGTAACAAATAATATTCCCATCTGACTATCCTGCTAAATTACTAAATTTATTATAGTGATGGTGCCACTAAAACTGAATGAAGAGTGAAAATAAAGGTCTGATTTTCCACATAGGTTAATTTGTGTGCTAATTTCAGCTGCTGGAGGCAAATTGTGTGTGGTTTTTCTCAGGTGTTGCCGCTGACGTGGAAATTACTTTTCCTGGCAGCCATTAGGGCCCAGAGCTCTGATCCCTGACGCTCATCCGTCAGAGGGCTGCTTGTTTCTTTGTAGTAGATAGGCCTGTAATATTTCTTGTTAGTAATATGAGCATGCTGTCACCAGTCAAATTTTTTTTCCCCCTCTGAATTTAGCTTCCAGATGCAATAAGTCTCACTGAGTCTGTATCTAATTATTGAACACAGTTTTACCATTTTTAAATTTTAATATTTTTTTACAATTGAAAGCCATAAAATATAATATTAATTTTCTTGTCAGTATTCCTCAGTTGGATAAGTGATTTTAAAAGAGAATGCATAGTAACATACTTATACTTAGGCTGCTGCAGCTTAATGTTAGAGTCATACTGGATATTAACACGAGACATTTTAAATCATCAGTTTATTCTTAATTTAATATATTTCAAGTATTCATATTGTCAGTTATGCAACAGGTTGCGTTAAAGCTAGCAGAAAAGCCACAACAACCTGAATGACAGTGTGATCAAAATTTTATTTTTAATATGATATAGGCATTTGTACATATTGGGTGGTTAAATAGTACTTGTGTTTTTTTAAACATATCAGGTAAATGAAACTTAAAAATGCATAGAAATGCCTTAACATGTTATCGATCATTCATTCGTAATGTCTCCATAAAAAACACATTCAAATATAAAGTTATCCATGGATTACTTCTTACACAAGTCTTGCCTCTGGCAGAGTCTAGCCAGTAAGTCAAATTCTGCCAACAGTATGGTAAGAGAAATGTCAAAATACAAAAAGATGACACAGAAATCGAGGTGTCATGTAGGAAAACTTCATCTGCTCGAGAAATATATGTCTGGTCAGAGCTACTCATGAAAATGAATATGGATATAATGAATTGACCAATGAGTCCGTACCTCAGGAAGCTGGGTTTTCCTTATTACCATTAATTCTAGTAGTCTATAGGAAATATAATTTCCTTTTTTACTGTAGGAGAGTGTCTCTGCAGTTTCTTCAGCCAGGATCTCAGCCTGACTCTCTCAGTAGATTGGGAAACATTGAATACCTTCATAAGTGTCGCTCTTTGAAGGTGAAGTTATTCGTGACATGGGAGGATGTCCACACCAACGTGACATGTACACGGACACACGCATGTGACAGTGACCCAGGCGGATTTTTCTGTCTGGCCCCGTTGTGCTAATTGCTTCTCATTAAGATGGATGTAAACTTGCCGCACTGAGCCAGCCGCTGAGGAGTCAAAGTTTAACACAAAAAAGTTCAGAAAAACCAGCAACAATAAGCCCCCCCNNNGCAGCCCCCCAGCCTCATTACAACAAACTAGCCATGCGACTCAGGCAGAGCTTGGTCACTCGCGGCCCTTTCTGGGCTGCAGTTCTCAAATCGACAAACCTACATTTTTCAAAAGCTGGAAAAAAAGAAGCGTCAAGATGAGTGAAAAGGGGAGGCCATGCTAATGGGCTTGAGAGGTCCTAATGACCCGACGGATTAGCTGCCGGCCTGAGCTTCCTACTCATCTAGGCTGGAGCCCCCTTTTTGTGGGCCTGTTTATTTGGCCCTGGTCAAGGCGTAGTCAGCAGTCCGTGAAGGCGTCTCTCCTTCACCCTGATTCTGAAAGGGCACTTTCCCTGCACTGTGAATCGGCAGGCGGGGCAAACATTTGTGTAGGGAGACAATTCACAAGAGCAGCTACTGGCCTCTGCTGTCTCGAACGTAACCATCCGCATGACGGGACTTTCCCGGGCGGTGTCACAGCACAAATTGACCGGGCATTCCCTTTTTGTGTCTTTGTCATACCTGTTTTTGAAACAAAGCTTTTTAAAAATAGCTTTCCAGGTTAGAGAAATATTCTGCCAAAATTGTATTAGGAATGTATATTTAAATATCTTGATATTTGTGAGGTTGTTTACCCAGTCATCTGCAGAGATTACTTTGATACTGTTGTCTTTTGCTAAAGAATGACACATTTAATAAAATAATCAAATTATAACTGTTGTGTTATAACTGTTCTATTGGCTGGTAATTATGACCGATAAAAGCCTCCTAATGTGTTTTCTTTTTATGTAATATTTAGTTTTTGGCCTACAGTTATGACAGCTGTGCACTGTCAAAGGGCATAAATTTATTGGGAAAGAGGGTGAATCCCCCCACCAGTATGCACTCAGATAGGAGCAAAGCATTTCGCATAAGGTTTGTAAAAACTTTGGTTAAAAAAAACAAATACATATGAAAAATAAAAGGAGTAAGCAGAATGATGGCAAGAACTGCCACTGACCAAAATATAAGATGAACAATAATGTAACTAATGGTGGGCAGGGTTCTGCACATCTGCTAAGCGTTCATTGGTGAAGCTAACATTTTCGTTAGCAGACTAACGTTTCCACTAAAGTCAGGTAGCGAACCAATTACCTTCCACTAAATGTTCTACAAACTGTAAATCCACTAACATTTGTACATAGTCAAGAAAATTTGTAAATTATAAAATCAAACGTATTTGTTCTGGTATCGCGTTATCAAATTAAACTTTGGAATTAGTGGGTTAGCGTTTGTTGAAGCTAACATTTTGGTTAGCCGTGCCCACCACTAAATATAACTAGTAAGGTTCAAAAGATCTTTGTTAACCACATATGAATGTGAACCACATACTAATGTTAACCCTGCATTAACAGAACATGCATTAGTTTCATATGTGAAAATCAGTCTTGGATGTAGCATATCTTTCCAGTTAAAGATAATTATCAACCCATCCTTCCATCGTTTCTCCTGAATTGGCAGGGAGGTGGGCGGCTGGAGCATTTTCCAGGAAACAGAGGGCACAAGGCACAGGAACATTCTGGACAGGATGCCAGCTAAACAGAATATGTTTTAAGTTTTTATATTTAAACCTACTTGTTCTCGTTACAGTACACAGCATGACAGGATACTGTGAAGAAATGAGTAATGATGTATTTGTACCAGACAGTGATGAATTATTTTTTTGGTTGTTTATCTTCCTCAAATAGCTATTTCCTTGAGGAAGCCTTTTGGGGTGGAAGAATAGATCCTCTGTCCTTGGTCCAACTTTCTCCAGTTAATGTGTAAATGTTTTACCTTTCCATGTAAAATATGAGCTTAACAGTTGCATATCCTTACATTTTTTTTGCAGTCTTGCATTCGTAAACTTGGATCGAATAAAGTATTTGGATAAGGGTAGTGTAAATTCAGGTAGGAGACTAGGCCAGCCCTACTGAGGGACCTCCCTGGGTCTCATTCGGTATGATCTCAGCAGTATGGGAGTGACACTATTCTAACCTTAACAGTCTCTGTCATTAAAGCTCATTGAAGCTTGGCTTTGTTTCTTCTTGTATTTGTCAGTCACCTCAATTTGAGGTCAGGGGTCTCGCAACATGCAAAGGAGCGGGAAGCCCCCCACTTGGGATCATCGACTTGTTTTTGCTAGTAAGTAATGATGACAGGCAGTCACGTAAGCCGTACACATGATCGTGCTTGGCGGGGGTGTGGCCTAGCCGTCAGAGATTAACTCCTGCTTCAGTCAAAGCAGGAAATAAAAACCGGCCATTACACATCCTCAAATGCTGGTGGAGATCAGGCTCCCGTTCTAAGAACTTCCTCTCCACAAATGTCTACAGTGTCAGCTGCTTTGATCCTCGATAATTGTCCTGAAGACTGAATGCTGAATGTTCCCACAATACTGAGCACATCACAATCAGTTAAATATTACCATTCTCTATGTACATCTCAATTTAGATTATTGTATACGATAACCCTGGCAGTTCTGACTCAAAGGCTAAAAACCTTTTGGTTTGATATTCAAAAGTTCAAAAAGATATACTATAATATAACATAAATTGTTCTAATTAAACTGTATAGATAATTATAATGTAATTATATGAGTAATTGAACTGTAATGTTCTTTGTATGAGATGTCAAAACAAGTTGCTTTTTTGAGCAGACTAAGTTATCCTGATCCATAAACAAGGCATTTAATGGGTTTGATCTGACGCTGACTAGGACAGAACACATGAGTTTGTGCCGTGGTTATATAATGGCAAAGCACATTCTTCGGAATATGATGAATATTTCACAGAACGGAAAGTCTGTCCTACACATTACAGGTCATGTTTTTGCATTTTTAAGAAGCTACCTGTGATGTGTTGCAACACATACTAATGATGGATTGCTGCCTGGGGATATTTATGAAACTTTAGTCACCGACATCATTCTCATCATCAGTGGAATGAAATGTAATGAGATCATTTTATTCTTGTAAATGCCAGCCTCACACCGCTACCTGTCTTTCTCAAATACTTATCTGAAAGTTTTTATCTGACAGATTATTGATAATATTGTACGTAGTAGCCTATATTTGTGCTGGTCTTTTATTAATCAAATAGGTATTTTAAATGTGTTATTGTTCTGCAGCTTCGCGTTTCACACGATGTCCTGTAGAAGTGTATCTGGCTTTCCAGAGCCTGGCAACTCCAGTGTGGTGGGCAGTGGAGTTATATAATCCAGCCAATTTTAACAATAAACTGTTAATGTTAGGAATGGCACGTTAGCCAGTGACCAGAGCGGAATTCCCCTTCCTGTAGCAGCCAGACGACGGGGACGTGACAGAGATAATGATCATTGCAGCGACTACACCAGCGATGACCTTTTCATTAAAGCTTTGCTGGGTAGATTCATTTTGTCCCAAGAAGAATGCCGTCGTTCTGAAGAGTCACCGGATCTTTTAACACATGCATCTGAACAAAACCTAAATGCCAGAGCTAATTGTTATTGAAACACAGCATTGTATTTAATCAGGAACAGAATTGGTTTGTTGAGACAGACATGTGTGTTCTAGCCT
Organism: Stomatorhinus walkeri; assembly: GCA_026784285.1. NCBI lineage: Eukaryota > Metazoa > Chordata > Actinopteri > Osteoglossiformes > Mormyridae > Stomatorhinus > Stomatorhinus walkeri. The sequence continues at coordinate 12,645,962 of JAODUD010000062.1, read as the reverse complement.
GGGGACTGTAGTTTCTGACTGAAAGAGAGATCGAGTAGCTGAGCCAATAAAGTGATCAAACCAGTACTCAAGCTGTACTGTACCTGCATTCTTCAGTCCCTGTGCATTAAAACTAATGCAAACTGTACCTGTGAACTGCAGAAATAAGAAATATGATCTTTAGACAAACTTCTTAATACCGTGATACACATGGAATCTCACCACACAAAACAGATACAAGCTACCCAAACAATCAAACGTTTCATATTGCAATGCAAAAAAATAAAAGTTCATTTATATTCACGTTTGTGATTTATCTTTATTTAAATACCTCAGGTGGTGCGATGTGGCATGTCAGACCTTGGATATAAAACCCGAAATAAACGCCGGAGGGATTGGAGTCCTAGCCAAAGGCACGTGGAATGCAAACAGCCGACCTGATATGACCTGAGAAACGATGATCAGATATTGGTCGCTGCTGTTATTGTGATCTTGCACGTAATGCCGGCAGGGGCTGGAGGCGGCGGGTTCTTCCCCTCATTGCCGACCCGCTTTACTGCCGTATCCATGTCCAGATCTGGCTTCCTGGGGGGGGGAAGCCTGGGGATCTCACGGCGCCGGTGAAACAATGCCAGGCCGCGGGGCTGCACCCGGGCTCACGGCGCAACTCTGTGCTTTCTCAGCATTCAGAGAGACAAACACGCCACTTCCCCCACCTCCCACATCCCTCTGCATAGAGACAATACACACCCAGGACTCCCAACGGGGATGCAAGCAGGGCGATAGCGAAGCCAAGCGCGCCTCTGCCTTAGGATAGGGGCCTCTATGCATGTCACACAGGAAGGTACAGTGACACAGTCACATGTCTAAGTTAAGCAAACCTTTGTGCAGCATTTATGCCATAATGTACTGTGGAATTTAACCTGTGGCAGGATATTAGCGTCCTCTTGGAGGTTTTATTCACGTGTACTTTTTAGGATCTTTCCCACCATACAATGTAGCAGTAACATTTAACTAGTGCATTATAGATGATACAGGACAGTCATAAGGCATGATACACAGGGCTATAATGTGTTATGTCTTATTTATAAATATTTATATCCATGTTTATAATGCTTTATGAATGCATTATTATTTGCTACGAATTTGTTTATAAATGACTAAAAACGTGGCCTTAAGTGTTACCGATGTAACACTTTCTCCACACTCACGCACACACATACAAATCATATCTTTGTGGGGACTCTCCATTCATTTCTATGGGGAAAATTCTGATCACAACATGACAACCTTAACCCCTACCCAGCCCTAAGCTTAACTACTGTATAAGTAATCAAACAAAATACGACACTTTTAGTTTTTTGATTGCCATCATAGTTCTTTGTGGGGACCTGAGAAATGGTCCCCACAACATCCAAACAACAGGTTTTTACTACATTGTGGGGAATATTTGGTCCCCATAATGTAATATAAACATAATCCACACACAAGCACGCATACACACACACACACACACAGATCAGGGGACACGTGAAAGTCCACATAGTCACACGCTGACCGACACACCGAGCCACACAGGACAATGTCACTACGTCTTATCAGCGTTAGTGTTCCGTAGCTGCCTTAGGAAACTTTATTTCTCAGAAGGACTTCATATGGAAAGTGAGGTCAGATGCCATCAAGTTTCCTCAGGGTTATTCGACACAGACGGACCATCGTTGTTAGAGGAGCGTATCATGCCGGCTGAAGTTGCTTTCCAGTAGTTCATAAGAGAGCTGCGCAAAAAGTTTTTCAAGGCAAAGTATGTTTCCCCAGGGATGTATTTGATCTGGGTTACACTATTATTCTGTATTTGTTAGATGCCGCATAACAGTAAACTTACGACAGGTGAACTATTATAACATCATATTCAGTGGCTGGCAATCTGTATGGTCGGAAAATTCCCTACAAATTTCCCCAAAATTAATATCACTCAAAATTACCCACGTGCTACATCCTCAAGACATTTATTTCAATGAGGATGGTAATAACGGTCATGATCTCATTTCCTTACTGCAACAGTAATGCGACACAGAGACGCGTTCAGGGTGAGGTGAATGCACTGATCCACAAAGTGAGCTGTTTTAAGCCCTCTGATTTGTGAGATGATGACACAAGAAATCCCGTATTTTGTATCACGCATGTCACAAGGAAATACTGATAAAATTCCTGTAAATGGTTCGGAAAAATTATTGTACTCTGATTCATACCATGTCTCAGACTCCAAATCAGCAAATTTACCGTGGATTGTGGGAGGGAACCAGGAACTCAGGAACTCCACATACACCAAACCTTGTGAGAACGTGAGAAACCCAAAGGCTGAAAGGGTAATTTGTAGTGCATTTTTATTTTTCTATATGTATATGTGCATGTGGGGGTTTGCATAGGTCACATTTGGGGACCAAAATACCCCCAAAGTGTGGTAAGACATGAAATTTCCTTACTTTTGAGGACAGATTGGGATTTGGATATCCTCAATTTTATAAAAATCTGTAACTACAATCAAAAAACTAAAAATGCTGGATATATTTTGTTTGGTTAATTATGGTCAGGGCTGGGTAGGGGTTAAGGTCGTCATGTTGGGATTAGAATTTTCCCCAAATGAATGAAGTCCCCACAAAGATATAATTACAAACCTGTGTGTGTGTATATAAAATGTCATAATAAGCATTTTATAATTATATATCTTAATATTATAGTAGATTTCAATCCATCCATTTTTCAACCCACTTATCCTACTGGGTCATGGGGGGCCTGGAGCCTATCCCAGAAGCAATGGGCACAAGGCAGGGAACAACCCTGGACAGGGAGTCAGCCCATCACAGGGCACACTCACACACCATTCACTCACATAGGCACACCTACAGGGAATTTAGTAACTCCAATCAGCCTCAGCATGTCTTTGGACTGTGGGGGGAAACCAGAGCACCCAGAGAAAACCCCATGACAACACGGGGAGAACATGCAAACTCCACACACATGTAACCCAGGTGGAGATTCAAACGCAGGTCCCAGAGGTGTGAGGCAACAGTACTAACCACTGCACCACCATGTCACCCCCATTGCAGTTGATTTACATTATAATATTATATAATATCATAAACCTTTGGATGTGTGCAATTCAGTAATATGCCCAGCTACTTATCTTACCATCAAACCAAAATCTTTACTGCATAATCATCCTCAGCAAAACAGTTACCTTGTCAAGGTTAGTTTCTTAGCCGCTATCTGATCTAGTAGCCTGATGATATTTTGTCTAATTACAATCCTACACTGCTTTGACTATTAAGTCAAGTCCTTATTTGGACTCTGTTTCTCATGCATAAACATAAACTCAATACAATTAAATGAATAGATAGTCTATCTTTTTTCTCTTAGTTCCATGAGTGGTTTAAGCTCATACACTTTGTCTTCATGTGAGATGATTGTTCTGTCTTTGTTATTCTCATTTAGCTGTAATATACAGTAACACCCCTTCAATTCCCCTTTAGATCTATCTGTAGTGAATTTTGACATAGTCAGAGTACTCAGCAGGACAGGAGATTTTTTAGATTTGTAATCTTTTCATTTTGTACCCCCTTAGTCTGTCATTAATAGTAATATTAATTCCTCAATACATCTACCAATGGACACAGATTTATATTTCTCTTAATGTGAAACAAAAATAAAAGTTGACCCATCGTGGTCATCTAGTGAGAACATGAAATCCTGTACATCCATAGAAATGAGTCACTTGTCAGGGAGCCGCGATAGGCGGCGACTGTGCAAGACGACATTTACACGCCTAGGAACTGAGGCTTCCTCCGAGTGTTTACCTTGGAATGCAGCTACGGAAGGAAAGAACAGCATAGCGTGTGAGCAGAAGAGGGTTAGTGTTAGCGGGAAGGTTCATTTCAGTTTGCACTTGTAGGATAGGAGCACAGGCTAGTATGTGACTGCAAGGCTGTGACATACTTTGGCATGCGATCATAGGAGAAAAACAGCTCTCAAGGTGATGTTTAGAGACAAGGCACACTTCCACATGTGCTGACAGGAGGGGAACACAGCCTAGCATGTACCTACAGGTGTGGAGAGCTGTAACACTGCATCTTGTTACTCTATAGGGGCAAAGAGCGGCCTGATTCATGTGGTGATGACTCACTTTAGGATAGAGTAAACGATCAGAGAAATAAAGATGGTTTTCATCAAAATGAAACATGTAACGCTGAAGGGCACATCAGTCACATGGACCCAACAACATCAATATTTTTATGTCCCCTTGCACACTTTCCACACTTGAAGATATCTGACCACCAAAGCAATGACTCTTTTTGACCAGAGCTTTCCAACACTTCCCCCAGGTGAGAGGACATATCTACCATGTTAAGGAGTTCCTCAAAGTCTTCCATTACTTACTCACATTTGTCGCTGATCGTATCTGGGACAGTCCCTCTCCACAGTCCGTCCTCCCCTGTCTTATACCACCACAGCTGTCTCTTGGCATGTCAGGACCTCTCAGTGGTCTCAGGCAGCTTTACCCTGAAGGCTTGGATACCTTCCACCCCCAGTGATGTTCACCAGTAGCTTCTTGGGACACCAGCATGGCATGTGACCTCAGCTCTTTGTGTCTACTGCAATGACTGAGAACTTAAACATAATTCATACAGGCTCAATGCTGTATGCAGATGTCATATTAAATTTGCACCTGAAATAACCAAAGGATCGTTATATCAGTTTGTCTGTAACTTATTTTTTAAATCTGTAAATCATAGCACTGTAACGTCTCCTTATGTGAAATAGCCATAGTGGATTCACTGGTATTGTTGAGAAAGAGTGATTTTTGTTTCTCATTGTAGAAATCTGCTTCCCATTTTGAATACACAGGGCTTCTTTCAAGAAGGACTAAGACATTCTTTGTAGTTTACATTCCCTTATGTAATCTTATAATGGAGCATGTACCAGGGTGAATGGAACATGTCAGACTGGATTGGCGAGCTCTGGGAGGAAGGAACAAGCAAAGATTCTGTAATCTCCCGGCACTCGCACGCACACACACCTCTTGGCTTCTGCTCTGCCCAATTTTGTACTCATGAAAGCCCCATTGCTCCAGTGAAGAGAGAAATGCCCTCCCTGTTGTGTGATACCTGTGTTGACTAATATAGCCTCTGTGTTTATGTGCGAATGAGTTGGGGAGGAGTTGACCAGTTGGCCCTGTTTTTTAGACTGACTGATTTTGTGATCAAGGGTATTGTTGTAACCTTTCATTATGTTGGAAATTCTGGTCCCTAAGGTACGGAAATCTGACTATATGACTTATATTCCATATACAACAACTGGCTCTTACAGCAGTTTAAAGATCATTCAAATCTGAGCAACTTCATCTTTATAAATGCATTATGGCAACGGTTATCTTGGTGATTTGTTATTTTTAGAATGCATAATATTGTTTGTTTCCATTCAGTGCCCTGGCCTGTCTCGCTCTGTCTTTGATTGACAGAGGTGTGGCAGGCTCTCTCACGCAAACTCCTGTGAATGTTGCCATATCACTTTTTGCAATGTCCCAGAAACAAACTAGGGGCAGCACACACTGTACCAAATACACTTCTTTGATGCAGATAGCATTTATCTTTCTACTTATATTATAGCATAGGAATAAATTACATCTGTCTTCCAAGTTCTGCTGCATGTCAGTCTCCCATACATGTTTATTAAAACCGTGATCTGGAGACAGCCCCCACACAGGCAGGGCAGCCGCATATGAGCATTCATTTATACATGAAGGTGCAAAGTGCACATCAAAGTCACTAATTCTCCTAAAATCATAGTACCTAGAAAAGTGTAATATGTACGCAAAAGACAGACGAAACTAAACTCAAACCCACAACTAGCTGTATTATGAGGCAATAGTGCTGCCACACTGAGCAAATGTTACAAGCAAATTGACCCCTCCAAAATTATAAGCCTCTTAATGTCCTTGTAGGCTTTGGGCCAGGGAAGAACAGTCTAATCACATAATTTACAACACCAGAATTTCAGTTTCGCCTTAATATGATTGATCAGTGAAAGAGAAAGTTTATACCATCAGCCCAAGAGATGGACTAAGAAAAACAGCTTTGACATCACCTGGCTCATACATCAAAAAGAGAGGAACAGTGCAGAGGTCTACTGCACAACAGGGGCCCTATTCTATTAACGGCTGACAGACCAAATCAATGCTATATACCATTTCATTTATACGATAAACCAGTTCAAATATGCACTAGCTTGCAATACAAGCTTCTACGTAAGTGTAAACTGTCAGGTCACACGGCGAAACGTTTTGATGACAGAATATTTCCGAGAACGCTGTTGCCCTTTTTATTACAGATGTTTACATCGCATGAAACAAGTTAGGAAACTATCCTACGCAGCTTAAGATTTTTTTTTTAGGTCATTCATTGGAGCTCTGCCAAATGGCAACCTGTGACCTATTTCTGGCTGCTAGGTCTTTTGTTGTTGGTGATTGCTCCCAGGAGGCAACGCTGTCTATAACCTCTATATCTTCACCAGCGACGATAAAGCCAGCTGTCGGTCCTGAGTCATAACCTTCCTTTTTTTCATATTGAGGCATAGTCCCATACTATCCACTGAAGTATCTTCAGATCTTCTTTAACTAGAAGTATGGTATCGTTGATATATGAAGGGTTGCTCATGTTTCTTCCTCAATTTTGAGTCTGCAATTTCCTATTTTTAGTCCATGATCTCGCATTGTGTGATCTGCATAAAAGAAGCAAAGGCATGATGATGTTATGCAACCTAGCAAAGTTCTCCACCAGTCAAGAACTAGTCAGCTTCTCTATATTCCTTCCTGACTGTGGCTTCCTCTCCAGTGTAAGGAATCTTTATAAGTAAAAAGAGCTGCAAGGATGCATCCACGTTTCTGAGAACTTTCCATCATTTGACATGGTCAACACAATGCAATGCTTAATCGTCAAAGCTCATCTTAGCCTCCTTCTGAAATTCTCGGTTTTCCGAATTGACCAACATGTGTTTGCGATGACGCCTGTTGATGCCTTTTCTCTTTTTATGAACGAGGTCTTTGACCCTGACATGTTCTTAGGTGCTGGAGGCTGGGTACCTTTGTGCATCGACCCCAAAACTGTCCCTCATCTGTATAGTCATGCACATCTCTGCATCTCACAGGATTTGCAAAGAATCTCTGTTTCTCCATAGTAATGAAAAGCGCCTGTTGGCATAATTGAGGCTCATTATCGATTCTTCTTCAGTAGCTTCCAGGTATCTAACCTCATAAGATGTATTTTGGTCATTGGTGCCTCTGTTTTATAGCTTCAATTCTAAAATGGCTCTGAAGAAATGTCCTTTTCTCTCCATGTGTCTTCAGTAATTTCCCAACAGCTCATCTATTAACTGTCCTCTCTGGTTTTCTGTTCCACCTACACTGGTTTTGTATTTTCTTGTCTGGACCAAAGTGTATCCTATATCACCTCCCCCCAC
>JAODUD010000062.1:12590149-12621619 GCA_026784285.1 Stomatorhinus walkeri | reverse complement strand
CCCCCCCCCCAACTACTGACAAGAACAATTAGTAACATTTCAGAATCATTATTACTAAAATCGGAAAAATCTGGAGAAAATACAATTAATGCTGGAGAAAGTTCTTGTTTAGTGAACTGTGTGGGCAGGTGTGGATAGCCATGACAACTCTGCATTTGTGTGGCTTTTGTGTTTATGGTCAGAGTCATAATAACTCCGCATTTGTGTGGTTTTTGTCTTTATTAGTGTCACTGGTTCGAGTCTTGACGTAAACAGAATAGCTACATCTCCGAATGGCCCATGGGGAAAGTCCAAGGGTGCTGGAATATTGGCCTGACCCTGTGATTGGACCTCAAGCTTCAATCTCAATTCTATATATAGGGGAATGTATATTGTGCGCGTGTGTGTCTGTACCTCAGAATGTACCTAAACATTCTCAGCTGTTACCAAACAGGATACTGAACTTTGCCGCGGAGAAGCTGCCAATCACAGTGGGAGGTGATGGAGTACTGGGCTTGTGATTGGCTGTCAGTCAGTCACACGGCCTGGTGTCTCCTTAAAGGCAGACCTGCAGCCTTTAAGGAGCTTGTGTGTTGTTTCTGTCTGATGCACTGTGATATAAGTAAGTAGAACATTAATACTACGCGGTCCTGGTCAACCAGAGACCCCCCTACATCTGTGGGTGGGTGGGTGGGTGGGTGGGTGTGTGTGTGTGTGTGTGTGTGTGTGTGTGCGCGCGCGCGCGCGCGCACGCACCACAAAGGGGAAACTGAGGCACTTATTTTCCCCTATCAGCTTGGATCGAAAGTGGGAATGGTGCGGGGTAAATGGGTGTCCTGCTTAACGGGGCCATATCCATGGTGGAACCCCGAAGACATGTGCGAGCCGATCAGCATATTTACGCGGTGACTGCAGGGACCTAGTTTTCCTTTAATTCAATCGGCTTCCATGATACTGGAACCTCACTTATCCGATTCCGCAACTTCACCCAACTCTTTGGGAGTTAGCCGGCTAATTTACCACGTTTAAAGTATAGTTCCGCTAGCACTTCGTTCCTAAATGTAGACCTGCCGACAAGCAATCGTGTTTTGGTAACGGAACGGTTGAAAATCTTATCAAAGCTTTTGTACGCCCCAGCTAGCAAAACTACTACACTTCCGATCACCATTACTATAACAGGGTGAGTCCCTGACAGGCCAAAGAACGACTCACTCACCAGTATTTAACGATGGCAGTCACTTGCAGGGGGTTTGGTTGGTCGGGGTACAAGCGTCTGCACTCCCCGTAAATAGCTTGCAGACCCGGTGGAAACAGCGAAGCCAGCTCGTGGCTTGCAGACCCGCTGCTAGGCCGCAGTTCATCCATTTCCTGTGGTGTTCCAAACGGGTGAAAGACCGCCAGAATGATAACTAATTGCTTTTTAGCTGTGTTTAGCACGCGTCTCTGTATCGGAATTCAATATTAATGAAATGTTTCTTGTTTTCTATTATTACTAAGAAGGCACGTAGCTCCCGTTCAAGGACCAACAGCTTGTTGCTTCCCCCAACAGTATTGGCACATTCTTGACGGACACATGCGCTACTCGAATCAGAGTAAGGGCTGGGTGGGCACGAAGCTCTGTGCAAACTTCCTACTGGGTGCCTCTGAATTCAGTCAATGGATAGTGCTCGTTGATGCGAGTTATTTGTAAACTAAATCTGAAAAATTATAGTATTTCTGCTTATGTGTCCTGTACTTTTTTCTCTCTCCCAAATTACTTTTTTTTTTTAAGGTAAACAGGCTGAGAAGGAAAACAATGTCAAGGTATACTTACAGAAATCACACCAAAGCAAATCTTTTGCGCATGAATCTTTCATCACCATTGTACTCCTGCTGTTTTAGGAGCATGCTGCGACCTTGCTTACGACTTCGTACACACACACGCTCATGAGTAAGCGTTGCTCAGATTTGATATGAGCAACCCTAATACCTTAAACTAAGGATTTCCTAGAGAAATGATCGCAAGATAGTCTTCTATAAAAATTTCCCCCTCCTATGAGCAGTTAAGATTCTTTATAATAATGTTAATGATAGGTGACAAATATGACTTAACTTAAAAGTAACAGGGGTAGTTTTTTAGAAACCAAAACACTGATGTTGCATAACGAAACTGACACCAATCTGTCCACCATTCCAAATCCCTATTCTATTTCAAGGTTGCATTGATACTGGTGCCTGTTTCAGGGTAATGTACGTGTTCCACGAGACGGGATTTCTGGGTTAACTTAGTGTGAGGCTGCCATACTCGTTTAAAAGTGCAGTAAATTAAAAAGTAAGTAAATAAAGTGCAGTAAATAAAAAGCAAAACAACGAGAAGAGTGTGAGGAGTACTAGAGGAGAATAACTTCATCACATGGGGCTTCAATTATCTTTACAATTGCAAGTTTCAATATTGTTTAAAATATAGAAATGCTTTGTGCCATCCTCTCAACATACTTTTCCTTTCTCGCTTTAATCCTTATTCCGGTTAAAAAAAACAGCCATGCAAATATACTGCAAAATGGGGGGAACCCTTGTTAGCGACACTATATTTATGCTTTGTTTCTTCCTTGATGTTAAAGCGTAAGCTTTACAATAGGTAATACTTAACGAATAAATCTAGGATAACTGCTCCCCAGCCCCGAAGGAAGGAAACTGGGGCTGAGCTTTTCCGGTCTGCAACCGCGCGCCGCCGCGAGTGGCGGAAAGGCCCGCCAACACGCGCTTCCAGTCAGATGCAGCGCGGATGTACCGGGTGATTTCGGAGCTTGGTTTCGATTTCGGAAAGCGATGGAAAGAGCGGCATCTAACTAGCCCTTGGTTGTTAAACGTATGACCATTGGAACAGGAAAAAGGTAAGGCGTATTTGTCAACCTTTAACGACAGATAGTAGCGGCAACTACTAAGCTGTTAAGATAAATAACTAAAATAACGAACCCGCCCACTTTTAATGGTGACTTCAGAATAGTATCTTAAAAGAAGCTTAGGTGACTCCTTCGCTGTACGTGAGGTGAATACATTGATGTTGTGGTCGGACGCCATAACACGCATTGTTTTGGTGGGTGACAAAATCGAGGCACCAAGCGAACAGGAAACACTTCCGGGAGACGGTGGCCGGTGTTTAGAGGAGAGGGCTAGCAGCCGGCGCGGTGCTGCTGTACGAGCCGCCAGTTTGGGTGGAGCGGGAACGTGACTCGATGGTCGCTTTAAGAAAAGGCCTAGAAGTCACCGTGTTTGTCACCAACATGGCTTCGCGGAGGGGTTGCTCCTAAATACGTACGCTGTTTGGGTCTGACATAAATGTATTACTATTACGATTATTTACATTTATGTATGTGAGCTAAAATTTTGTTCGCGGGGGGAGCCGAAACACAAATGTAAGCAATTTTTTTGACACTCGACGCGTGTGCGTCGGGTTTGTAAAATCTGTAAAAATGTCATTGCAAGGCAGTGCATGAAAACTTAGTTTAGAATTCTTTGGCTTTTTAAAGCTGGCAGTCTAGTGTAAATAATACTTTGGAGGACATTAAAGGCAAATGTATCTGCCACCCTAATCGAACATCAGTCTGCCTTCCCGAGCTGAAATGGTCTAGAACAGGGGTGGGCAGTCTTATCCGCAAAAGCCCAGTGCGTCTGCAGTTTTTAGGGATAACATTTAGGTCAGCTGCTACAACCCATGTGTGAGGACTCTTCACCCAACTATTTTTTGAAAACCAATATATACAACTGCTCTTTCTGGATAAGATTGGTCTAGAACCTCCATTGCAACGTGGCTCTTTGCTCCGATTATAAAGGAGGGCAGATATCGCCCTGCAGGGGTTTCCTGTTTGCACCTTAAAAAGAAGCTTTTAGGAGCTAATTTTTTGTTAAGCGATATCTGCTTCTTTGTAGCACACCATGTTGGTTCTGCTTTTGTAAGTATTGCATTCTAAATTGTACTGAAGATGCAGTAGCTCTGCGAAGGTCCGGGTGCATCAATGTACTTTTTATTATATGCCTGTGTAACAGCATCCCCATAGGCATGACACCATTTGAAATGTGTGTGTTGACTTGGGCAATGGGGGAGCTGCTTCACTATGCAGGCCTGTTCCCCCAGTACATGGCTCTGACTACACGCGACCCAGTGCCCCAGTCCCCTATGGCACACATGACCCAGCAGGGCACCACGCCTGGCAAGGGCAAAGCTATGAGCAGCCTGAGACAGCACTTCGAAGCCTTGGGTGAGCCCCTGTCCCATGTCTGTTGGGGCTTATCTACACCCCAAGGGGCCCTACTGCTGTCGCTGTTTCTTCTGCTTCGCTTAGCCTTTGGGCTGTGTCAGTTATGTGCGTGTGCCTGCTCACGATCCCCTGACTGATAGCTGCTGCTGGCTGATCTGCTGTCCCTGAAACTCCAAAAGAATGAAAAGCCATTTTGTTCTTATTTGGTTGGACAGTTATGGCTTGTGTTTATTTGGTTGTGTTGTTACCCTGCAGTGAGAGACATCATCCCTTTGGGTGGCCCACGGCATGCACGAGTGGATGACAAGCGCTCTCGCCATTCCAAGCCAGGTGTCCTGTCTCTGGAGCCCCCCCAGAAGGCAAACCAGACCCAAAGAATTGCTGATCCATTTTCAAAACAGGCTTTGATCTTGGAGAAATCTGAGATGAAGATGCAGGTACCTTCCGTCCTGTTGAAGAGGATCCCAAATTCCTCTTCCACCAGCTTGGCTGCCTCCGGATCTCTATCTCTCAGTGCTGCTGCAGTCCACAGAGAGCGGGACCCTGGCTACAGATACAGTCAAGTGAGGAGCAGAAGCCTGGAGGTAATGACTTCTATTCATATTTTCAGTTAGTGACGCATCTTTTTATGAGCAAACATGCAGTTAGCCTGTGTACTTCACATTGTGACTTTGAAGGTTTTGTTGTGCTACTTGGAACTTCTGTGTACCGCCTGGCTTGTGTAAATTCACCAAATTGTGTTTGTGTGTAGGATATATGTAGGTGCAGAAAATTGCACGTTGAAAAGACAGATTACGTTTGAAGTGCACCTAGAACATAATGGAGTTAAAGCTTGCATTCTTTTGGATACTTTCCATGTTTCTGTCAGTACTAGTTGCTCAGTCAATCAAAAGCCAGTACATACAGCTCAGGGGCAGAGGCACCAGGCACCAGACCGCTTCCCCCATGGTGACCATAGCAACTTGTTAACCCTGTTCTGTGGCTCCTGTGTTTCAGGGAGCTACTCCTGGCTGCAGCACTCAGATTCCTTCTAGCCCGAGGATGCACTCGGGCTTGCCAGCCCTGCTTCCCCGGTCATCGAAGACTCCACACCAGCCTGAGAATGAGAGTCCAAAGCAAACCCACGTCTCCCAGATTAGACACGTATGCCATCTTTAGTTGTGTTGTCTCCATGTTGTTACTATGCATATAAGTTTCTGAACAGTGCTGTGGGCCCTGGGGCCAGTTTAAACTATGTAGAATGTTCCTGACTGTTCTTCCTCTCTCCAAAGGGGGGGGCATCAGCAGCGCAAAGTCCACGAATGAGTGTCCCCAATAATGCCGCAGGTAACATTCAAAACTTGCTGTACTTTGGGCAACTTGAATTCTTTGGCAAAGTGCAAAAATTATGAAGGTTTCCCGTTTTTGCTTAATTTGCAAAGTAGTAAGCTGGTTATCTGGAACATGAGTTCTGTTTACTCAATTCCTATTCATTCCAGTAGGTGGCAGTGCTGCTGTATGTCCTTCCTCCTCAGTCAAGAGGAAGGCAGAGCCTGCTGTGGAGGGGACATGGCAGGGGAAGAGGGCCTGTTCAGGGATGCTGGGCTCAGACATTACTGGGCTCAGGCCTACCAGAGACCCGGACCTGAACAAAGAGGAGAATAGCCCAGGCGTCAAGGTGCTGCAACCCGATACGCCAGCTACACCACTGTGCTCCCAGCAAGCTCAGAACACCAGGGAGGCTAAGCTGGGTGAGCCAGCTCAAGCAATCTGTCAAACCCAGATGGAGGCATCCAGAGTACACCAGACGTGGTCATCCACATCGGGCCAGAGAAAGCTGGAGAGCAAGCAGACCGAAGGCCAGCCTGTCAGGAAGCCCCACTGGAGGCATCCTGTGGGGCACAGTATGGACAGCAGCCAGAGGCTTGTCTCAGCCATGACACGTCCTCCTGGCACAGGCACTGAGCAGAGTGACACTGCCACTGAGGCTTGTGACCCTATATCTGAGACCGCCCTGAAAGCTTTACCTGACTCCCCCGTCAAGCCAAAAAACAATACCAGTTCCAGCAGGAGTGTGGCAGCCCCTTGTGTTCCAGACATTGGGAATAGCGGTGCAAAGGATACCCAGGACAGGTCGGATCCCCTGGACCTCGAGCTGGAGTTGGATTTGGACCTTGGGGCCTGTCAGCTTAGCAGCAGCAGCAGCAGCAGTGAGAGTGAGGATGAGCCCCTGCTTTCCTTGCAGCAGATCCTGGAGCGCAGCGCTCAGCCCCCCTCCACGCCACAAAAGGGCGCCTTCTCTGAGCCTGGAACGCCCCAGACTAAAGCACTGGTAGGCATCTCCAGCAGATCCAACCCTGAGCTATATGGATCTTTAAGATTCATTCGGTGTTCTTTATATTACATCTGAGAACTTGTAACTAAATGGGTGGGTAGTGAGTGTTGTGGTTTTTCCTTCCCCGCCAAATCAGAAGTTAGAAGCCACTTGTGTAGATCCAAATTCATCTTTATTTGAACCATGAGCTTACAACCAAGGCTGGCCAGACTTGCAAGTGTGTCGAATACTTTTTCACACTAATTTTTATACATTTTCCTATTGTTTAACAATATTGCATCACTTAAACATCATCATTCCTTCAACCATTCACAATCCTTGGTTTCTCCCTTGATCCACACCCCTAGGCAATAAGCTTGTCATCAGAATTGGTCCCTCGGTCAAACGTAATTGTGGCACGGCCATCTCTACTTGGTTTTTTGATAATACTCAGCTGTGAATATTTGGTGAATTCAGGCAAATCCCTTCAGTAGCAAACCTTGGCAACTTCAGCTGGTTGCATATTGTCTAAGTAGAGGGTTGATAAAATATTTGTCCTTCAACATAGTGATAAGATATAACACTAATAAAGGTGGGTATTCATATATTCAGGGGTAACAATGTAGCTAACAGAAACTTTGAGGTTAACATTAGATGCAAATACATACTCATTCTTTTGATTACATCATAAGTATTTGGCATGCTTTTTAATAATATTGTAATGGTTATGTTCTATGTTGTATAGCACTAAATAATATTCCATATAAGCAGATGAGTGGCTCTGATCTGATGTAATATTTCATCTCTATAGCTGCCACCAATGAAAAACGGACAGTTGGGAATCTACAGGAACACCCTGGAAGTGTTGCTGAAGGAGAAGGAGCACAGTGCCAGGTGACTGCGCTTCCGCCACACTGCCTCTGCTTTCTTGTATTTGTCATTAGTAGCCATGTTAACGGCACTCCTACCGGGCAGGCTGAAGGACATCGAGATGAAGGTGCTTCTGTCCTGTAAGGAGGATGTGCAGAAGCTAGAGGAGCAGAGTGAGGAAGTCACTGAGGATGCTGTCTCGCAGGAGCACCGGTACCCCACCACCCACAGCCCATGTTGTGGCTGGAAGTGTGTGTGTGTGTGTGTGTGTGTGTGTGTGTGTCTGAGTGAGAGAGAGAGAGAGAAATGCAGCTGGCACACATGGAGTGAGTTTGCTGTTCTGCCCTCCCCAGGGATTTCCTGCAGAGGTTTTACCTGGTCTCCAGTGCCATCCCAGATCTGCACCCGGGGGAGGAGATCTTCATGTTGGCCAACTTTGGGCGCCTGTTCAGTCTGCAGAACCTGGACCTCCGAAGATGTGCGGTGACCCCACAGAACGTGGTTCAGAAAACACTCTTACAGTAAGGCGACACCCTGATCGTTTAATGGCTGCCCATGTGCAGTAGTCAATGTGGTAGCATCTCACTTCCTTGTGCTGGAATGCTGGTTTTCTCTAGGGTGGAAGGCACATTGATTATGTCCTCCTCAGAGATTCCTGTCTTTGTGCAGGGCTGATACTGAGAAGCTCCCCCTGCTGGTTAGTGCAGGATTGCTGCTAAAGGCATACCGCTCAGTGCCCTGTCCTCCTGCGGTGTCCTTCCTGCTCTTCCAGGTATGTCTTTCCTCTCTGAAGGAAAAATAAAAATTGGTGTAAACTGCAGAGGTTTGTCCAATGTTATTGTAGTTGTGTGTGAATATATATTATTGTGAGCTTGATGGGCCGAATGGCCTCCTCTCGTTTGTATAGTTCTTATGTTCTTATTACTATTTCATATCTTTCCCACATCTGGGAGAGTTGGTGTGGAGAAGCCTCAAAGAGGCGTACCACCCGGACTGTTGCATACTGAGAGTGCAGCATGGGGGTGGATCACTAATCGTTCCCTAGGCCCATTACTTGTTTTAGATGGGCCCGTCACTCCAGGGCCTACCGAACCATTTTGCAGGACCATGTTTACCCAGTGATTTAAACATTGTAACTTGAAGGTGGTGCTGTGTATCAGAATATTGCACCAATTCACACAGCAAGATTTGGTGACAGTGGTTTGAAGAACATGAAAGTGAAGTTGAACGTCTCTCAGGGCCTGCATGGTCACCAAATCTGAAAATTATCAAACCACTTTGGAGTGTTTGGAGGAAAGTGTTAGGAAACGTTTCTGTTTATGTGTGTGAAAGAGGTATTAGTTTTAGAAATGTTAGTTTTTCATTAACCCTGGGTTTTAATTCATGTACAGTGGTACCTCAAGTTCTCAAGCCTATTAGAACTCGAATTTCTTAAGTCGAACCAAGCAGTTCGAAAAAAAATTACCTAGAGCTCGATCTGAATCTCAGAAGTCAAACCATGAACGCCAACCTCAGATGACACAAGTCACGCAGTACGTCCCTCAGCGGAAACAAAGGGAAAAGCTTCAGTCTCAGCTGTGATAGCATCCTGCATGTTTACGCTAGCAGAATACATATATTTTGACAGTAAAAATACATTTAGACAATGATAGACAGTTACAGTAAATATTATGATATAATAGAATACATTTTAAAAATAGATTCCTTATTCATTATTTTAATATTAATAATAAACTATTAATACATTTAATTAATAATATTGTCGAGTGCCGAGCGGGGACGGAATGGAGACAAAGGCACAGACGTCAGGGTATCGGGGAATATGGGGTTTAATTACAGGTAAAGCAGGTAAAACGCAGATGGACAATACAAAAACCAGACTGGGGAAACAAACATGGCGTTGATGAGGGGGCGTGGCACACGGAAGGAGCAGACGATCAGGGCAGGACACTTTTTTTTTTTTAATAACTTTACACATTGTTTGGATACATTTATCTTCTTACTTTACAAATTACTGTTTTGATAAATGTACTTAGATGTGTTTAGTATAATATATGCTCTGCTTGTTTATCCGGTTCATTTTGTGTTTAAATGCAAAAAAAAAAACATATTTAGGTGTAATTTTTTGGGGCCGGAAACCAATTAATTGGTTTTCCATTATTTCTTATGGAATTACGAAATCTGATCAGATCTCGAACTTTTTAGGATTCAATCTGGAGTTATGAATGGATTAAGTTTGAGTTCTAAGGTACCACAGTATATTAATTAGCATTTTACTTTAATAGCTAGGATAGGCAGTTGGAAGATGGATAGACAGATGATTGAACATAGTTGAGGATATATGGTGTCTCATTTAAAAGAGAATATGTTCACTTTTTTTCTTTTAACCAATTGCTTTGTGTTTACTATGTCACAGATGATGTCCGTCCATCCAGACAGAAAAACTTCCACGCAGATTCTTCGGTCCTTGAAGCATATTGCCATAATGGCTGCAGAACAGATTGGTAGGTCCTGCTTCTGACAAGCTGCTTCACTGTGTGTAACTCTGTTCCAGACCTGCAGCAGGTTGTGATGGCCAGGAGGTCAAGTGAGTCCGTCTCTTTTCTCTAGTGGAGAACCAAAACAGGGAATTTCAGGTGTGGACTCCCAGCCTGAGGGAGTTGGCCCTTATCTTCCTCAATATGGGGGTGCCATTCATCACCCTCTTCCCTCTACAGTCTCTACAGCCCCCTTTCTCAGAGGGTGACCTTTTGTGAGTATCCCCCCCCCCCCAGTGATGTTTGTATGAATAACATTAGCATTCAGTTTGTCCATAATCTCTATTTTTATTTTGGTTGTTTGATCTCCAGGCAGAGTGAACTGATCCAGACTGAGCATGTTCAGGATACAAAGCTGGTGACCTTCCCGGAACATAACGTGGAGAACGTCATTAAGGTGTGCTGTAGGGGGAGGCTTTACTGAATGGTTACTACTAGTTCCCATGAGCTGTGGGTGTTGGGACTGACATCAATCTAAATGTGTGGGTGGGGGCAGTACCTGGCTTTGAGCACCTCGCTAGCCTCCAAGGCCTACAGTGATGATGAGCTGTTCCTGCTGCTGACCGCCACCTGCAAGCTCAGTCTGGAGACCCGGCTGCAGCTCCTGACCACGGAGGACCTGAGGTTCCTGCTGGAGATGCTGCTGGACAACAGCAGAGACTGGGATACACAGGTGAGCCTCTGTCAGGCTCTCCGCTATGATAGTGCTGTCCAGTGAAACTACCTCCTCCGGGCCAGGTCTGTCGACTGGAGACAACGGCCCTCTCTGGGTGTCATATGGTCCCTTACTGGAGAGGGTCTTACATACTTCACTGTGGTCTTGGTTCTCCAGCTGCCACGCATCTGCCTGGCCTTGGCTGACCTATCGGACGACCACCACAATCTCCGGAGATTGGTTCTTCTGCTCCCACACACCAAGAGAGGGAAGTAAGTCAACCAGTGCTTTCTGTTGTAGTGACTTTGGCTTATTGTTAATCGAAACCAGTAAAATGTTTGCTGGGAATCGGGCAGGATGTGAATGAGCCTGGTTTCTGTCACCATTGGTGCTGTTTACTCATTTACTAGGTTTGCCTGTTTTTATGTTGAATGTTCCATTTTAGAATTTCTCTGTCTTTCATAGGCAACTCAGAAAGCATGTCAGTGTGACCATTATCTCCAAACTGTTAGACCACAGATTCTCCTATAAACCTACCAACTCTGACTTTCAGGTAACACTGTCTGTCATCTTTAAAACTGGTAGCACAGATCCTGCTGTTGTACTCTTAAACAAATGACTGCAATGTCTTGTTGTATATACATGGGATTAGGGCTGTCGCAATCACATCACAATGTAATTTGATCCTAATTATATGTTGCGTGCACAATCATTACCTGGATCTTATATGACGGGTGAAACATCTGTCCAGATGCTGGCTCTTCGGGATTATACGAACGTTTACTTACTTCCACAATTTGGTTTACAGATGAATAGTGTGCCTAAGATATTAATGTGATGCATCTTTGTAATGCCCAAAAGTCAGTAGTCTGTATAAATTGAGCATATCCTTATGTTTATTACATTCAGTTAGCACAGCACGCCACATGCTGCTGTTTTTTTAATAAATCATGGGAGCTATAAGCACTAAAATGCTGGGGAGGAAAGGGACAGATCAGCAGCCGCAACATCTTTTAAAAGTGGAGATATTGGGTAATAAGATGAAAAAGATGTTGGTGTTGTGGGGGAACTTTTTGTAGTTTGAAGTCTGACATGTTTATTAAATGTTAGGAAATGCCGAATTTATACAGATCACTAACTTTTGGGTGTCACAGAAGGAATTTCATTAATATTTTAGGTACGCTACTAAACTGCTTACCAAACTGTGCAAGTAAACGTCAATATAATGCAGAAAAATTGGCATCCAGACAAATGTTTCACCATCTAAAGCCCTATCATCTAAAACCCTGGTGATGATGTGCCATATTCAGACGCTCCTCTACTTACAAACTTTCAGACATATGAACGAAGAAGGCTATAAATCCAAATTGTGTTCCTTGGGCTCCCGTTTCCTGTCTGCAACATCAGTTTTTTTTTTTTTTTTGCACGTCAATTCCGCCTGGTACGACTCCTGGCCGCTACTCCCACCGCGCAGCAGTGTAACATGCGTACTCCCAGCATCCTAGTTCTTAGTACTTGCATATACCTTTTAAAATGATGTGGAATAATGACTTAGACATTTCAAGTTACGGACGGCCGTTCGGAACATATCTCGTTCATAAGTATAGGAGCGTCTGTAATCGCGATTGCAACAGCCCTATATGGCGTGATAGGAAAAAGCTGGTATGAACGTAAGTAATAGTCTGTTGTCAGCACCCGGGCTGGGTGTAACTGTCTCCCATGTCCTGCCCCCAGCTGGCAGTGTTGCGGCCGTTCATCCCGCACATGCGCCCCTCACTGCTGCTCAAAGTCCAGTTTCCTGTGAGGGAGGGTCAGGCCCCGGAGGATGGAGTCGCTTCCCAAGACCAGCAGGTGAACCCAGGGTCCCCCTCAGCTCTCATTTTACAGCAGAGTCTGACACGCTTTTCATGACACCATCTTTGAAATTCTTGATTTAAAAATTTTTTTTTTTTTGTTCCAGGCTTATTACCTCTGCTACAGCCTCCTGATTCTAATTAACGAAGCATCAAATTTTGAGTCTCTTCCCTTGGGCCAAAAGGTAATTGAAGAAATGACTGGTTATTATATATCCAATCCAATATGCTAAAATGAGAATGAAGTAACACTCTGGAGAATGGAAGTCCAGTTATGGTAACTTCTCCAAAACTACATGTTAAGTGGCCCTTTGCCTTCCGCCCTAAATACGGTCATGTGAGTCTCTGCTCTCACACATGCTGCCCTCTCCTGTTCCAGAAACACCTCCATATACTCAGTGCGGAGCTGGAGAAGCACATCAAATGTGACATCAGGGAGACTGAGAAGTGTCTGTACAGGAGTAAGGTATGCTCCCCACTGGGCCAGGGCCTGTACCTGCCTGTCTGTCAGTCTGTCCCCCCCCAGAATACAGCAATCTAAAGCACTGAGGTGTCTGTATTCAGGACAAATGCAACACCTAGTAGCAGTCTGTAACCTTGATGTCTGTCCTGCAGGTGAAGGACTTTGTGGCGAGGATCTACACTAGATGGCAAATTCTCCTTCAGAAGTCCGGGCCTTCTGAGGTACTAGCCTCTCTGCTAGACTAAGGCAAAGCTCTACTTGTAAACGTTGTTAATGAAAAGCTTTAGTTCTTTAACACATTTTTTTTTTAAACTCTCCAGGGTCTGCTGTATGACTACTGGCAGCCCTTGCCTGAGGATGCTGGGTCCGACAGTCAGCAAAGCCAGTCAGTTACTTGTCAGGATGCAACCATTTCCACAGATGAGCGCATTTCCTCAAGTCCTTCTCAGTTAGCGGCTTTACTTCCTGACGATGGTCACACTCTGAGTATGTTATTTACATATATTAAGTGAACTAACATCCCAGGTAGATATTTAAATAAGATGGTATTATACTTTTTCAACATAAATCTCTTTACTTATCCTGAATTCGATTGTCTCTTGGAACTAGGAAGTTCCGGGTTGAGAGAGATCGCGTCTGACAATCTCCTGTTCGAGCTACCACATCTCGAAACAAACATGGCTGCCTCCGTGAACATGCTGCAGTGTGTTGTTGCTTTATATTTTAGCAGATTTGGAGTGAGATTATTTTTTTTCGAGAGACAAACAAACAAGAAACATGAACTAGTCAAATCACATTAAAAGCTTTATAAAATATTTTTGTACATTCATAGCGATATTCTTTTTCCAAGAGGCAAACAAACAAAAGACATTAACAAGTCTGGTAAAAATCTGATCTTGCATGCTAGGATACTGTTTATGGTCATGATATGGTATTCTCTAAATTGAACACGTGCAATTACATTTATAACTATTAATACATTTAACAAAATAAACATAAGTATAAAATAGAATTATTGTTGACTGTGTAAGCGCCGTGTTGAAATTGTGACACGGTGCAACTCGGACAACAAAATTCTGTGACATTTTTTGTGATGTTTTGTGACGTTTTCATCCGAGTTCCGACTCCGAGAGAAATAATCAAATGCAGGATTAGGCCTCAAAGCCTGGTTAATTGATACCTGATCACCTTGTCAACAGATGGGCTGTTTTTGAACTTTGGGCTTCAAAGCATGGAAACCATATTTCAAGGGGTGGAACTTGAGAATTTTTCCTGCTAGCCCACTAGGCTAGTATGCTAAAAAAATACTACAGCTAGGGCTGGGCAATATAAATGTCAGCTTAACCTTAATTTAAATAAGAAAATGAGCAATGATAAACTGTCAATAAGGAACATATTCTTTGACGGCACCCATCAGCCTCTTGCATTACAGAAGCTAAGGTAGTTCCAGTAAGTCATATTTTACTCTTTTCAAGGATGGGCAAACCTGTGTTCAACAAATGCACAGCAGTGTTGATTGAGTTAGTGGAGCACGCCGCATGTTCCTTTTTTGGTAATATGGAAGAGAAGCGCTCCCACAGAGTAAACTGAAGAAAGTGACAGCTCAACATCCAGAGAATTAAAAAACTAAATAAACCAGGTAGAGAGACATTGGTACTTTGGCAATTTAAAGTCTGACCTGCAACAGAGTAGTGCTGTGCACTGTGAACTGAAAAACGAAAACTTGTACCAACTGAATCAGCAAGCATTACACCACTTGAAGCTATGGCATCCCTGTCAATCATATGGAATGCAAGTGCTTAGTCACAAAAATCAATCTCAATCTGAACAGATTCAAGACAGTGTCCCATGCTGGTTTTAAAATGGAACACGGATTTTTTCTTTTCATTACGTGATGGTTGACAACTTCACCAGAAGGCTTGCAGATTTGGTTGTGAGCTGTAGGGACATCTCGCTCTAATATTGTGAGACTACCACGCATGTTACAAGCAACCAAAGGCCATAGCCTCTTACAGTAATACTTTTTTTCAGTTTATCAATTATTACTTTTAAGTTTATTCATTCACAGTATGTCATAATTTTTTTTTAGCTTCATTTCTTGCCCTGTCTATGTCACTAGTAACTTTATGCTTATTTTTGTTCCAGATTCTACCACTGGTGGCAGCTAAACGCTGTGTCCAGACCAGTGCGACCCGTCGCGGATCCTGCAGCTTGGACACGTAGTCCTTATGGATCCTTCATCCTGGGCCCTGCGGCATGAACACGTAGCCCTTCTGTGTGTGGAGTAGCAACTCCCTTGTGTCTTTGCACAAACGGCCGCTTTGGACTGGTCGGTAATGGGGGTGGGAGGGAGCATGCAGCCCCCAGTTCGCCACAGCATCTCTGAGTACACCACGCCATTTTCACTACTGCTTACTTCTGGAGGTATTCAGAGCTAACCATAAATGAACTGTCCTGTTTTTAAGTTCAGGTTTTCTAAGTGTTGAACAGTAACATTTTGTTAATAAATACGCAGGCGGGTTTTCAGGTATTTTACTTCAGACTGTTAAAGGCACAATGCTTCAGTCATTTGTTTTGTCAGTGTATGCCATGCAGCCCTACACAAAACCATAGAGTGCTTGTAGTATGGTCGGTCTGTCTGTCGGCCCTTGAGCAAGTTTGATCTTTAGCTCAGATCTGTTTCATGCCTCTCACCTTGTTACCTGATACCTGCCTTATTTTAATTATATTAGAAAACGCAGATAAAGTGTGTATCAAATGTGGCAAACTGTGGTGAGTGGGTGATCTTGTGCGGTGCACTGCTCATATGAATCGCCGCCACTCTAAGCATATGCAGCTGGCTGTATCCTGCCATCTGTGCTGAGGGGCCCATAAGATGGGTCCCTGAACACAGTCCTGTCTCGGTGAAGCCATGAGGCTGTAAAACAGCCTTACAGAGGCTTGCCCAGACTTCTGGACTCTCCTTACTCTTCTGCTGATAAGTCATGTCCTGTATCTCGGGGGAGCCCCATGCTGTAACTGACGACAGTGTGCTGCATCTTGTGCTAAGTGATGTACTGCTTGTAAGGGACGCCACCCAATTCCTAACAGGCTGCATGTTAAATGAAACACAACAGGCAAATTTTGTATTTTACTGCTATATACTTACTGTAATAACCACAAACAATGTTTAAAAACCTATTTTGTAAAAATGCGATTCATTAAATCATTCGGTGTGTCTGTCTTCTTGATTTAAAAAGGTTCCTCTGCTGGAGACTGGGAATGCTTGTGCATATAGATAACTATCACTGGATCTATTAGTCATCTCCCATCCTGGATGTGAACCCAATGTCTTCCCATTTATACAGAAAGGCCATGACATTTGCAGATAACTGTAGTACAGTAGAAGGACAGTAGGCATGATGGATCCCTTTATAAGCTCTGCGATTATCCATGATATGTTGTTTCCTCATGCTCTTCTTGCCCCAGGCTGGTGAAGCCATAAGCCTCATTGGCTTTGAATCCCCTAGATCGACTGCAGATCGTGGAGGTATGAGTTTTATGCAAGGCTATGCTGACTTTATGTCCGCATTTCTGACATAGAGGGGATTCCCTCACACTCAGTGAATGTGAGCCGTGCCCCATAGATCTCAGCAGTGTCAGCGTTCAGTGGGAGCTGGGGGTTGCTGAGTGTTTCCACTAGCCTGTCTTGGGTTGTGTTTCAGTTGAAAACCAAAACAAAGGCTCAAGTGAGGCATGTCTCTTGCTGGCACCTCCCATGCTGTCTGAGTGACAACAGAGCATCATTCCTGGTCTTTCACCAAACTCCCAGTGAAGCAGGTGATTCCCTGCATCCGTCACACAGCGGCATCTTCCTGCTGCGGCTGTGGGCGTCTGTGGCCCTTGGGCACTTTAAGTACAAACACCATGGGGTCTGTGGCTTTGTTGCTGAAGGCCTTGCGGATGATGTCCACAGCCTGCTGGTGCGTGACACCCTGCAGAGACTCCCTGTCCACGGACACCAGCTCGAACCCAGCCTGCCAATGCACAAAGACATGTTCATCCATCAGAGCCTTGATGGGCAGCAAGAACTATGTAAAATGCTGAAATAACACATCATAGTTTCCTAGGACTCTATTAATTGATCCTGGTATGGAAACTGACATTCTGGTGACCATGACTAAAGTCATTCTATACCTCAAAACATGTTTTGTCTTAAAAATGAACCACGATGATGCTAAACCTATAGGAGCAGTAGCACAATGCTGACCAAAGGAAATGCATAGATGACCTAAATGGCTAGAAACAGGTGGCCTTGGACTATCCCATGCCCATTAGGATACGAGAGCTGGGTCTGCTGACGTCTAATAGGAGGAGGCCATGATGGGCATCAGTTATAGGGCTGTGCTTCTGGCTCTGGAGGAACAGGGATTCGGCAGCGTGGCCAGCGCTGGTCAATTCCTCAGGGGACACTGGTGCCATCTTCTGAAGGGGCACAGACTTAGCCATTCAAAGGTGGGTCCAGCAGGGCTCACAAAGGTCATCGCTACCATGGTGGACGTATGAGTGGAAAAGCAGGCTGCTATCCTGCCTCACCATTAATACAGATTTTCTCTGCCTCACCATTCCATGAATAATGAATGTGTCTCAAGGCCTTACGCAGAGCTGGGTGCTGCTCAGAGCTATGAGGGGGGATCCTGTCCTTTTACTGCACGGGCCAGTGATCCTCACTTTCCTTCACAGCTTCTCTGCACCTTTTGTACGACCCCATTACACAGACGCATTTAGCTGGACCACAGTAATCCTACTGAAAACTCAGGTAAGTGAGGTGGCACCTGCCGATGTGCGTGAAAATCACAGCAAAGCCGAAGGAATGGGACTGTGAGTCCCTGAGCTTGGAGCAGGAGCCAACAAGAACTCGGATGATGGTGCTGGGCTTTGGCTGGAGCCATCAGTACCTTAAGCCCTTCGCTCGTCGACGCTGCGCCTCCGGGAAATATCTTCTCTATCTTCACAACTGGCTGCACCTTGGACTCGATCCCACCCGAGATGCTGATTCCTAGGGAAACATGAGGAGAAGGTGGGACTGGGCTGTTCCTCAGGGGCATCACTAATTCATTCATCTGACGAGGCTTTCGTCACACATACTCCTTAGTGTTGTGTAAAGTTTCACCCAGGGCTGCTCTATCATTAGAGCATGGATGCTGGCTAGCATCCCAGAAGTGCTCACAGTCTGGGCTCATTTATTGTCGTTCCCAGTGGTGGTTTGGTTTGCAAAACCTTTTGAAAGTAGTTTATATGAGTGATTCATGGAATGCTGATGTGTTATATTAAACAGCCCCTGGCTGCTAACAGAATCATGAGTTCAATTTCATTGCTGCTCCTCTACCATCCACCACTACCTTCAGCCATTTTTGTAGCTGCAAAGTACAGGTCAAGAAGAACTGCAGTTTATGGGGCTCTGTCACAGAATGACTTGTTTTGGTAACCCAGGCACATAAAACATGATTTGGCGAGTAATATAAGTGTACTGTATGTATTTTCACTGTATCCATTCTGTATATTTGATTATTCTTTACTAATATTAATTGATCCAGGCCCAGGAAAACTACAATGTTGGAATTGTAGACTCACCCAGGGACTGTTTCGTTTTGGAAATGGTGACACTGGTCAGTTCATGTTCTTGGGGTTGGGCACTGCTGTCACGCCTGTCTATCTGCTCCCTTCCTGTAGAGGCCGCCATAGAGATGGGGGTTGCAAAGACTTGCGACAGCAGGGGTCTCCGCGGGTGTGCTGGGCTTGCTGCGCTGCGCACCGCACTCCCCTTGGCCTTGGCGTGGCTGTTCTGGAAAGGGGATCTCCCCCTCTCAGGGGCTGGGGACACGGTTGCCACATGGCACAAAGAGTGGACCGTGTCTTTGCTCGGTGTCCGAAGGGAGGCACGGTTGGTACTTCTGATGGACTCGGCCAGAAGCCAGTTGGGGTGTAAAGGCACAGGTGAGGTGGGATGTGGGCCAAGTGTTTCGGCGGTGTGGCCGTCCACCGGTACGTCCAGCAGCGGGGTCCCAGACAGCTGCAGGCGTGCCATCTCCTCTGCTAGCTGCCGGGCTCTCTCCAGCTCCTGGGTCGGCTGCAGGTGGAAGCCTCCCCTGTAGTCTGAGATGAGACGAACAGCCAATTAGAGGCCAAGAACTAAGGTCAGGTGGCACTTCCAGCCACGTGGCTGGTAAACACTCAGGCCGCTCTCAGATGGAGGGCTAGGGTTACAGCTCTGTAACGATGCACAGTGGACAAAGAGCACAGCAGCTCACTTTCCAGGTCAGGGAGCGCAGCATTAATTACCAGCAAGAATGTGTCCCGCACTGCAAGGTCAAAGGTCACCAGCGGCAACTATACAACATAGCTGACCACACGGAGACCAGCTGAGAGGCCATCATGTAATGTGCAATGAAACAGTTCTGAGCTAAAGACTTAAATGGCTGTAGGGCTGAATGACCAAAGAGCCTCTGGTCGGTTCCAACTCACCTGGGATGGGTGTGATGAGGTGGCGTCTGGGTGCGAGCCCAACCCTAGGGGAACGCAAGGCGGGAGACCTGGCTGAGGAGCAGAGGTGGTGTCAAAACACAGAACATTAACAGCTATCTGCTCACTTAATACTCGTCATCGACACAGAGGGCGCCCTCTGCTGGAATAGTGCTGCATGTGCAGAGTGTAGGTGTATGCCGTGTGTTCACCAGATCGACTCTTCAGAATTTCGTAAGCCTCCAGCTCGAAAGGGAGAACCAGGCTGTCGAAGCGTCCCAGCTCTGTGGACTGCAGCAACATTCTGTGGCAAGATGATGTGGGACAATTCTGGGATCACCTGACTGCCACCACTCACACCAACATCTTGCATAGCTCCATTAGTGTGACAGCAATCTCCTCCCTCATGCAGCCCACCTGATCTCCCGCAGTAACAATAGCTTCTCTGGCCGGTCTAAAATCACCAGCAGGGGGTGCACTAGTTCCTCCACCACCCTTTCTGTAAGAAACTAATGAAAAAACAGAGAGAGGGGAATAGTTGAGGCAACAGTCAGTTGTTACATGTCAGTGGTTTTGGGATTCTGAAACATTGTACATGGATATTCTGTCTCCTTCACCCCATTATGTGTGATCATTAGTCCTATCATACTACACATACTACCACAGGCCAAAATCCTGACCATGAAGCCGTTTGTTTGTGAGTGTGGTTCTACCCTCATGGGTTCACAATCAGAATGATCATTTAGGGTACGCCAGCTGACGCTGCTCACCCTCCTGCAGTGCCTGAGTACTGCGATGACCTCGTCCTTTTCCAGCAGCTTCTCAGCCATGTCCTCCACCGCATCCAGCAGCGCTAAGCCAGGGAAGGGCTCCTTGTCCTGGGACGGAGATTTGGAGCGGCTCTTGTGTCTCCCCGCGACCCCTGGCTCTTTGTGGTCCCGTGAGGCCTCTCTCCTGCGGGCCCCTCGGAACAGCAGGCTGACGAAGGTCTTGGAACGCCGCAGCGCCCCGCCCTCGCGGCCCCTCTGCCGCTTCTGCTGTTCCCTCTTCTGCTTTTCCTCTGCGGAACACAAGGGGGGAGGGTGTTGACTAGCAACATGCTAACATGCTAACAGGCCTACTCTCCACCCATCCTACCTGCCAGCGTGATGTGACTCTGGGAACGCCGTATGGGCCGGGGTGGTCTGCTCAGTGCCATCAGGACCGCCGTCTTGGGGGAGTCCCCTACGGAGAATGTCCTGGCATGGCTCCGTCCCCCTCTTTCCCCGCTGCTGCTGCGAATGGCCGTGTCTTTCAGCAGGACGGTGGCCCCCAGGGTGCGGCTGGTCTCCGTAGGAATGGTGGCACCTCCCCTCAGGGCGAGCTCTGGTTCCAGAATGTCAGTCTGGATGGCGGTCTCCGTCTTGTGGAAGTTTGGGATGGCCGATGGCTCCTCTGTAGCGATGCAGACGTCAGCCATTTCCGTGCCGAAGGCTGACATGCTTGACGGGAACATAATGTGAGACAGGCCACTTAGGGAGCTGATGGGCGTCCCCGAGGATAGCGATGAGGTGGACGAGTTGGTGTCAGAGCCCTGGGAGGAGGCCTTGCGGGGGCCGTTGGCCACTGGGAAGAGGAGAGATCCAGCAATAGGCCTCAGTACCAATACTACGGCCTGTGGGCCCTGGAGCTCTGTGTAACCCTACTTAATGAAGCCAGCACAGCCCATTACATCTACTTACCGCACAATGTGATTATGTCATATGAGGCAGGGATTAACCTAGCTGTCCACCAGGACATCATAAACTACATCGCATTGGAACAAAAGGTGACGTACATTTGTTGAGCCAGCTGTATTCCGCCACCATTTCTTTGTAAGCGGGATATCGACCAGCTTCCTGCAACAGAAGTGTCAGAAGTCAGCTTTCCTGCTAACCGTTTTTGGTGAGGGAGTCTGGGTGCAGTGTGGCCAGCCTACAGGCAGACGGCACTCATCACGCAGCAAGACAGTGACAATCAGGTGTGAAGGACAAGATGGCGGTCCTATCTAGAGGATCCAACTGGCAGCCTGGCATTGCCACACTACTTGGTGGAGGGGGGGTACAGAGATGGATGGGGTTTGGCTTAGCATTACATTTGCTGGGGGAGGGTGATGCTCCGCCGCTCACAACCTGATCCCCTGAGCCTGTCAATAATGCAGGTAGGGGCTTGTTTGTCGCCGTGGGAACCTGAGCCCCCGTCCGTAAGGTGAGTAACCAGTGATGGGCTTCACTCCAGTGATCTGTGCACCCCCGTACCCCCCATCAGCTCGCGTCACTCCACACTCCAACACTCTGCCACATGGGTCCATACGGCCAACACGACCTCTGCCTTCTTTTTTAAACCTTGTCAAACACAGGACAAGTAACTTAATGCCGGTTTCTTTTGCTGTGTTTTATTACCTCTTCCAAGAAAAACACAAAATGACATCTAAATGTAGTGGTAGTTATTATTGTAAATGGTGATTATCATATTTAGGACCATAACCTTTCTTAGAAGATTTAAACAGACAGCAAATGAGGCTGTTGGCCTTAAAAAACAAGCGTGATAAGTTGCCCGGAGTATTATTCAGACATGGTTGAAACCATGATGTCTTGCCTAGAAAGAGCCCCAAGCAGAAGGGGTGAGAGTAAGCAGGAGAGCAGTGAGCTCACCTTGATGGTCAGCATGATGTGCGTGTGGCTCTTCAGCACCTCCACCGCACTGCTGTGGCTGATATCCTCAAAGGTCACCCCGTTAGCAGCCAAAATCTGATCTCCGATTTTGATGCCGTTCTGCTCGGCCAAGCCTCCTGGGTCCAACCTGGCCAAGAGACCCACGTAAGGTAGTGGCTATTAACTTGTTCTTCAAGGCGACCAGTGAACATTACGGCAACCAAAAAGCAGGCCTGTTCATTGTTAAAACAGCTGCCAATCTGCAGCGTTCCCTAACGCTCTGGCGGTTTTCTCAAGCATGTACTTTGACACGTAGATGCCCAGGCCAAACTCCTTGCCCCCGCGGATGTTGAAGCCCAGACAGTAGTCGTCTGAGGTGGTGTAAAGGTGCACAATCCTGCGGAGGGTGCCGTCCGAGCTGGCGTCTGAGGGGGTCCTCCCGCTCTCTTCCACCACCATCCTGCGGTGAATCAAGTCCACCCTGCAGAGACAGGCACACAGACATTCTGCCGGCTGTAGAGCCGCCTCGTTGGCGATCCACACAGCCCGCTGAGGGCTGCCCATACCATGTGGTCTTCTCCTTGGAGTAGCGTATTCCGGGCACCTTCCCTACCCGCCGTAGGACCACACGCAGCCGGCTGTTGCCCGTCAGGACCTTCACGGCGCTGCTCATGGTGATACTCTCCAGGCTGATGCCGTTTACCTCCACCAGCTTGTCTCCGACACAGAGGCCTGCTTGCTCTGGGGGAAACAGGACACATATGTATACGCAGATACGTGCCAGCGCTCACGTCTTCTGATATCACGGTACTTGCTCTCACCGGCAGAGCTGCCGTCCTCCACCTTGCTGACAAAGATGCTGAGGCCATGCTCGGACCCTCCGCGCACGCTGAAGCCCAACCGGCCATCAGCACTCTTCTCCACCGTGACTGTATGGAGATCCTCGCTATCGTCGCCGCCTGGGGGTGACGTATGGACAGGTACAGTGAGACACAGCAACCTGCCAGGGGTGAAACGCTCTAGACGTGTCACAATGCTGTACAGTGAGCTGGCCCTATAGCTGGTTGCAGCCCCACCGCTCTTACCATCCACAGGTGAGTTGATGAGGATGACTCTGCCCATGGGTGAGGAAGATCTAATGCCCCGATGGCGTTGCTGCTTTTTATGCAGGTAGCGTGTAGCTGTGTGAGCGCCCCCTGCATGGCTGCTCGGGAAGGCCCCATTGGCAGATGACTGGGCCATGGTGAGTGGGGCTTCCCCAGCATTGGTTGGGTGTCACCCACCACTGGGCACTGACACCTGGGCTGTCTGCACTAAAAGCTGTCTCCACACTGCCTCCTGGGGGCCATGCCTGCACCTTCACCTGTCTAAGGCCGATTCGCCATCTACGGTCCAGGAGGCACACAGGCACACACGAATGTCAAGCATTTAATACAAGAACAAAAGCCTATCTTTTATGTATCATATCAAACTCTAACCGCTTTCTCATTTGTTTTTCGTCAGCTAGTAGAAGGAGCGTGTCCACAAAGCACTGTGTGAAAGTTTTCCAGCACCTCGGACAGCGATTGCGAACCGGCTGCCTGAACACAAAGCCGCTACCTGACGCGAGTCGCACCGCTGGTATTTAAACTTGGCTCTCCTTCTGCATTAACACTGACGCGTTACGATCGGTTTATGCGTAGATGTTTTAACTATTAGCTCATAATTGTAAATATTTTTCCCCAGAGAAAAGTCACGCTATTATATTAATTATAACAGTTGGTTGTAAGAAGTTAAAAACCTTGAAATTATATTTTAAATTGTATTGATTCAGAAAATGTTAGTGACCCCATACTCAGCGTATACATCCGTCTAAGATGCTGCACTGCCTATGGATTGCGGAATGGCTATACAGCTACCTAGTACTCAAAGAAACATCGAAATAAGCCTTATACGAAATTATTATCATTACCTTTATGTCTTCCCGTTCTGCCGAATGATCTCACCTGTCAGAACGGTGGGTCTCAGGTGCGCTAGGGCCAGCCCCCTAAAACGATCTCATTGGTTTAGCGGAATTAGGCAAAGGCGGCGTCTGTTTTGGATTGGCTCATCGGGATGTCCGTCTTACAGGGCTTGGGGCTTCTAGAACAGCGTGCACTGCTGAAATTAATATCACCTACAAGGTGTCAGTTTAGAATTGCTTGTATTACTATATATAAGAATAATTTAATAATAAAAAACACATAAACCCCCTTTAAAATGTAAACATTAATTTTATTGGCGCTTTAATAGCAGCCTTCTACGACTTCAAACCGTTCATATCACCTCTCCCCGTTGAATTCATTAAACTTATTCATTATCTAAAGCAGGAGCAAAACTATAAAATGCTAGTAATGTAATACACTAAGAAAGACACGCCCTTTCAACATTTCAGGTTAATCTGAATTTTTAGCCATGTTTCTGACTTAATGAAAAATTAGTTTAAAATACAATTTAAAAGAATAATTTCCAAACCACTGAACGCAATTGTAGAATTCAGAGTTGGACCATGTCATTTTAAATTCAATCTATGTAATGTAGCGTGCATGGATATTATTGGATGGCTTTTATTGCACTATATATTTTATGCTTCATTTTTCAAAACGTCTGTACAATTCTGTCTTTGATGACTGCAGTTATTTAAATATATATAATAATGTTATAGTGCCGTTCATTACATGAGTTCCAGGATATAACAAAAACTAGACGTGTTTGATAGCATTATGTTTTAAAATTTATCTTGCTGCTGTTTTTTAAAATTGATATTAATCCCCGCGATATGTTGCTATAAAAAGCATCTAATAGCAGACCAATCATGAGGCGGCTCTTATTCACACCCTCTTCACTCAGCCAATCCAGTACTTTAGAGGCTAAACACACAGTGACGCTAGATGCGAACGCTATCTTCCATTGTGGCCCCGCCTCTGGCCAGATCTGACCAATAACAGCACGGCAGAGTGTCAAGGTAGTTAGGCTGGGAGTGTTTGTGTGCCGGTACTGTATTTTAAAGGTCATACATGCGACGGTTGTCAAGTTGTTGTAAGGAAAGTATTATTGAAGTGACCCCAGGTATGTGTTCCGACATTTGTGTATAAAGTACGCGGCACCTTTTCCGTGTTGCTGTTTTATTTATTGTGCAGAAGGGCGCGCCTTTACGTGTTTAGTCGTGCTGTTACTGACACGAGAGATTTCCACATTTCTTTGCTCGATGTACTAGTGCAGTGTTTTTCTCAATTGTGTGATATGCTAGCCACAATTGAATCAGATGAGGAACATCTGAGCAATTAGAAATAGTTTGTGATGTTTTAACCGCTATTGTGGGGGGGGGGGGGGGCTCAGAGAGCAGTATGGCTCATGGTTGACCATCTGTCGTATTAGTTCTAGCGATTAAGATCTCAGACGAAGTGCAATTATTGAGAATTATCCAGAATTGAGATGTTGAAAACTGACACGTGTTTTCATTGACAATCGCTGATCCTCGGGTTGTTTAAAACTCAGTCAATAGCAATAGCTTCACAAGGCTCAGTCAGTACCAACAGCTTCACGCCTCCGGTATTTCCTCTGTTTTTTTCCGTAATCCTAAAGCATGTGGTGAGATCTCTAAATTACCCATAATTTGTTTGTGTTTGTGTCCTAGGCATCCTGCCCTAGATGTTCCTAGTCTTGTGCTCTATGCCCCCTCCCCATTGACTGTATAAGTGGTTAGAGGACTGATGCTTAAGACAAGGGCGTAGATTTGCGTATGGATGGTAGCGGCCTGTAACTAGCAATATTGTGAGAGTACCGTGTGTGTTTAGGGGACGGGAGGTTCAGTGCTGATTTGATCCTTACCAATGCTGAAACCAAACCTAAACCCTTGTTCTAAGGGGGGATCCGTGGGCGGTACTGTCAAATCACCTGTAGGTTTCAAGCTTTGAGTCCTAACCTTGCATTGTGGGCACCAAGTGATATTTCATGGTTTGCATTCAAGTACAATGCGATTTTTAAAAAGTTTGATTAGAGCTGAGTAGGGGTTAAGGTTGTCATTGTTGGAATTAGGGTTTTTCACATAGAATTGAATGGAGAGTCCTCACAAAGATACGAATACAAATGTGTGTGTGTTTGTATGTATGTACGTATGCATCTTTCAGTGTTTGCATGTTTTCCCCAAAATATGGGTATCTCTGGCTCAGGAGTATTCCCTTTTCCAATAGAAGTTTTTTTTCACCGGTCATCTTAAACAGATCATCAAGATAGCAGTTTATTTTCCTGGAAGGCTGTTGGTGCATATCTAAGAGCTTTGGTGTTTTGCCCAGAGTTAGTCCAGTCAATGAGTAATTTGTAGCAAGCGTTAGAGTAGCTCACCTTGGTCTGCTGCATGCCTGACTTTGAGGCTTTCAAATTGGAAGAGAAGGAAAGTGACATGTTAGCGTAATCAGCCAAGCTATCAGATAGCGCTTTCACTGACGTGTGATGTGTGAGATGATATCTGCATGCAGGACATTTCCACCATGTGATGTGTGCTTGTGTACAGAGGTGGAAATGTCAGGTGCAGAAAGTACAAATTCAGACCACGGTTTAGTTTCAACTAACCAATTAGGTATAAGGATTCACGGTCACAGAGTACTCAGCTGGTTGGTTGAAACAAAATCTTGGTCTGGATTTTTACTTTCTGCACCTAAAATCTTCCACCCCTGCCTGTGTGTGCCACTCCAGGACCATGTCGGCAGAGCTGCCCCGTGACATCAACATCCGTGAACCTCGGTGGGACCAGGGCACATTCATGGGTCGGGCCCAGCACTTCTTCACCGTCACCGACCCTCGAAATGTCCTCCTGTCTAGCGAGACTCTGGAGGACGCGCGGGTGACAGTGGAGAACTACAGGTGGGAGGGGGAATTGCCATGACTCTGCCATACTGTTTGTTACTGACCATGCCTGGTGGTATCCGAGTGGTTTAAAACCTCTCTTCTCAATAAGTGCAAATATAAAAAACCTGATCAACCTGCATGCATGTAAACGGTTCGTTTGAATTTGCAATTATCTATGAAAATGTACTGGGTTTGCACTGATATTAATCATTCATATGTGACAGGCGTCCCTAACTATTTCCATCAGCAACACAATGCCAAGGTTCACTACATAAAAAAAAAAAAGCCAGCCAAGTGGGGGGGGGGGGGGTTGGGCAATAGAAAAATAATGTGCAAACTGGATAAAATTTTCTTTTGGTCTGGATCGGTGATCTCTGCTATACTGCAAAGATTCGTATTCGTATTGGTTTGCATCTAAGTAGCAAAGTCCTGAACCCTTAAATCATCTTGCTGTGTTTCTCCATAAGCAGCAGATACAATAATGAAGCAATAATGAAGCACACAAGCACTGTGTATGAGCAGGAAGGACACCCAGCTGCTCTCATGTCTCACGGTGCCACCATACTGGCCTCACTCTCAACCACTTAACCAATCATGTGTCAGCAGGCATGGCATCGTGAAGCCAGGCCTGACCGAGGACCAGCTGTGGAGAGCCAAGTATATCTATGATTCTGCTTTTCACCCGGATACTGGTGAGAAGATGCTTCTGATTGGCCGCATGTCTGCGCAGGTGCCCATGAACATGACGATCACTGGCTGCATGCTCACCTTTTACAGGTGAGCGCTGCCACACATCCACCTCCGATCCAGAGCACAGACGCATTGTAGCACAGAGGCTGCCAGCATCCTGTATTATGGTGGGGCATGATGGAAGGACAATCCACTGTACAGTTGATAGTTACTAAGGAAACTTTATTATTAACTGAACTCAAAGGCTCATGGGGGAATGAATCACAAGGGGGTCAAACAAAGGCAGGAGGTTAAAACAAGGACTAACAAGAGCTAACATAAACATGACAAAAAAAACCTAACAGTGAAACATTAAAGGAACCTCCGTAAAGCATCACATACTATAAACATAAACCTGACCACTAACCGAGGGAAGGACAGGCAGTGAAATACACAAATAATAAGGGCAACAAGGGACAGATGTGGGCTATTATTAAATCAACCAAAACACTAAGGACAAGGAGTACAAGGAACAGGTGAGGGTATTAAACAGTCACTACAGATTCAAACAATAAGAGCAAGGGTTATAGAACATTACAACAGACCAGATACATGCAAGGATAACTAACAAAGGAACAAAACAAAGATCCATACTGGAACATACTGTAAACAAGGGTAAACAAAAGAAATAAGTCACGAGAGTAGGGAGGTACAGCCACGCGGCGGCCTGGCAAGCAAGGAAACCTGGGGAACAAAGAACGGGATGGCCAGTGACACCAGCTGGCCAAACAGGGAATTGACAGACAAGGCCGGGACCGATCCTAACACCCCGTGTCTGCTTTGGCTGTCCTCCGCTGGACCACTCCAGCTGTGGTGTTTTGGCAGTGGGTGAACCAGTCCTTCAACGCCATCGTCAACTACACCAACCGTAGCGGGGATGCGCCGCTCACTGTAAAGTAAGTTTCCCCGGGGGGGTGAGGGCTGTCGTCCCCCTGTGAAATGCAGCTGTATGGCTCGACAGTCATGTGACACATCATGACCATGTGACACAGCTGAGACAACATGTGGTCCTTCCTGTATTTCCGCAGTCAGCTGGGAGCTGCTTATGTCAGTGCCACCACTGGGGCTGTAGTCACAGCACTGGGGCTGAAGTCTCTTACCAAGGTACTGCTGTCTACATAGGGCTCCCTGTGTCACTCTTTGCCAGCCTTTGTCTCGCTAAGCCCCCTTCTCCACTCTCCCTGCAGCACCTGCCTGCTATTATGGGCCGGTTTGTTCCCTTTGCTGCGGTTGCTGCTGCCAATTGCATCAATATCCCCTTCATGAGACAGAGGTAAGGCTTGGGGGCTGTTGGACTGTGCTGCTTGCCGGGTGGGCCTGTAAACTGTGCTGCTAATGGGCATCTGCCGCCTTCCTTAGGGAACTGAAGTACGGCATCCCGGTAACAGACGAGAACGGCAACCGATTGGGCGAATCCACCAAGGCAGCGCAACAGGCCATCTTTCAGGTGGTCGTGTCTCGGATCGGCATGGCTGTGCCAGCCATGGGTAAGGGCTCCCTCTGGTGGCCACTGTTCTCCTCTATTCATGTGGTGGGAACTCATGCAGTGAGCTATGTGTACGTGACCAAAACGAAGGGATGGCAGGCAGGGAACGCTGTGCTGGAGGTGAAAAACGCCGTGTACCGTGAAAACAGATTCGGTGCGGTTAGAACACTTGTTGCGGAGGCGTGTGTCGGAAATTAGTCTAACTGGCTGACAGCCAGCCAATGTGAGAACAGTTGTCTGCTCTCTGTGTTCCCAGCTATCCCACCTGTCATCATGAACGCGCTGGAGAAGAGAGCTTTCCTGAAGGTACTTCATGGGATGGGCCCGGCCTGGTAAGGGGGGTTCCCCGTGAAGGGTCTGCCTTAATGCCCTGTGTCACCTGCTCTTCACAGAGGTTTCCTGTGCTCAACGCACCGGTGCAGGTGGGCCTAGTGGGAATTTGGTAAGTATCCAGCAGGCCACACCCCCTAGTGGCTGCTGATGGATGTGCTGCACACATGTAAATGGTAAATGGACTGCATTTATATAGCGCTTTATTCCAAAGCACTTCACATTATGCCTCTCATTCACCCGTTCATACATGCATTCACACGCCGGTAGCAGAGGCTGCCATGCAAGGTGCCAACCTGCATACCGGGAGCAGTTGGGGGTTCAGTGTCTTGCTCAAGGACACTTTGATAGGGTCAGGAGGAACCAGGGCTCGAACCTGCAACCCTACAGTTGCCGAACGATAGTGCTACCTCCTGCGCCACCCTCTTCCCGCTTGTAACATGTAACCTAGATGCTTGATGCAGCTCCTTTTTTTGGGAGTGATTTAGTCAAAACAGACTTAGCAGTGTCCGCTTGTGGCCAGGAGTGTATCTATGTCTTTTCTTTGCTTTCTTCCTTTCAGTCTGGTGTTTGCCACTCCACTGTGTTGTGCCCTGTTTCCCCAGAAGAGGTATGACTACATTCAGCTGCCGCCTTCACCCCTTTGGCTCCCTGTGGTAGGAGCGTGCTCACAGACGCCCATCTCTTCTGTGTCTACAGCTCCATGGCAGTGAGCAGCCTGGAAGCAGAGCTCCAGCAGCGGGTGGCTGAGATCAGTCCCAACATTGTCACCGTATACTTCAACAAGGGCCTGTAGCTGGCCGGCCCAGGGCCGGGCCCCCTACAGGCACAAGAGGGGCGATGCACCGGCAAGCCACAGTGTGCCACTGGTCATTCCGGAGGTATTTGGACAGTGTGACTTCAAGCCAGTTACACAGTCTGCTTTACAGTTACAAGAAGTCCATTTTATAAGGCAGACTGGGTGGTGCGCCACAGTCCCTGTAAAAACCACATTAGTGTTCCATATGTGCCATGCGAGGATTTCCATGCTGTGTTCTGTTTTAGCCTGAACGGGGCAGCTGGACCCTGCTCCATTCTCATCATAGAGTCTCATTTCAAGGGTTGCCAATTCTCACACATCTGGCGTGACACATTTTCAGTCTCACACGCTCACGCAAGATATGTTACGACAAATCTATATTATTCTATTATATACCTAAAATCAGCTACATCAAAGGCATTGGGGTAGTTTGCAAACCCTAGACCATTTACAAGGTAATCAAACTGTTACATGCACATAATTGTGCGTGCATTTGTGTGCAGACTTGTCTCGAATTGAAAATCTCACTCCAGCCACCTGTCCAAAGTTGGCAACCCTGTTCATTTCATTTCAGTCACTCCATCAGCACAAGTATTTTAAATGCTTATTTTTGATTTCCAGAAGCATCTGTGCAGGAAACGCAGAGTAAAGCTGACAGGGCGAAACCTGGCCGATTGTTACCAATTAGAATGTCTTCCAGCTGACAGAGTGTGTGTGTGTGTGTGTGTGTGCAGGAATCCACTGTGGGTTTTACACTTGCCATGGTCAGTGTAACCAGCCCGCTGCCCGTGGTGCCTCCCCTTCCCTCTTAGCACACCCCTGTAGCGTATTTACCTCGTGAGCAGTTTCAGAGACGTTGTGACGGTATCGTGACCAAACCTATGCATCCGTGAGGCTCTTTCAGTGTTCTGTACAGCCGCTGTGTGCTTTCTGTGGTCCAGTACTAGAAAACTCACCTCAGCGATCCTTTTAAAATCTTTAAGGCTGCAAGCAGGCTGGCGTTCGGCAGAACAGCCACTCATGTTCGATATCAGGTGTCACAAAGCCTCCTTACTGTGGCCACTGGCTGTGAGCCTGTGCAGACAGATCTGGTTCGTACATGGTTCCCCTCATTAATCTCCAATATTATGGTGATGGTGTCACAAGTCACAATCTTTGCACACTGGGACTCAAACTGAGCACCTTCCCTTGATACACAC
>JAODUD010000062.1:12556525-12590049 GCA_026784285.1 Stomatorhinus walkeri | reverse complement strand
GGGGGTGGTCAGGCCACACATGAAAGGAAAACATTTTCCAAAGATTAAAATGGACCTTCTGCACAGGTTCTAGGCCACTGTTCCTCAGCCTGGTCCTCAGGGACCCCCAGATGGCCCACTTTAGCCAAAAAGTAGACTGTCTGAGGGACCGTCCCCAAAGACTGAGAAACACTGTTCCATGCTATCATTTTTTAAACCAGTGCTTCGTGGCTTAATGTTCAAAAGATTTTAAGTCTTAGTTTCTCTTCTCAAAAACAGCACAATCAGTTAGTGTAATTCACGGGATGAATTTGCTTTTTAGCTGAAGCCACCAGCAGGAATTGTTTGAAATGGCTATTTAAAGGCACAAACGTCTAATATGCAAAGTGACTGAGGGTAATCATCTCAGTGTTGTATTGATTGTGTGCACTGTATGTGTGTAATAAAGGAATGGGGAACAAACACACTGTCCTTACACATGTAACAGCTCTCCTGCTGTCCTCATTTAGTTGCCCAGCTCTACGTCCTGATCCTGGGCCTTATAGGGCCGGGTTCTGAGGGTCCCAGTCGTCCTAGTAAGATGCAGTCAAGACCAGCAGCTCCAAATGCCTTTTATTGCGAGCCTTTGCTACAGCCGGACATGTCTGTGCAGGGGCGCCCTCAGCCATTGCTGCATGTGTGTGTGTGTGAAGTATCTAGCCGGCTCCCTCAGCAGAGTTCGGCGCAGGCTGTCATGTGCACACACACAAAGCTGGCTGTGGACGCCCAGGCACAACCCCTGGTTTACACAGAGCAGCGAGTGATACAGGTTCAGGATACTTCTCTAAATTTGAATCTATTTTCTGTAAACTAGTGGGGGGGAATCAGTCACCTCCACGCTAAATGGCGCCCCTCGGTGGAGACCCATGAGAAGACATGAAGAAGTCTATTAAAAATACACTAATATTTCACTGGCTGGATTTTCCTGGCTGCTTCCAGAACAGAAGATATGTTGACTTTATCCCCAAACTCCTTCTCGCGGTGCTCCAGCAGAATGCCCTGGAATTGGATACAGGTGGCAGTTCAGAGGACGACCCAGCCTTCATTTATACTCACATCTGAGGGCGGCACTGCTGTGCAAGGCACACCTGATCTCCTGCTCCGATGACAAACACGCCGCCCAGGATGAAACCCTCGCCCTTCACGTTTCCCGAATGGCCGTTCCTCCATGCCCGCAGGAAGTTGGCCCACACCCCCAGACGAACAATCCCCAAGCCGCCCATCTTCCTCTGCGCGGGTCCGTAGAAACGTTGCTGAAAGGGAAAAGAACCCATTACCCATGACTGCACCTCACTGGAACAACGGTGACAGCAGGAGCCCCTGTCAGCTGCCCCCTCACCTTCTTATCCAGAAAGACGTCGCCAGAGAAAAACGGCTTGAAGTCGTGGACCTCCGACTCGATGTTCTCCTTCACGACAGCATAAAGGGGAACACCGAGCTGGTCCAGCTGGGGTTTGAGGGAGGAGAGCTCTGTGGCCTCCTGTGCAGAAAGCAGTCCACACTGTCACAGCTCCTCCACCTACAGCAATCCCAAAGCCTCCGAAACGGTACCGATACCTCTCTGCACAAGAATCATCCAGGCCGCCTCACGGCCATGACAACGGCCCCGGATCTCTCCCACAGGGACCCAGCCTTAAACGTCTTCTCATCTGCAGACAGACAGACAGCACTCATTGGACCTCCTCTGTAAACAACAGTTTCCTAACTAAACATAACACAATCGGACTGCTAACCTTAATGCACAATGGCCATATCAGAAAAAGCTCTTCCTCTCTCAAGGGCCTTCTATACGCAGCCCACAAGCAGCCTAGTCCTGCATTAACACCAGCAGTTTTCTCACCATCTGCTATTGTTTTCAGATCAGTCTCCCCCAGGTACTCCACACTGGCCGGCTCTGGCTTATCCAGTAACAAATCAGTGTTGGCGAGGAAAATGCCTGCAATGGCTGCACCAATTGCTCCCAGTCCCAGTGACCACATGGCAAGGAGCTCCCCCTACAGGGTAAAGGACAGCACTGCAAAAACAAGGTGTCAAGGTTACTTCCATGTCTTAAATTTACACACAAAAAAGAGATTTACACTAGAGAAATGAAAAGCCAAACCTGGACTGGAACAGAATCGGTACTGTACAGACATCCACTTCATATCAGATACTTTTTTTTAAAGAATAAAAGTCTGCACTTTTTAAAAATTTCGATAGTCTACCACAGGGGAGCCTAGCATTTATTAACTCAAGATGTATTTTAAGTGGCCAGTGTGCCGAGATCTACCAGTTCAAATAGGGAGCCACAGCCATTACTCTATTATTCAAGCTATTGCCTTTCTACATAGTTAACATGCACACAGCAAATCCAGACAAATCCAGGTAATTGAAAAAATGTAAATAAATGTATTTCTCCGCCTTACTGAGACCGCTGGCACTGGAAAGCTATCGTTACAGCCTTACTTTTGGTGTTCGGCTTGGTAAAAATTGAGTGCTGTGCTGCTGACTGACTTTTCAGTTCTCACACATTTCGGCTGCATATGGCTGTTTCAGCAGGGAACTCTCGTAGCTTTTGTGCACAGTTTTGAAATGTCGCTCCAAATTTCCATTCTTCGGTAACGTCACGAATTTGAGTAAACAAAAAAAACCCTCTTTCCACTCAGAATGAAAATGATACGTTTTTCATCTTTTGGCTTCTGACATGTTTGCGTGGTAAATGTTAACAGTACGCGATCAGCTGCTCACTGAAAAATTGGCGCATGCGCGAAAGTGCACGGACGCTTGCGACGCACTAGGCGATCGATTGCGAATTACTCCGCGATCGACTGTCTGGGCACCCCTGGTCTACCAGTTAACCATCTCTAATCCAGCTTGCTGCAGTAAACTATTTTTCTGGGGGAAAGAAGAGCAAAACAGAGCCCTATGAGTAATACTGAAAAAAACAGGTACAGCGTTTTACCAGTGAGATTAAAGCAGACCTTAGCCAAGCCCTGTCTGCATTAATAGATACCACTGTACTCTCATGCAAACACTTCCCAATTTGGCCAATACAAGAAGCAGTGCTGTGTAAATCGTAGCCTGACTCATCACACTCGCTTTCCCTCATTCTTTTCTTTGTTTGGCTGTTTGTTATATTAATTCCCCAAATAGCACTTTCTAGTTCCAACAGCAACTAGAAAGGTGATCAGTCCTGAATCACCTACCTTCTCTGAATAGAGGCAGCCTGTTCATCAAGCCTTAACCCGAGTGAATGCAACCAGTGAGAAGCTAATTCCCCTACAGCCTGCCTTTCAATTAATTATTAAAAGCAGATTTAATATGAAGGTCATGCGGTCAGTAACTGGCTCAAACTCGACATACCCTCTTATGTAACCCCTATCTGAGAATACAAAGTACGTGTAATGTGCAAACACTGAGGAAGATGGGCTTTTGTGCTGTCAGAGCCCCTACAAGCCGCCTCACACCGGATGTGGCCCTTCAGCCCCGCAGCACGCCAACGGAAACCGCAGGCAGACTCGCTGAAGTGCGCTGTCCCCATTATGAACTGCTACGCTTTCGCGGTACAAAGGTTAAAATCCGCGTCTTTTACCATACTGCCTACTGATTTTAAGCTCCAGTTGTGCTGTTATACCAAGAAATTGCCACACTTTTTAACTTTCATTCCACCAATGTATACATGCGTACGGTGATACCAATCCCTGGTTATAAATAAAGCATTAACGGCATCAAATTTACAGGAAACAACCAAACACTATAATAATTTCTGTGAGTTTGTAAAAAGACCTGCAGCTTAAGTAGCCCAAAACAAAAATGTTTGGCATTTTTGTCCATTTAACCTGACGATTGATCTGCTGTTAATACATTTAATATTTTACTAACGAATTTTATTAAATGTTCACGATACTGTTCGCAATTAAAAAAAACGGCAATACTGAGGATTACATTACAAACCTCATCTCATACATGAACACACCCGTCAACAATTCAGACACGATAGGTTTATTAACAAATTAAGTAAAACCATCATACCTACTGACAAACCAGGAGAGCACAGCAATCCAACGATGGTCAGCGAATGCGGCCAAGCATATAGAGTCAACCTATGATAACCCGATCCACCCAGGAAGAGCAATCGAGCACTGCAATTTCCGGAAAAGTTCTTTCAGGGTTAATAGACGTACACTTCTTCAACACTACTGCAATGAAGAGTCAAAAAAGATAATCATAATAATTACAAACAAAAATTATTGGACAAAATGTAAGACTCCTATTGCTTTTGATCACGTCTGCAGGGGTAGTGTGCTTTCAGATTCTCACTTTCACGCAAGAATTCTTTCGGCAAATCTATATTATTCCGTTTTAAACCTAAACCTATCTACTTCAATGGCATTGGGGTAGTCTGCAAATGCTACAGACTATTTAGAAGGTAACAAAACTGTTATATCCATGTAAATACGTGTACATATGTGGGCAGAATTTAAAATCTCACGCCTTCCTGCTGACCAAAGTTGGCAACCCTGCCTGTGGATGCCGAATTAAAAATACGCTCATTCCGTACAATTTACACACTAGCTGTTTTAACTGTATCACTTAGTCTTTGTTTTAATATAGGTTGTGTGGGTTACATTTCTAATGTAAATGGACAACTTTCGATCACGCTACACATACAAATGTTCGATTGGTCCAATAGTAAGTTAACTTTTTTAGCTCCTCTTACTGGCACGTTTATCTTAACACAATGGAGATTTAAAGAGAGAGCACTGTTTTATTTCTTCATGTTTCCCTCCCAAACCTTATTTAATTATTTTATTTTATTTTGGTTAATTGGGTTATAATCCTCTTAGGTAAAGGAAATCCTGTCGACTTTCGGTACTTTATGTGCTCTGTGAACTGCATCAGTACTCTTCGCATACAGACTCCTCTCTACTTACGAACAAGTTTGTAACTTGTAATGTTCGTAAGTCGTTATTCAACATCATTTTAAGGGTATACGCAAGTACTAGGATCATGGGAGTACGCACGCTACACTGCTTCTTGGCTGGAGTAGCGGCCAGAAGTCGTATTAGGTGGGATTGGAGTGCAGAAAAAAATGTTGCGGACAGGAAACGGGAGCCCAAGGAACACAATTTGGACTTACAGTCTTCTTCGTTCGTATGTTCGTAAGTTGAAATTTCGTAAGTAGAGGAGCGTCTGTACTGGTTTACTGTACTCATTCAGGCTAAAGGTAGAAAACGGCGATAGAAGGAATCCATCATTTGGGGAGGGGGCGGCTGCCAGACTACTCCATCTGCATGTCCCCATTGTCTAGAGCCCTGCAAACCAAACCAACCCGCCAGAGCAGCCTTCTTTCGGAGCTATGCAGAACAGATTACACATTCGGCATGATCTGAAGTACGTTCATCACATCCTTCTACCATATTTTTAAATAAACATATTGATCAGCAAATTGATTCTGTGATACACATTTTTGTCGATGGAAAACTGGACCAATAGTACAGTTTTGTTGCCTCTGTTTTATATCTTGAAGCCATCCATCTATTTTCTGTAACTACTTGCCCTATTCAGGGTTGTGAGGGATCCAGAGCCTATCTTGGAGGTTGAAATTGTTTTACGTTGCATCAAGAATGAGGACGTTTGTCGGTCCAACCTGCTCTACCTTATATCACAGCAGGAAGGCAGACAAAAACAGACACGGGTCATGAAATTATTGTTTGCTTCTTTA
The DNA here is from genome assembly GCA_026784285.1 of Stomatorhinus walkeri. NCBI lineage: Eukaryota > Metazoa > Chordata > Actinopteri > Osteoglossiformes > Mormyridae > Stomatorhinus > Stomatorhinus walkeri. The sequence goes on along the minus strand of JAODUD010000062.1, from coordinate 12,584,327 downwards.
CTTGGCAGCTAGCTAAGTTGGTTGGATCCAACTCATACTCATCCCTGTAATTTATACTGTGCGGACGGCTATAATATCCTGCGGATACTGTATACCCAAGAGTCTGAGAATAAAAAGACAGTAGTTTACTGTACACCCGCAGGGCAGGTGTAACTGAGAGGCTTTTGGTATGAGGCAACTCCACCCACAGGCTGCCCTGATGCAGAACACATGGGTGTTTCCCTCATCAGTATTGCACATGGACATCCAGCACAAGCCCTGTCAGTGATCTACTTCCAGTGGCATTCAGGGAAGCCCATTCTAGAGGGGGGGCATATCTTCAGTATAGCTAGCCCGAGAAGCAGACAAGATGCAGCCCCACTCATGTGCTCCTGTAGTGGTACATTTCACTACCTCACATACTGTGTGCATGGCTTCTCCAGCTTATATATTGACTTGTATATTAGGCTACATGTAGCAGGACGATGGAGTGCTGAATGACCCATTGACACACATTCTCACACATAAACAACACTGCTGTTCTCAACTTGCCTGTAACTAATACTATGTGTTAAAAGTATGGAGCTTTTCAAATCATTTCGACCAATGCAGTAATTATCAGTGCAGTGGGTATTGATTTGACATACATATCCATTTAATTAAAACATATTATGCATGTAAAGTTTTGGATACATACAACTTAATATTGCAAAATTAATAAGTAAATGACACAAATTTATCTCTCCTTCATTGTCAGGGGCCTAGTGGAGAGAAATGGATGTCCCATATCCCCAGAGCCCAAATCCCGGGTACAGTGGTTCAGTAAATTTGGTCTGGACTCGGTGAATGAGGTTCCTTGTATCGGAGATGCTGTAGTAGCACAGGATTCCAGCCCGGTGATCCAGAAAGACCCCAATTCTGGGGGAATGTGGCACAGCCAACGTCGTGCTCACACTGTCGTGTACAAAGCAGCATTTTGAGCGTGAACAGTACAGACTCCAGGACTTTTCGTTCCAGCCAAAGCTGCAGTTGTTGCTGGTGCCTTTCCTGCTGATCCCCTTATAGACCACAGCTATATCTACCTCACTGCCTTTCCAGTCCAGCTCCCAGTAGAATCTGCCATCTTTCAGGCCCTCCAAGCACAAAACCTGCTGCCAGTGGTCAAATCTCTGAGGGTGACTGGGATACGGCTGTTCTTGGCTCTTCATCGTCAGCTCCGTGTTCCCCTTAGAGAGGACGAGGTTTTTGTGGGCCGTGTTGGGATCCAGCACAAGCTGACAGGAATCTGATGGAAGTAAATGAACACAACATGGTCACAAGACCCATAAAACTGTGCTGTGTTAATCGGTAATGAAATGGGCTGACTGTCCTTAAGTCACACAGAAAGATGCACACTGGACTACAGAAGAGTGCAACTGCACTCTGCAAAGGCTCTTTCTGTCATTCAGCCTGGAACATTCTAGCCTCTCTGTGTACAGATAGCTCATGTCCAGTAGGAGTGTTTGCTCACAAGGTAAGATGTCTTCACTGGCCTTGGGTTCTCTGGTGTCTATAATTTGAATCTCTTTGGCTGTTGGGTGGCAATGAACAGAAGGCAGGTATTAATGAGACGATCACAAGCCATTCAAAGCATGCGGCATGTCTATTTCATATACATTTAGGTGCTATAAGATTTGTTAAACTATATTCCTGACTGATTAAACAAAAATGCTGTCTTTCACATCCAAAAAGCATTCAGACTATATACCTCTGACAGCAATCTTGCCCATTTCGCCCTTGCTGACATCCTCTAGTTGCATTCTCATGTCCGATATGGCTTTTCTCAGAGCAACAAATGAAACCTGGTGGTTGATACTGATGTTGGATAGATCTTCATAGTTGGAAGGGGCACCAAAAGCCTGCCAGTTCTGTTCAGAAGGGAATGGAGACAGACAGGTATACTGTGAGTTCAGATGTCCTAAGAGACACACTGCTCATTGTCTACTGTGTGCTGCTACATCGGAAGAAAGATTACCTGAAGAAAATGGATGTGATCGTCGGTTTGCGAGAGCTGCTCCAGCTTTGAGTGTCTCCTCCTCAGCTCCATGATCTCCTGCTCCAGTCTGCTTAGGACTCCTTCTGCTTTGGAGACCGCAGCCTTCTCCTGATTTCTGATCAGCTCTTTCACCTCAAAGTGTCTTCTCTCAATGGAGCGGATGAAGTCAGTGAACACCCTTTCATTCTCCTCCAAGGCCACTTGCGCAGAATGCTTCCGGAGATGTAGAGAGAAGACGCGTGATTAGTTAAGTCAGATTTCCCCCAAGCCAGCTCTCTTCCCCCAAGCCAGCATCTGTGTCCACCTTGAGAAGCTCCACCGTCTGATTCAGATCCTGCCATTTCTTCACCGTTCTCTGGATCTTCTCCTGGGACTGCAGTAAGGTCGGACCAAGAAGCTTCTGTGAATATACAGAGGTATGTTGTAAAGCATAAGGCAGCCAGTGCGCAGTGCCTGCCATCATTTCTCTAATAGTGTCTTTCTTATTCACATTGACCCTCAATAAAAGCACCAGGCTAGGAAATAAATGCCCTGAATTAAAATAGAAAGATGCCATGTAATATAGGTCCACAGCCTCAGCTGATACAGTAACATACATATTATTATTAAGCACACACCATGATCAGTAATCTTCGGGTAAGTTAGCTTAGTCACCTAAAGAGTCACCTAAACTCATAGCAGGCCAAACAGGTGGACAACCAACATGCACTTTATGTCCTTACCTGTTTCTCTGTCCTTTCTACTGCTGCATGGACCGTTTTGTGGTTTTCATGCTCATTCATCATGCAGAGTGAACAGATACAGAGCTGATCTGTACAGCAGTAAATCTCCAGCAGTTTGTCATGCCGAGGGCATATCTTGTCCTGGATTTTTCCTGTGGCTTTGATGATTTCGTGCTTCATAAAAGCCGGGTATTCGTAGTGAGGCTGGAGGTGAGTTTCGCAGTAAGAAGCAAGGCAGGACAAGCAGGACTTGACAGCTTTGCGCTTCTTCCCAGTGCAAAAGTCGCACAGCACCCCCACATGTTCAGCTTTGCCGTGGCCGAGAGATGACCTTCGACCCTTGCCCACTGTGCCCGGCTGTTCCTGCTCTCCTGTGCCATTTCTCTGAGACATTTGGTGGCACCTTGTACAGAGACGTCCTCAAGACTGGTGGCAGAAACAAGTTTCAGTGAAACTCAGCTTGGAATTACGTGGGCAGGAATGTGAGGTAGGAATGGGGTACAGGTGAGACCAGTACAGCCAGATCCTTCTGACCTTCAACCTGGAGGCGGTACACATGACTAAGGCAGCCAATCAGGCTGCTAAACTGCAGGTAATGAAGCAAACGTCAGTCTTTTTAAATCCTTAAATGTCTATGCAAGACTTTATTTTAGTAAAACAGTTTATTTTTTACACAGTTTAGGAAAACAGTTTATTTAATCATACTTTGTTAAGATCGTACCATTAACGTCAAGATGCTTTGTGATTTTGTACCATGGCACCAGTTAAATCTGAGAAATACAAAAACTAAAATAGTGTAAATAGAAATACACATATACAATAAATAAATACGTTCATTTGCATATAATTCTATTTATTAATTGGACATATTTTGTTAAGAATTGCCCAGTACAAAAAGTTTGTATTTTGTGGTCAAATATCATGTTCATATTTGTGTTACATAAAAACCATATTACAAAGAGTTTTATAGATCATAATCCATACCGATGTATCATTTTTATTTTCAAATGTATTTGCCTAAACAGTTTATTATTATTATTTTATTTTTATTATTATTATTATTATTATTATTATTATTATTATTATTATGTCACTGTTTATTATTTATTTTCTTCTTGAAATATTGATAATAAATTTGTCGGGAAATTAATGGGAAAGGGGGGGGGGTTAAGCTAATTCATAAAACCCTGTGCAAATAAAAGAAAATCGCAGCAGTCTATATATGTATGAACACAGATTAAAGAAAATAAGGCCAAATTCAAGAGATTCTTATCGGTTAATATGCTACGCGTCTTGTACAGTAATTTTGTCCCTGCTTGGAATCCTGTCGCAGCTCCATCCATATTTTATTTGCATTTTACAGTTAATGACGTAAACAAACAAAAAGAAGAATATTGAAATCGGAAAATGAAACTGACTGCATTTACAAGCAGCATTCTGCTGATATGAGGCATAAATACCAGGAAAAACCCGTCCAACAGTTTTCTAAAATCATAAGAATTACCTGATAATTTGGTTATTTGCTCGGTCAGTCGAGTTATAAACACTTATGGAAACTTGTCAGATGAAATCACATAAATACTCAATTGAAACCTAACGCAGGAAGTTCATGACTCACTTGTGTGCAGCGTTTATCATGCGACAAAACAATGCAATGTACAATATTGCGTGTCTGTCTGCTATTTAATCTGCTGCCTATTTAGATTGTTGCATGGTATTCCTTTTGATTATTATTATTTTGATTTTTTGTAATTTTGAAATTTGTAACGGAGATACGGGGACAAAGTTTTTCACCGTCTTGGTGGCACGTCCAGAGTATCTGCAGAAACGCACATTCTTCTGAACAACAAAACACTCACAGGAATCCTAACAGAAGCGGCGCTGACCTCCGGCCCGCAGGGGGCAGCGGCGTGTCAAGATACAGGATTGCTTGCGATAAATCCTTTGCATGAGGACGTCGACGCTGTTGGCGCCAGTAGATCAGTGGCGCCAGCGCAACAGAGAGAGGAAGAGCGGAGAAGGAGGGCGAGTTGACGGACAAGCGGCCGAGAGTTGGAAAGCAGGCGACCTGCGCGCAAAATTCGTCGGGAAACTTCCATTCCCAGCTTCGTGTAGATCAAAAATAAAGTAACGGCGACTCGGGTAAGTAACGAGTGGGTTACGGCGCTTGAAGCTGCAGGCTAGCCGTCTCCCGACTACCGTACTGCCTTCCCGCTAACGGCTAGGCGCACGCTGCAAGCCGAGCCCCAGCTTCGAGTTTCCCGTCCTTTGTGTGGGAAAACTGTCGACTAAGGCCGATAGTGGAAACCGATGTATGCGGGCAGTGATGTAGATGCACCCGGGCCGTGAGGCGTAGGATGGCGGGCCCCCCCCCTGGTTAGCAGGCCTTGCTGCGGATGCTAACCTTGGCAGCCCCGGTTATCACGGGCCGCCGCCGCTCAGAAAGCTGCAGCGGAGTCATGCACTCCTGGCTCTGCATGCATTTCGGGGTTCAAATTTTTTTTCTAGATTGAGGGGAACAGGGAGGCCCAGTGTGGCGGGGCGGCCTCCGCTCCAGGTCGGCCCGGCTGCTTTGTTGATTATATAAGATGGGGGGCCTTTCCTGGGCTTTTACGTCGCTCGCAGTCACACGGCGTCTTGCAGCAGGGTATCACTAAGCTCCCGTCGAGGCGCCCCGTGGACTCGCCTTCGTCGCCCCCAGTTCCGTGGTGCACCGTTACTGTGTGAAACAGGCGATGGCCTGTCTGGCTGAGCGCACCGCTGAAATGCGCTTTCAAGGGCGGAAGTCGGCGGCGGCCATCTTAGGGCAGCTCTACGGCGGAGTGGGGCTCAAGATGCCTGCGCCGAGCGGTCTGGCGTACCGTGCGCCGCCCCGATCGGCTTCTCGGCTTTGTAAATTATTTATAAGTGGAATTATCGGCCGCTTTTGGGTGCCCTTAAACTCAATTTTCTAGCTTAAGAGGTTGAACCCTGTTTTGCGGGTGGAGGGCCGCGATCGGTTTCGGCCTAGGTAGCATCTGCAGGCGCGGTGAGTCGGGAGCTTTCCCCATCTGCCTGGGCCCAGGCATGTAGTTGGGGGCTTTAAAACGTGTAACTGCGATATACGTGCTTTATTTTTTAAAACGAGTCGCTTAGTGTTGTCGATTCATTTACTGTATGTGATCAGTGTGTCTGTGTGTGTGCTGCCGTTTTCTACGCAGTGCTTCAAGTCACCAGGAAGTAGGTACTTGACGGTGTTGTGATGGTCCCCTGCTGTGGCCTGGATTTGTGCTCTCCGGAGCCTGACACATCCTCCTCTTTGGGTCCTCTTATTTACGTTTAATGTATGGTGCTTGATTTGGGGGTTGGGGGCAGGGGTTGTAAAGGACTGCATGGTGGGAGCTTGTGCAGCCTGCCCGATGTCCTGACGTGAGTCCCGTGTTCCTGTCCCCCTCGCAGGTGGCGTGCCTTGCATCAACGTGCAGGGGCTCACGGCAGCGCTGCCACTGGACAAGCCCGGCTCGCTAAGAGGAGCCCACTAAGCCGTCAGGCTGGAGTCCGTCATAATGGCCGAGTCAGAGACTGAGTGTGACACGCCGGGGCTCGACACCCTGGGCTCTGAGTGTGTCATACCGCACAGTCAGGTCACTGAGGTGCACTATACGTCGGGATCTGAGATCATGGCTCTGGAAGTGAAGCGGGATCATGATCTGGACCACATTCATGGCGCACACTTGTCTAAGATCCAGGGTCTGGGTGCTGACCTGGGCTCTGTCCCTTGTGTGGATTCCGACCAGATCATAGCAGAGACCGATCACGATTATACAAAAGCAGAGCACCAGACAGACCTGCAGTGTTACACCGGGGCTGAAATCAAGTGCGTGACCAGTGAGAGCCTGCTGGGTGACATCATCAAGACGCAGATGGGTGGGGAAGATGCCACACACATAATCAAGGCGGAAGACCAGGCACTGATGGTGGAGACGGAAAATGGCATGGTGATCCACGAGGCCCAGAGACTGATTTGCAATGAGTGTGGGGAGTTGTTTGACAGTGCCTCAGACCTCCACCAGCACTACGAGATTCATAAAGCGGCAGCCCCCTACTGCTGTATCCAGTGCGGCGAGAGCTTTGCCGTGGAGTCCAGTCTGAAGGAGCACCTGAAAATCCACTTGAAGGAGAAGCCGTACGGTGCAGGGGTGGAGGTGGTTGGCAAGAGTTGCATGGATGCCTTCGGCCTGAAGGCCCACTCGCTGATGCACACCCCCGATAAGCCGCACCGCTGCTCTGAATGTGGCAAGAGCTTTGCGGCGGCCATCACCCTGCGGGAGCATATGAAGCTGCATTCGGAGGAGAAGCCCTACAAATGCTCGCAATGCCGCAAGAGCTTCGTCCGCCGGCGCCACCTAAAGAAGCACCAGGAGATGCACGCCCGTGAGAAGCCTTACAGCTGTAGCCAGTGTGGCAAGAGTTTTACTGCCGCGTCCAACCTGAAACAGCACCAGAGGATCCACGTGGGTGGTCCTGGCCCCGGCGACAAACCCCACCACTGCACCCAGTGTGGCAAGAGCTTTGCCGCAGCTGCCACCTTACGGGAGCACCAACGGGTGCATTCGGGCGACAAACCCTACAAGTGCACCATGTGCCGCAAGAGCTTTGTGAGGAGACGTCACCTCAAGAAGCACCAGCAGATCCACTCCGGCGGGAAGCCGTACAGATGCTCCCAGTGCGAGAAGAGCTTCAACCACTCCTCCTCCCTGTCCCGGCATCACCGCGTCCACCTGGATGACAAAATGTACACCTGCAACCCGGGGGGCAAAGCGTTTCCATTTGGCTCGAACCTAAAGCGCAGCATGCATTTGGGAGAGAAGCCATACAGCTGCAGCCATTGTGAGAAAAGCTTCAATCACTCATCCTCATTGTCCAGGCACCAAAGAACTCACCTAGATGGAAAGACCTACAGCTGCAATCACTGCGGCAAACGCTTCAACCACTCCTCATCGCTGGCCAGGCACCAGCGGGTCCATCTGGAGGAGAAGGCCGCGTACACGGCTTCCCAGGCAGAGAAGGGCTTCCCGCACACCACTATCCTGAAACACCAGCGCATTCTCAATGCAGAGAAGCCCTATCGCTGCTCCCAGTGCGGGAAGGGCTTCAATCATTCATCCTCTCTGTCACGACACCACCGGGTCCACCTAGATCAGTGATGTGCAGGCGGGTGGGCAGGTGTGTCCTGTTGGTTCAGGCGCCGCTCGCCACGCTCCTGTCCTTAGCTACTCCAGGTATACGAAGCTGCACCGGATGAGTGACCCTTTTCAAACAGTCCAGACGTTTGGGCCGCGACTCGCACTCGGTGTCAGGAGAAATAACCTTTTGCTGACAGCTTGACGTTAGCTGCTGGGTTGTGTTCAGGCAACATGCAGATGACCCTGAACACGTCTCGCGTGACATAGGTGTGGATGCCTCGCAGAGAGGGTCCTGCCTGCCCACCTGCCTCAGTTACCATTGGCTTATCACAAATTGATGAGATTGGTGAGAGGTGTGGATGCCTCGCAGAGAGGGTCCTGCCTGCCCACCTGCCTCAGTTACCATTGGCTTATCACAAATTGATGTGATTGGTGCAATTTCCCACCTTTCGATTCTTTGTGGACTTGGAAGTCAGTAATGGTGTAAATAGTTTGTCGGTAGGTACTCTGGGTTATTCTGACCTGTTTGCTTGCGGGTTCTCATGCCCCGTTAAGGGGGATCGTTGAGTGGATTCAGAAAGCTGTCAGCAAAGGATTAAGACTCCAAGCCACACTGATTCTGTCGTGGGTGTTTTCCCGTGTGGAGAGCACTGAGCCGTGCCCCTTCGAGATGAGTCCACGCGCCCGCAACTTGGCGGGGTGCCGCTGGGGGCACCCCTGACTTCTCTACAGCCCTCTTTAGCGCCACCCGCTTTCCCTCCACATCTTCATGGCATTTTTCTGCCGAGCGCCTTTCAGACCCTCTGGCACCATCCAGTGGCGAGTTGGATGCTGGTGCGTGTGTGGGGGGTTGTTGTGATCCTGTGGAAATTCTGAAAACTCCTTCAGAAAGGCCCCAGCCAGGTCCCTGGTACTGTAATACCAAATGTATATTAACAATATGTGGTTGTGCATATTAACACATTCAGAATATTCCTTGCAATTGCTTTGGAAGCGATGAATTAGCATTGTATAGCACATAGTTAACGTTTATTCAGAATACATTCTACAGGCTATCCAGTTTGACTGTGTTATAGATCGTAGTGTGTACTTATCAAGACAAATAGCATAGCTCGCTTTTACTGAGACCTTAGCATCTTCAGATGTCCAATTCCATTGGTTTGTGCTTTCTATTTACTGTCCTGTGTACGATTACTTTACATACATGGGTTTTTTTTAGAATATCATTTGGATTATTGAAAGGGAAACGAATGGGATGTTTTTATGGGGGTGTGAGCGTTCTAATTTGCTTTGGGCTAATTGTGCTTCAGCGCGTAGCATAGACTTAATCATTGTGTTAGAGATAGGTGCCTTATTGCATGCTGTGTAGAATTGTATGCCAAGCTGTTGATGAAAATATTTGTAAGGTTTTGGCTAGCTCCTTTCGTTCCTAAACATACTAACCTATGTTTTCCTTTGACTTCATTGATACGTTTATTTTGGTTTGGCTTCTATGTATATGAAATATGTTTCCAATATGTTACTATTGTCTTTTAATTTTCCTGTCTATTGATTGGCAACAGTGTAGATAATTAGAGTAAGTTACAACCTGGTTGGTCCGTATTTTTGATTGGCCTCTTACTGCAGAGGCTTACCATTGTTCCAGCTGTCTCCTAGGTTTTGGAGTGACACACATGGATAAATAAAGGTTGTTGACTGTTCACTCTTGTTTGTTTTACTGCCTGACTGGTAGGGAGCTGGGGTTCTGCTGTGGGTGGGTGTGGAGCGAGAGCCACTCAGTGGACAGAGCCCTTCACGGTTCCACTGTAGCTATGCTGCTTACTAATCCCTTCGGTATTCATCAGTTCCATATCATACATTAATGTTAATTTTTGGCAGACAACCTTGTACAAAGCATGAAATAAAGGCGGGATGTCGCATTGAAATGGCTGCCTGTCTCACTTGCTGGGGCGTTAGCCAGACAGGTGGGAGGGACAGGTGGGAGGGCTTGATGTTTCCCTCCACAAGCTGCAAGGTCTATTGCCTTCTCTCCAGTTCAGTGTAAGTACCTCAGTATGCTGGATTGATGTGAGGTTTCACAGTCCATCGCCGCTGGCTTTCCTAGTGTAAGAATAATCAATGGGGCTTGCGGCGAATGACATCACTGATTCCCGGTACCAGGCTGTATGAAGCATGTGACCCCCTGAGCTTTGGTCCTGCTTATTCTTGCCCTGTGTTCAGTGGCTTTGAGCGTCAGGTGTTGAATGGTTCCAAGGGCATGGATTTCATTAAGGACACGTCCCTATCAATACTGTTTGTGATTACGGGACTGATTTAGATCTAGACCAAAGGTCCCTTAGGGCTGGGGTACAGATGTGAGGGTCCATTTCCAAATGATCTTCCTACACAATAATACTTGGTTGTTCGAATTGTTAAAGGATATGTTTTAATGGCTATTTATTCGGTCTCTGAAACTTGGTGCAAGTTGCAGACCCAGACGTTGAAGTAGTTGCTCATTGCTCTTAGCATTTAGCATCATGCTGCTGTGATGGTGCGTGACAGAGGTGAGCTTCTGCAGTATTTGTACAGTGCCACACACCCTGGACGTCTGCATTCAGATTGTTTGACCTACCCCCACCCCCCCCCACACCAGTGAAAACAATGCAAGCTAGTTGCAATATGCATTTTGTACTGTGACAAACTAAAATTTAAATGGAATTGCTCTTCCACATCTGAAATTTTGCAGCAATTTGTCCACTAGAGGGCTCTGCTGTATTTCTGAGCGTAATGAATGTGACCGTGCATGTGTAGCAGATTTCGCCGAACTCCTACGAATGCTTCGGTGATGCATTTTTTTAAAAGCTGATGCTCAGATACTGCTGGTTACTTGCAGATCGTGACCAAATGTAGCTACAGGACCTACACCTTAATCAGATTTGTCTATTTGCACTTCTTTGAAAATTTACTTACCGTGCCATTAATGTTGATACTGGTAACTCAGAAACAGGATACATTGTTTTATTGATTGAAAGTACTGTAAAAGATGAGTAAAAATCTGTTTTGTCCAAGAATCAGTATATAAAATTCCAGAAGACCATAAATACACAAATGTTCTTGCAGGGACCCCTGGCTCTATTTACACATGTACATCAGCTGGCTGTGTGTCCTGAGCGACACACCGCTGTCCTGCTCACACATTCATGACGGGTGTGAGCTGCATCAGTGTGCCCTGGGGGCGGGGCTGCTGCGCATTTGGCTGCGTGACCTGCAGGAATTCCTGCTGCTGCAGGCTCCCCAGGGCATCACAGGCACTGGGTGTCAGGCTGATCTGAGTCCTGTGGGCAGATGGAGGAAATGGGCTCAGGGTACACTTGCAGCAATGGACGGCTCATATGGTCATGTGACCCCGGAGTAAACCCTTAATAAATCATGTGGGGACAGGCTCTGTGTGCTGCTCACCTGGGCGAGTCAACGCCACTGTCCCCTGGGCTGCTGTGGTTCTCCCCTGCCTCTGCTGGTCTGTCCTGATGGGTTTTGATGGCAAACAGGCTGCTGTGGGGCTCAGGTGGCTCCTGGGGTCCATCGTCTAGCCCTGTCCTGCTGGCTCCTCCTCTGGGTGGTAGGCTAGCGGCTTCTGTGCCGACGGCCCACACCTGAGAAGTCCACCTGGCCCCACCTACGCTCCGGCTCTCGGGTGATTGACCCGCATCGGGGCCATTGCAGTGGCCCTGGCGAGAACCTTCCCTAGCATCGCCGAAGAAGCCCCTGCCCAGTGCTGCGCCACTTCCCCCCCCCAGAGCGGTGTGGGAGGCCTGGCTGTGGGCAGCGCGCATCTGAGATGTCGCACTGCAGTCGGTCACGGAGCCCTCGTTCAAGTAGAGGGAGCTGCATGTGTCACCCTCTGGTGGCCCATGGTGGAGCGTCCTGCCAGTGCGGGGGTCTTGAGGCACAGAGATGTCCATCTCGCCGGTCTGGCCACACACACTCCTGCGGTCCGAGGTCTGGCCCTGTTTGGTGTCCTCCAGCCTCCCATCCAGGGAGGTCCTGCTCCTGGTTTTACTCTGCTTCAGTTTGTCCTCTATTCTCAGCGTGCTAGCGTCAGGGTAACCAGGACTGCACTCCCCACCGGGGCTTGAGCAAAGGCCCTCGTAGGGGTGCGCCGTAATGGAGGAGGATCTGCCGGGGTCTGTCTGACAGGGATCCCAGGACTTTGACCTGTGGCTGACCCGGCTCGCCCTGTCAGGCAGCTGGGCCTTGCGATCCCTCCTCCTCTGACCTCGATGGTCATGTTTGTGCACCTTCTCTCTGCCCGGAAAGGGGTTCTCAATGCGCTTCTTGTCCAGATCCTTGCCGCCTCCATGAGGCTCCATGCGCCGCTCATTTGCAGCCACCGCCGCGGTGTCTCCTTGCTTCCCAACGGCAGAGCGCCCTCTCCGCCTGCTCCGGCTGGTGACCTGCGGTTGGGGGCCCTCCGTGGAGGTGCCCTTGTGCTCCCCTCGTTCCTCTAGTTTCTTCATGAGCACGGTGTGTTTCGCCAGGTTGTGCACGGTCAGCGCAGGGTTGATGCTCCGGATGATGGCGTGCTCCAGGTCACGCGGCAACTTGTTCAGGTCGTCCTCGTCCCGCACCGGCCACTCCTCGGGGGGGAACTGCCCGGAGAAGGTGGCTAGTTCCTTTTTAGCCCTGTCCTTCTTGGCAGGGTTGCGGCGAAAGAGGCTGAAGCCAAAGCGGCGGCCAGGCTTCTCCTCCTGCGCGCGGCTGCCAGCAGGTGTGCTGGTCCGGCTCCCCTGTCGGTCCAGGGCTGTGGAGGTGGACCGGTGCTTCACGGAGGCCCGGGGCTCACTGGGTGGCCCGAGGCTCTTGCTGGCGTGCTCGCTGAAGCAGCTGCAGGAGCCGCAGTGGGCTGCAGCCGCGGCCGCTTCCATGCAGCTCTCGGTGCTCAGCAGGTAGGTGATCGGAGGGGGGGACGGCGGGTCATTTTCCTCAGAGGGCCGGCACCGCTGGTGGGTGATGAAGTATGTCTGAGGGGTGACGATGAAGTAGCCCTCCCCTGTGTGGTAAATCTTCCTGTCCTTGATCAGGGAGCCCAGCGCGCCGTGCAGGATGTCCGACCCTGGGATGGCCATGCCTGGGCGGACATGGGCGTGATAATTAGTGGCCACTGTGATGGTGACTCTCCCCCCGGGCGGCTTTGTGACACCTACCTGGGTGGGCTCTGGCCATGTGGCTGAGCAAAGCCTCCTGGGTGACGGTGACGTGGGTGTCATTCATGTCCGAAATGACGGAGCATAGGACCTCTGACAGAGGAATGAACTGGGACTGTGTTATGGGGCTCATCTGTACAGGGCTTAAGTCACCTGTGGGGACAATGCAAAGATGGCTGGGATTAAAGGTCATGGGATACAGGAAGTGCTTCCTCTGCAAAACATTGACATTCAGTCTGCTCGCTGCCCCCACCAGGTCAAAGGAGGTAAGGACAGGATGTACATCAGCTGTTTTTTTCTAACATGCAGAAAATATGAAGGTCTTGCAGATTATATTTGAAAACATATTTTTTTCTTGTACCTCCGCAGTTAGTACTGGTGAAATCAGTAGCATACAGTGGAATAAATACTAATATTAGCCTTCTAACCTGGTTAAGCTTGGCATGATGCACACTAGGTAGTGATGTCATAAAATGCACCATAACACACTTTCTATCTTTCAAGACCCATCTGAATGCTCTCTGGCACTCATACAGCATTTCTTCAATTTACATGTATGACCCACACTGCACCTGATTGGTTGAGCTATGTGTGGATTCATGGGTCAAAGTTCAATTGAGATGAAATTGCTCTGCTGCCCCAGAAGTGAGGAATCTGAATCTGAATAAGACATGAATATTTTTTCACGCGAGTGTGACCACGCCGCACCTCTATACACTCATCTTCTCCCCTGCTGGGTGTTTACTTGGGAATGAAATGCTGGCACACAAACACGTGTAGGGGAAGGTGGACAATCTGCCTCCTTGCAGGGATACACAGCTCAGGGCAGTGTGTATGGTAGTAGTGGCCAGTGACAGGGACTTATGATGCCATTAGAGTGACACTGAGGGGGGGCTACCCAGCGGTCACTGGATATCCTGCTCTAATTCCGCTCATTGTTCGAGAGATTCTTAGGAAAAACTGGAGGTGAAAAGAACCTCCAGGAACTGGAACTGGGAGAAGGGGGGGCAGTGTCCTTTCAAAGCAGGCTCTGTCCCAGTGTGCTGAGGGGACCATGTCCTCCAGGTGAACGGCATCCTGTTTGTGATGGTCGGGGTCTAACTGGCCCGTGGCTGACTTTCTGCGCTGCTGGTAACTCGAGGACGTGCGTCACACACACACAGGGCCTTTGTCGTATGCAGTGAGTGGTTGCAGGCTGCCATGGCAACTGCACGTCATGCCAGGAGCCACGAAAAGGCCCCCACGACCCCCTCCCCGGCTTTGTGTGTGGGGTCTGGCCAGCTCAGCTCTGGTCTGCTCGTCACGTTTGATGCAACCTTACTGGAGATGAAGTATGAGGTTTCTAATGGCACCAGTGCAGCAGGAAGTGACATTGAGGCCAGGGAAAACCCGGGAAGCCTGATCAGTGTGAGGGGACGCCCATCTCCAAGCTGCGATCTCAGAACTTGATCCTAATGCTTATGTAGACCGGTGCTTGGGCCGGCCTGAGACAGTGTTGTTTTGCTGTGTTGTTCTGGAAAAATGCCGCCACGCCCTCCCTGGGGCCGACTGGCCGCCTGTTCTGTTGGAGATCAGCTCTGGTTTCAGTGTGGGAGCCGAACAGGTTGAACAGGGCGCTGTGCCAGGCAAAGGCCACTGGGTGGCGACTTCCTGCGCTGCCCACCTGACAACCCTAGCTTTGGCATTTCTTGCAGGCCATGGGAGGCGGGAATACTCCCACGGCAGTAATTACCTTGAAGCAGCTTACACATTCACAGAGGTGACATCTTTTATTCTTTAGATCCATCAGAAATGGTTAACTGCCTGGAACAAGTTGCAGGTGTGGGTGAGGGGGTAACTGGGAGTGGCAGGAAAACTAGCCTTTGAGCCCGAATGTTGTGGGTTCTAATTCCAAGGTCAGCTGACTGCCCTTCAGCAAGGCCATTAACCTGCAGTGTCTCCAGGGACCGTCTGACCCTGCTCTCCCTAACGTGCGCATTTCGCTTTGGATAAAAACGTCTGCAGATTAAAATAAACACACAACATCAGCCAGTCCTTGCCCTGGAGGGTCTATAGATTGAATGGTGTTTTGCCCCTGATTCTAGACTTTGTGAAAGTTTAAGGCCCTGGCTGAAGACAATGAAGACAAAGAAAAACAAGCATCATAGGAAAATGGTATCCCGTCTGCTCCGCTGGCCACAGACATGTAGAGCTGTCCACTCACAGTCAATGCCACAACTGGTGAACTTCAACCGCTTTACAAACACTAGCTCAAGTTGAGCACTACGCTAACAAAAGGTTGTGGGTTCAAATCCCTTGGTGCACATACATCCCCCCCCCCATGTGGGGTGACCCCAGAGTGTGAATGTGCATGCTGTCTCCTGCTTAATGCATCACAAAAGGCATAGGAATGGCCCGAGTCTAGCAAGGTGTTGCCCCCCCACTGTCACCCTCCCCCACATTCCAGCCCTTTACGCTCCCCCACAGGCGATGGACACTTAGCACGGTGGACCACCTGGTAGACACAGCAGGGCCATGGGTCCTGCATTTCATACCGCCATGCAAGCCCCTGGTGTGACCCTCATGCGGTCACTCCTGCCTCGAGGACTTCCTTCAGACTGAACAAACAGCACAAATACTACTTGTTATAGCGCTGGAGTATGAATTTCATCACCACATGAAAGCGACTGGAGCGCCAGCCACACGTTCTGAAGTTTCCCAACTCCAACAACTGGGCGTGTCTTGGTCAGCTTGCAGGCGAAAACTGAGACAGTTTATCGGTGCTTCACCCCGCGATTACCACCCGCCGTCTTAACTTGCACTGCTTTTCATACAGGAAACGGACTGAGGCGGCGCTGGAGGACGTACCTACGGCTCTAATGACGAAGCCTGTCGGAGACCTCAGCGCCCGGCGCATCCATGCTTCCCGCAGCACTTCCACATGGTCCGTGGCTCCCTGCACCAAAAGCACCAGATTCTCCAACCATCCCTGGAAGCTCACACCCGCTACCGCTTTGACAAGTCTTTTATTCCAAAAGCTGCGCAAGTTTTGCGCCTGAAAGTCTTCGAAGATGTCCTGTCCTCTCCGGGCGTGAGTGCCTTGTGCCTCCACACCGCCTCCAGCGCGCCGACCCAAGACCAGCGCCAGTGACGCTGCGGACAGCTGCACAACCCGCTGAGGCTGCGACATTGTTTAACCTTCGATCACATTCAAATAAACTTCGTATGGGATCACAGATGTGCCCGGATCGCGTCCCTCATAGCGAGACTCGGCTGTCGCTCGTAGCTCGCTCGTATTCCTACGGAACGCAGTAACTGAGTCGCCTCGCGAGCGCTTCCAAGGTAACGGGGATGACGCGCAGGAGGCGGTGCCAGGCCTGAGACGCCAGCCAACCATTAGCTGAATATACGGGCGTGGGCGGGGCCGTAAGCTCCCAAAGTCAGGTGCGTAGTGGCGTTCAGGGTCTGAGAAGTATCGAGTGGCTTATTGTGTAATGTTCCCAACTAATAATGCTCGTGTTGTCCTTGGTGGAACAATGCCATTGCATACTGTCGCTTTGCGTTTGCAACCCTCGCCGCTTTGGAATTTACACTGTACTAATGGTGTGGTATTGTCTATGTTTTATTTATTTGTAAACTATTAGTTGTTTTTAGATAATAAGCAGGGCGTAGAGTGTTATTTACAATAGTACACGGCCTGCATCAGTGTGGGACGTGTGCAGCCACCCACACAAAGCCCTCTTTGTTACTGCTGTCTGTGAGTCCTGTTCCCTGGGTACTCGGCCATTGTCAACAGCCAAGAATCTCTAATAAAGAGGCACTGATGGACTATAACACGCTGGTCGAGGGTGAGCCGAGAGAGCTAGTGAGCTTCTTCAGTTTGCCTTCAGTTTACCAGTGGTTTGTAACTAACTTAGTCCAATCTTTTGAAATGCCGTAGTGTTCTGTGCAGATAACAGGGAGACAGTCTATAAATGTCTGTTGTCACAAACCTGTGTTGGGTTTGTGTCTGTGTTCCTGCTTTTGGTCTGCATGCATGACATCGTAGCACCCACACTGAGCGCAGCTTCAGTAAAGCATGACACGCGGCATTTCTCGCGCTGTTAGGCCACCTTGTGGCTGCATAAATTGCTGTGCGACTTATCATGATGGCCAGAGGCGGATAGTTCAGGTCCAGTAAGTGACAATCTAGATTTTGTTTCAACCACCCAGATGAGTATAGTCACAGTAAAGAGTAGCTTACTCAACTGCTCGGTAGAAATAAAACTTTGATTTGGATTTTTACTTTCTGGACCTGACTTTCCACTGCTGTTGATGGCAAAGTCCCAAGAGAGCCGTGTAATGCTTGTGTATTATCTCTTAAATAGAAATGTTGTGTATAAGTGGCTATTAACTACGAGATGTATGCGCGTATTTTCTTCTCTGGTGTAGCACTATAAACCAACTATATACATTTCATATTAATACAATTGAAATATCTTCCAGGTCTTGGCGGTAGTACATTCTCTTTAAAGTTTGAGTTCACACCTGCGTGATTTGAAGACAATTTTTCATGCCTCGAAAGTCCAGCTTCTCCCGCCGCCGGTTACAGCAAAACTTAATACCTGATTGTCTTACATTTTCTAAATCTTAGTTGCCGTAAGAAGGAAGACCAGATGTGGATGTGGTGTCTTCCAGCACTGGATCGGGATTTTGCAGCATTCGCCTCCCAACCCGTGGAGAGGGGTCAATAACCCCTCCCCACTTGTCCTAGACTGAGCAGTCATTTGTTCAGCTTACTGCTTTCACCATTTGCTTACTTCTGAATGAGGAAAAACAACATAAAGGAATCGTCAGTCACCCGTAACACATGGCGTACAAATGTGCACAGACCCACACCTGTGCATTCAACCGTTTTATGACCACCTAGAACAATCACATTTTTACAGATAATAATTATACTGTGCCCTGCGATGGGCTGGCCCCCTGTCCAGGGTTGTTTCCTGCCTCATCCCCATTGCTTCTGGGATAGGCTCCAGACCCCCCGCGACCCAGTAGGATAAGCGGGTATAGAAAATGGATGGATGGATGGATGGATAATTATACTGATTTTACTCTCAAAATAGACCGTATACTTTAAATAACATGCATATTTGACACATATGAAATAACTTGAATAGATACACGATAAAATAGGACAATTATAAATTGTAACTCATCTCGTCATTATGCTCCGCAAACGTGCTTGGTGGGTTTAGTATACGCACTTTTTAGTGTGCTAAACGAAGCCGTGTTCAGTTCCATCAACCATGACGTCAAAGGTAAACAATCTATATGGATGACCGTCATTCAAATAATTTTACAATCAATCTTCATTATAATATATTTTATAGTTTCTTAACCGAGAATAGTAGAAATATAGCGTAACCGTGACGACCCTTAAAAGCTGATTGATTTAAAGTCCTCCACATCCGCCAATTGTTCTTTAGTGCGTTTTTTCTTTTCTTATTGTTTTAACGTGAAATATAACAAAGCTGCTTTGCTTCACAAGCTCACATGTTCCTGTGCCAATACGGCAATACGCCAGGACCACGGTACACGTACTTCCATTTACAACTTTTAAGAAATTGACAATTAATCATGGTTTGTCTGCATGAATGGGGGGGGGGGGGTAGAAATACAAACACAGAGTTCTGATTTAACAGTATTTAACGATTACTCGGAGGATTCATCAAACACACTGGTGCAGTGAGTACCAAACACATCTTCACCTCCTTTAGGTTCTACAACAAATGCCGCAACATGTCTGTACCGTACTCTATTACCCATGTCAATAGTCTTTTGTGAGTTAAATCAATACTATACTTACTCTCCAGTTATGAGGAATGAAATCAAACGGCTTTGACAGATCCGATTTTCCCCGACAGAGTGGCGGTGATCCAAAGGTCGCCTCCGCGTTTAGGAATAGTACACCGCTTGGCAGCGGAAGTTTTAAAGACGCCGACGTAACTGCAAAGGCCGATTTAAGTGCGGGAGGTAAGCGGAGTAGCGTGAAACCCGCAGAAAGGCAGTCTTGAGCGTACGCAGTACCCTTTTTGACCACAAGACACATTGACAGTATGCTTATGAAAACACACCATTGCTAGATAACACAGGTGACCGCCAACTTCTGAGGGAAGTCGATTTTGCAAATCGCATGAGCTGGGACTAATAATATCACCGCACATTGTCTGAGACGAAATAAAATTGCCGGTAAAGTTTGCCTAGAGCGCCACATGGGCTTCGACCAGCACTGACCCCCCCACGAGGTCCAAGCGTTCCAAATCATCTCCAGGTTAAATCACAACAAACTGAGAAAAAAGCTAGGTGTTGTAGTCGTTAAGACTAATTGTCTGCCTGATTTCTTAATGAAAGCGCCAGCGCTGTACATGGACGAGGCTTGAAGCAAACGTAGTATCGTACCATACCCTTTCAGAAGCTGAACTGGTTTAGTCCTTTTGTATCTTTTGGCACTGCATGTGTGAAATCGCAGCACTTTCTATTGCAAACCTGGCTCCATCTCTCTCACTCTGATCTGCGGCTACAGCTTTCAAGCCAGCCTGCGATCATATTATCTCATGTTTACTGAATCATCTCCACAAGGGGGCAGCAGATCTCCTAGAATTAATCTATATAAACCGGTCTTGGGTTTGCAATTTATTAGCGCAAAATTGGTGTACACTCAATCAATCCAGGAAGATCATAGTGTTAATTTAACCCTATACTTGATAAAGAGTCTAGACTCAGCTGGCATGGTAAAAATTCGTCGTGGTGCAAAAAGAACATATGCTTTAAAATGCTTGCTTTGTGGCTGTTCAGTTCATGATGGCACAGGACAAAACATTTTTTTTTCCCATCAGTTTATTATTGGTTAAAGACTCAGGAAGTTTCACCACAAACATAAATAACACACTTATTGCTAAAGTGGAGCTCTACACACAAACAAAAAGTGTGTACGGTCAAATAACTGCAAAGCAAAGTTTGCTTAGCATAGTTAAGAAAAGAACCAGTTCAGTTAAAATCGTTAGAGAAGAATCTGGAAACAGAACTGTATCGGTAAACAAAATTCTGTACATGGCCACAGCAGTGACACCGAAGCCACATGTACAAAGGGCTCAGTCTTCTGAGCCGTTGGTTTGTACTTTCGTGACGCTCTCTTCCTCAGCAAGGTCCTAGAGCACAGAAGGCCTCCGTTAGTGCATTTGCAGCAGGGTGACGTTCACATCGGTGCCCTGTACTACAAAGCGGGGTTACGGGCTTATCGGGGTAACTTGTTGGATTTAAGGTACTACAGTTTAAATGCACTTCATATTTGTTCACTTACATTTCGCCCACACTACCTTAAATCCGTCATGTGACCCCAATAAACCAGTGACCCCAGACCTCTGACTGGGGAAGCTCACCTTTCTTAACACGCCCTGCAGTTCCTTCATCACCGTTGTCAGGCTGCACACGGTCTTCTGCAGCTGGTCCTGTAGGCAGCTCTGCGTCTCCTCTGTGGCCGCCAGCGTCCTCTGCGTCTGGCCTAGGTCACTCTTCAGCGTCTCCACCTCTCGCAGTAGGCTGCCGTTGGCACTTTCCAGCTGCGATATCACCTTCGCGTCCTCCTCTGCGAAACAGGTGCAGAAAATGAAATTATGCTTTGGTTTCGTATTTGCACCACACTGTCAGAGAAAAAACAACTTGTACCTCTGCTTGCCAATTGTACCCTAGCTGTAGGCAACTGTACCTTTTAAGGTAGAGAAATGGACTCTGAGGAACATCCCCGAGGTACAAACATTAACGTGCCCCCAAATGGTACAAGAATGTTCTTTATAGTCAATTTCTTTACCTTAAAAGGCGCGATTACATTCTTTGACTTCCGAACACTTTTGCACGGTATCGTATATACAGTAAATAGCCGTAAACATTTTCTTTGCCTCCTTAAGTCTTTCGCACTGTACTGTACATACAAATGAGAGTGCAACTTAGGGTCCAAGCGCAGGGTCAGAACATTTATCCGATGCCCCTGGAGAATTGAGGCCTCAATGGAGACTGCAGATGCTCCCTGGGTCATGACGGTCCGTGTTACGATATTTTGACTTCACGCTGCTTAAATGTCTGTCACTTTCAGTGCATTATTCCGTAAATTACATGAATTGTCCAACACTGTATTATAAACACTTTGTGTTAATGATTGTGCACAACTGCAGGCTAAAGTAACCGTTATAAGATGTTATAAGCATGTTCAAAGGTAGGCTATAGGCTAGACTTTGATGTTAGTTAGATGTATTGTATTAAAATGCATTTTTGCCTTATGATAGGTATATCAGAACATAACCCTATTGTAACCTGAGGAGCTGGGAATCGAGCCAGTGACCTTCTGATCATTCAGCCAAACACCGCTAGTCATGGTTATGAGTGGCACTCAGGACACACAGCGACAGCTGTTTGTACCCATTTTAGTGTCCTGCAGCATCAGCTTCTGCTCGATCTCCTCTCTGGCTCTCTCGCTCTTGTCCAGTTTCTGCAGTACGCTGCCGACGTCCACCATGGCGCCGTTGTACACGATCAAGCCGCCCGACTCGTTTGGCTCCCCCTTCACCTTGCAGGACGGCAGCAGCGCCCTGTTTCCTGCGCAGACAAGGAACACTGAGTACAGGCGTGGAGACTGGGTGCCCCTGGGCACCAGTGGGGAAGCACCTGGCTTCAGCTCGTACCAGAAAGGTTGTCAGGTGACTCCTCGCTGATGGGCGGCGGGGCAGCCTCATCTTTTGGTTGGTCAGTCAGCTTCCGGTAGAAGCACGATTCTCTGATAAGGGGCTTATTTAGCAATTTCTTGACCTGTACACAGATGCCAAGCAAGACGAGTCACAAGAAGTTACTGGAAGAAGTGGTGACAGTGAAATCCCAGCATTCTCTGCGTCATGAGCTACCTGAGCACGAGAGAGGTGCAGCCCCAGTGTGTACATGATCTCCTCCAGGTCCTTCTCCAGGAGGTAGCCACAATGGCTTTGATCGAAGTACACGAAGGCCATGAGGAGATCTTTGTCGTGTGTGATCATCTGCTTCTTCTCCTTTTCCTGCAACGTCAAGAAAGTCTTTAGTGGGGGAAACTGCCGATTATGACTGACCGCGACCAGCATTAGCAGTAACCAGATCACAGGCGCAATTAGCGTAGCAGTCTCTGTCTTGAACATCTACTTGTGAATTTAGGTTTCGCCCATGTCAATAAATGCATTGATTTGTTTTAATGTGCGGACTGGACGTTGCATGACAAATAGGTGTATCGTTACGGCCTTTGCCTCTAGCATTTCTGCTACAGGAGGCGGGAAGGCCCAGGATGAGGGCAGTATGCACCTTGTCTTTAGACGACCGCTCTCTCGACTTCCTGTCATCCCTCCGGTCATCCCTCCGGTCTCTCCCATCAGAGTCTTCGTCATCTTAAATTGGGGGGGTGAGACGGGGGTTATTCTACATCACACAGGATAAACTCCAGCCATCGCGGCTCCCCTCCTTACCCTCATCGTCATCAGCCTCCTCTGCCTCTAAGGGGTCATACTCCTCCGCATTCGTGGTGCTGTCCTCGTCCTCATCTCTCGACTCCTCTTTCCTCAGCGTTCTCTCCTTGTCTTCCTCCTTATATGACGGCGAAACGAACATTCAAGCGGCCGAAGCCTGGTGGTCGGACCCACGCCGCCCCGCCCTGCTCAGCCGTCGCCTCCACCCACCCTCTTGTCCTCTCGGCCTTTCTTCGCAGAAGGCTCTCCATTCTCCTCCTCCTTCTCTCTTTTGGTGTCTTTCTTCTCTGCCTCCTTCTTGCCCTTGTCCCTCTTGTCCCGCTTGTCTTCTTTGGTCGGGACTGCAGCCAAGGCTTTGTAGATCCTGTAACCAAAGTCCCGCTGCAGCATCTCGTTAAACAGCTCGGCAAACAGGGACACCTGCAGGACGAGGAAATTCCGGTGTCACAATCACAATCTATTTAAACGAAAACACACAATAAAGGCAATAAAGTTCCTGATATAGATTCAACTGTTAAACCAAAATTATGTTGAGCAATTCTGGAAACAACAGTGTGGAATGAGGTTATGTCAAGTCAAACATAGCCGTAAGCAAACAAAATTCAGGGATGTTTAGCTACACAGGTGTGCTCCTTAACAAAGGCTAATTGCTCACCAAATCCAGTGCTCATATTACATATCAAAGTGTTTTTACATCTGCAATGGTTTTCTATTTCGCACTACTGCCTGAATGTACAGTCCTACACAAAAGTCTTAAGCAGCGAAAGGAAAAAAAGCTATTCACCTGGGTAGTATTTGTGTTGAGAGGAAAAGAAAAAATTATTAGTAACAATAAAAACTAAAAATTCTTGTTCTCCAAAACAAGATTACTGATGGTCTTGTTGGATGGCTAGATGAACACCGCTTCAGGTGCCAAAGCTCTTCAGAAGCATCCCGGCCATTCCATGGATTCATTACATTTGTCAACCAGCTTATTCAGTTAAGTCAATGAGATATTGATTAGCCAAACAAGTTAAGGTAGTGGTCGAGTCAAAAAAATACATTGGTGTCTTGGACGGTTGCGGTAAATACTGGGGTAACATTTTGAAAGCTGAGAGTCTAAAATGCTGACATCTTATTGAAGACCAGACGCAGGCTTGTCTAACCTGCATATTTTTTTATACTGGACACGTTTTTCTTGTGGGTCCTGTTTGAGGATCTCCAACCTACTGTTATTTCCCTCTGCTTCTGCACCTCATCTGTACACACACCGCAAGTCGCAGGATCAGGTACAATCAGTCACACCTCCTCACGCCAAACTCGCCCCGTTAAAGAACACAATGTTCAATCTGAGGGAGTCAAGATCATTTAACAGCATCAGCCACTCGTAGATCTCCAAGGCAACTGCCCATTAAGAACACAAACTGACATCATGTCAGACGAGGCAGCCTGGACCCACTGAAGACGGATGCAGAGAAGGTACTGAAAAAATTGGAGAACATCCTGAACAATTCTGGACATCCCCTCCATGGGGTGCCCACCCCCCTTTATCCAATGGCTCATTCCACAATAGAGCTAAGAAGGACTGCAGAGGATCCTTCCAATTGACACGCCTCAGACACCAATGCCCCCTTCAGACATGCTAGGGCACAGCATCAACCGCAACATGTCAGGACAGCATTTTAAACATAATGACCCACAAAACTCTGCATGACTATATACATCTGTGCATGTCACATTCTTTGGTGATATTTATAAACAAAATTCCCCTGGGATGAAGTGTCTGTCTGTTTATCAAAGGTTGGGTACCTGTATTTGTCACACATTTCCATTCTCAAAATGTCTCACAAACAAATGTGCATCAAAAACAGAAACTGACACTACACAACAATATACCAGTAAACGGAAAGAGACATCTGAAATCAGACGCACAAATAACTGACAGCAGGATTATTTTGAGGACGAAACCAGCCTCTCTCTTCATCTAATTAGACATGAAATGGCAAGAACAACAAAATCAGAAAATGAATTTAAAAAGTTACACTCCACACATGGAGACACAAAATATCAGAAAATGTTAAAAGAGCGAGTTAGAATAAAACCATATCTCCCCCATAAATAACCAGAAATTATGCCGGAATAAGAAAATAAGGAAACAGTGGAAATGTCCTAATTGTTCTTAATGTGTACTTGACAGTGAGAAAAAAAAAAATTAAAATAAACAAGCGCATGCATGAGCATACGGAAAATGCTTAGATAAGTGGCTCAGAGTTTTAACAGCACACTTTACAATTATTACATTATTTATTATCCTTGATCCTGTATATTTTCCGTGTCTTTGTCTTCGTGGGGACTACAGGAGCCTCACCACTAGCCCCTCAGAGTACAGATGTCTCGGTCACATTGTGTAATGATAAATAAAAGACATTTACTACAAATAGCTCTGCTTTCTTACGCTATCTAGTTTTATGTTAATGTAAATATACATAATATAAACATAATTAAATTATCTAATCTATATATTTAATATAACTCATATTTTATTCTAATTAAATTATAATGTTTAGGAAAAAACGGATAAAATATAATTGTGAAAAACAGACTGAATGAACATTTCGGCATCACTGCAGTTCTGCTATAACTGGCTATAGTAGTTGCTGAATTCTCGGGTGGTTCAACAGCACTGAGCTCTGTGGCTCTGGTTTGAGCCCCAGTTACGCCATTTGCCGACTATGACTGGGAGCAGCGTTCGCCTTAGTCCCGCGTGCGAGAGGAGAGGGGAGTCAGCTGACGGGACCTCTGGTTCCACTGCACTAGCGCCTCCCAGCCTGTTGACACTCGGGGAGAGCCGCTTCCCTGCATCTTTTGCAGGCCAGCATCTCCTTACAAAATGCCGTACGCGGCCGCGCTGGCGGAAAGCATCGCGGTCTCTGCGGTTCCTTCGTCCGCACGCTCTCGGCCGATTGGCACCCCCACCGAAAGGTGGACTGTTTGTAGTCAGGGAGACGCCAGCATGCACTACGCCAAATGGCACAGGTCTTTGGCGCTGGAGAACTGCGCCGATGGGGCAGGGGGGTAGCTATGCTGCTTTAAGTGACACAGGACAAGACCAAATCGGAATGATGGAGCACCGATCAAGACAAATGTAGGCAAGTCTCAGATGATGAAAGATATGCTTCTAAGATATGAAAAATAGTTATACTTGTGATTCTTAGCAGAGTAAAATATAAACAAAGCACTAATGTCACACGAGCAAAAGCATATTAACACAATGCAAGAATATCTATCTACACAATTTCTATACCTACTTGTCTTATTCAGGGTCGCAGGGGGGGGGATCTGGAGCCTATGCCAGAAGCTAAGGATGCAGGGCAGGGAACAATCCAGGAGGGGGCGCCAACCCATGGCAGATCACACAGACTTTCGCACTTCGGCAACTCCAATTCACCTTAGCATGTTTTTGGACTGTGGGTGGAAACTTGAGCACACAGAGGAAGCCCCACGACCACACGAAAAGAACACGCAAACACGCCAGGGTGGACACTCGAACCTCCGACAGGTATGAGGTGACAGTGCCGACCGCTGCACCACCATGCCGCTACGCGACGCTACAAGAATACATGACGGCAAAATTTGCAAAGACGAAAATGACCGCCCAAATAAGCATGTGAAAACCGAATGAATAACATCGGAGGAGAATAGGTCACCCTGGTTCAGGTACCAACAGTCAGGCATGGTGAATACAGGAAACCGACAAGCTGATCTGTAACTAAGAACCTTAGTTGGATCGGTAGTTGACCTCAGTAAAATGCAATTTAAGGGTAAGATCTTATTTAATGTCTTTCAGCACTAGCAGGTTGGTGTTTCAGGACAACGAAGCAGCAAATACGCCTCTGACGACGTGTCAAAGGAAGCAGGGGCTGACAGCAGTCACATGACCCCCCCTAAGGGTGGTGTGTCGGGTGTCACTCGCCTCGAAGGAGTGCTCCTTGTTGTCTTCGAGCCGGTAGTCCAGCAGCACGCTCAGGGACATGATGCTACAGTCGAACTTGCCATTCTTGGCCCCCCAGTTGGGATGGACGATGATGCTCGGCTCCTCCGGCAGGATGTAGCGTCGCTCCCGCCGCTGACGCTCCTGCTCCTCTAGCCGCCTGCGCTCCTCCTCCTGCGGGGGGGGCACCCTTTACATGTAATCCCTTTACATTCCCCATAATTGCCTTGGAAAGTTTCCAACTTGGAATATTTCCAAAGTTCTCCAGGTAAACTTCCCATGGAATGGAACGTTTCCAGAAAGTTTCTGGAAATTTTCCACCCCTTTATTGCACTAGTTAACGAAAGCTTCTGCCTACCCCCATCATTACAGAGTACGGTATATGCCGGTTTAAGTTAAGGGCAGCCCACTCCCCTTCACCCCACCCCAAGGAGTACCTCTCGGTCGTCCTCTGTGCGGGCCGCCGCCTCCTCCTCCTCCGCAGGCCCAGCCTCGGGCTTTTCTGTCTCCTTGGTCTCCTCCACTTGTTCCTCCCCCTTTAGCTGCTTGGTTAGCCGTGCAATCAGCTGTGACTTCAGCCCCTTGGAGCTCAGTGACCGGCTCTCTAGCTCCTTCCGCAGGTCGCTCACCTATATGACAGCCCCCCCCCACACACACATTACGCCTTCTGAAAGATGGGATGCTGGAATACTCTGACTTCTCGAACACTTTTACCTTCATTGTCTTGGGGTCCAGCTTGGACCAGTGGGTCGGAGTCGTGACTTCCTTGGAGTCATCCTCATCTTTCTCTTCCTCCTCCTGAGGGACGAGATGTGCAGAGAGACGAGAGAGTGTCAGTGGCCTGCTCTCCTACTCTCGGGGTTGTGACACAAAGCTGATCCGTGCAAGTAGCATGGTCACAAATGAGTCTCTCTCTCCTCCTAAGTGCTCGATTGGGTAAGCATACATTTCTAGGGCACATACAGGTTTTCTAGCCTCTTACAGAGCAAAATGCCACCATCAGCCAATCAAAGCCAGGTCTGTGGAACACAAAAAGGTAATCAGTGATGACAGGTCCAAGCAGGGGATTAGGGTCGCTCGAAGCTGCTTTCAAATTGGCCTTGTGTGGATTCCTAGTCCTACGCCTTATCATGCTTCCATATCATTTCTGATTACTTAAAACTATCATTTTGCTTTGTCTGTTACTGTCCTTCCAACTTTCCTGGAAAATTAAGGACTTTGGGGGGGGGGGGGGGGGGTAAAATAAAAGTT
>JAODUD010000062.1:12516961-12529377 GCA_026784285.1 Stomatorhinus walkeri | reverse complement strand
TGATGTCATTAAACGAAGCCAGGAATAAATATGCAACCAATCAATGACAAAAGCCACCATTTTGTCAACAATTTTTATTACCGATTATTATCAACATTATCGATCAGCTGTTGCAGCTCTAATTCTGACTATGAGCAGCATCATAGTACCTAAATCATGAAAGGCGGGAGCCAACAGAGAGGGGAAATAACAGGGTAAAAGAAGTAGCACACCAGCACAGGGAAAGGGGAGCTCAGGAACAGCACAGCGCACTGCAGCCAGCACCTCTAACACCAGGACATATCTGACCATAACCTTTTACCTTGACTATCTAGGGCACCAGAGTCTTACCTTAAACAAGCAGTAATCACAGCCATATGCAAGCTTGCTTGGCTGCTGTATGTGATTGTATAACCTGGAAGAGGAAGAGAGCACACAAACCAAGGTTAAAGGATATTATACAACAGCTAGTTCCAACCAAGATTTGTGATTGCACAAGAGGTGTTCTGGGTGCTGTTATCAGAGTACAACCGTATTTGGACATTTCACATGAGATATATCACTCCGCTTTACAGGTCCATCTAAAAACCGTGATATTTAAATTTCAATGGTGCAAAGTAGTTGGGAGCAAGCAGTATGTGGAACATTTGTGTTGGTTAGCAAGAGTCAACAGTCCCTGACTGATGGAAAGAAAAAAAAAAATATATATTTTTAGCAGAGGCCTATAAATGTTTAAATAATCAATTATGCAAAATATTTGCTGTGACTAATTACTGTTACCTTATAAATGCTACTTGATGAACTGCTGTATAAAAGCGATAACATACTCGATGCCGTGCGCTCGTACTCTGATACACCACAGCTGTGATATCATCGGCACTAAGCAGGTGGCCTCATGCCTACAACTAAATAGCTGCGAGATATTGGAGTACAACCGCAGTCCCTCTCATATGTTATTGCTTAAATACCTCAGGCTTTAGGGATCTATCCAAGGCTGCTGCTGCTGCTGCTGATGAGGATGGATTTATACTTACGCCCAGAAGTCTTCCACTGTGTCAAACTTGGAAATGAGGCGCAGGTTCTCTGTCCAACTTTTGCTTTTATCATTTTTGAAATACCAGAGAGCCCATCTGCAGGGGAGGAGAGAAGAAGCCTGAGAAGCTGGCATTGACGGGGGGGGGGGGGGTGCACAGGCTGCCGTGTTGCTGAAGCAGCGCCGTCCACTGCGGTTTAGGCAAAACAAGCAGGCGCACCTCATGACCTACACACATGCCTGTGAGTTGTAAGCACTGACCCACACTGACTTGGGGCAGTGGGCACAGGAACCACTTGTGCGTCCCGACCCGGTAGAGACAAATCAGTGTAGATGAGTGTCTAACTGAGAAGATGTGTCACATGGTGTGCATAGTGTAGGGTCAAGCTCTGGAGGAGTCCAGTCAGCCAGCAGATATTGCTTATGGCGACTGGGTGGATGGAAACCTGTTCCCTGAACCACCAGCTAATCACCTTAATGCTCATTAATATACAACAACCATTCATGCTGGCCTTTGTGCATTCCCCTCTATAAACCAGAAGAATAAGTTCCATACATCAGGCAGGGACAAAAATGGGGGTACACCGTAGTCAGGGGGATCTACCTGTTCTGCAGGGGGTGTTTGATATACTGTTCAGGGTTGGACACTGGAGCCAAAGTTGTCTCACTGCTGCCTTCCTCACTTTCAGGTCCACGCTGCTTGAAGAGGGAAAAAAAAACATTTATACTCCTCAAGGAAGAGAACAGAAGAGAGATCATTTATTCATCCCTGTTGACATCTTGGTTTCTGCTGCCCCACTCATCTGTCCATTTCAAACACTGTAGCGATTTATAAGCTTTGCTTAAATGAACACAGGCAGAATGATTACTGTCCAAAGTACTACTTTAGAAGCTGATCAGAAATTCACTTTCATGCAGACATACAATGTGATAAAATTAGTAGCATTCCCAAAACAAATTCTTGGGGAAACCATTTCCTCAGCTGTGGACATAATTAAACATTTCTTAACTGTTACCAAAGTATTTCAATACCTGACCAAAATGCAACCAGAGTAAACAACTCCTTACAAAATTTAACAAAGGAAAATTCTTCGTAACTGTCTGTTAGTACAGTTAGTAACTGCCAAATGCTGCCTACTTAAATTGTCCTGTGCAATAGTGCAAATTTAAAAGCTGTTATTACATGAATATAATAAAAATGTTCATACCGAAATAAGTACTCACTGACATAGCGAACTCATGTCACGACCATAATCTGACCAAACACCTTTGCACACACCCTGCGGTTTAATTGGGTCTCTACATACATGTCTGATGGTCCAGCTGGTCCATCATATGACCTGTGGCCTGACCATAAAATGACCAGGCCTTTGTATACAAATCATATATGTCAATAATCTGACCAGACATCTGTGTACATGTCCCATGGTTTTATCGATATCTGACCTACACACTGCATATATGTTTCGTGGTCTGACATGTACCATGGTCAGACCGCAACTTAACTGGGCCTTTGCATATTCTTCCCGTGGTTTAACCGTAATCTGACCGGCTCTTTGCGTAAACGTCATACTGTCAGACTATAATCTGGCCGGGCCTCTGCGTTCAGATTCCGTGGTCTGACCGAGCCGCCCGCATGCTTTAAGAGTTAATTCAGACAAACGCTGGACAAAAACAGGGTCTGAAAACGCGCATCACGATTATGGTCGTTTTTGGTGGGAGCTTCTCGCCACCGGGACTCCTCGTTACCCAGCTGGTACGGCACACGTGCCTGGCCGTCCAGCGGCGCGGTAGCCGATAGAGTCGCTCCGTGAATCCGCAAGTCCATCTTGCAGCCGGTACGACAAACATCACAGAGACGATACGGCACGGTAAAGCAGCACCATGACGTGGCGGTCTCGGTCTCGGTCTCGGTCCCCGGCACCCCCTTCGCCGCCCCTTCAGTCGTCATTAGCATGTAGCATTTTAGTGGAACATGCTGAATCTCGGAAAGCGCGGTCCGAGCGCCTACGAGCGTCGCGCGTTCTCTTTAACGGTTAATCCGCACGCGTGCACGTCAGTGCAATTAAGCCTGGGGAGGCCGCGTGCCTTCCGCTCTGCCGGCGCGTGTCTCGGATATACACCCTACCGTACCCCCCATCTCTCTTACCGGCTCCGACGTCGCCATCTTTGCCTGTAACGCCGTCCTGCTCGGTAGGCGCCTGTACGTCACTCGAACACGCACAAAACTACGGAAGCCCTCAGGACCCAAAGAGATCTGCGGGAGGTAATGGGAGACGTCTCCTTCATGAACATATGGACGTTAAATTGAAGTTACATTGTGATAGTCCCACCTTTACAGCTGGATACAGTGGCGTAAACTTTTTGTAATGAGCCCCAGTGCATGGGGTGCTTTATTTCTGAATGTCCATTCATGCAAATAAAGCCTACGACCCTTATAGGTATTTTTATACTCTTTATATCTTTAAGTTTTATAGCCTTGTCATGGAAAATTAAATTAAAAGCTGGATACTCTGAAGAAGACAGAATTGCCAGCCAAACAACGTATGGTTGGTTTCCGGCAGTTCATAATGCAATTTGACATGTGTCGATAAATTAAACTAATAAATCAATAGCAGTCATGGAAGAATTAAGTACTCACTTGTACTACTTAAAGTCCGGATAACACTCAAGTTACTCAAGTAGAAGTCATCCAGTAAAATACTACTCCAGTAAAAATTAAAAAATACCTTGTACTATATAAATCCAAATGTATTTATCTTACAAAAGCAGCCAGTTCATTAAAATTCACTCAAGACAGGTTTGAGTATAGCATTATAAGTTTAGAGTGCAGCACAATATGGACAAATGAGTCGCATATGTTTTCTTTTTATTCAGAAAATGCGGTGAATCGACGTGTCGAGCTTGCAGGCACGGATTAATTGGCGGAGTAATGCCTTAATGCTGCATTTAGTTCACAATAAAACAATCTCTAGCTACATTTTGTGCATTAATTGTAAATGTGAAACTAGCTAACATAAAATAGTTAGAACTAAATCCCTGATCGATAGGCCCATCAGAAATGGGATTTTCAGAGAGTTAAGATTTTATTTCTGATATCAACTACCGGTATTATGACCAGTTACATTATAATTCCTGATATCAGAATTTAGTATTTTATCTTGTTAAATCAGAATTTCTGATATAAGAAATCGGAGGTTCAACTAGTTCAAATTCAGTGGCGGCTGGTGAAAAAATTCTTGGTGGGGCTTACGTACCAATAGATTTCCCTTCCTAGTCCAGTATAAGCATTCAAATGAACAGAAATTGTCAGAAAATCACAACAATTTCACAATCATAATTGAATTTCCTTCTCAAAATCAGCAGTTTCACGGATAAAGTAAATTAACAATTTACAGCTACAGTTATTTCGGGTTTGTCGGGTCCCAGCTCCTTAACGTGGATTTTTTCCACCATCGTCCTTCTCGCAAAAGAGTATTTCAATAACGATCTCACCGAATTTGGTGGAAGCTGCCTCTCAACTGTCGACATCAACATCATTTATCACTGACTGACTGACCTGAGAGCAATCCAAAACTTTCTCTTTTTTCTGTAGCAGGGGCAAAATTTCCAGCGCCCCAAAACATTTAATTTAGCGATGCTTCTTTATTATTTTCACCCAGCAACCATACACTATTTCGCTGCACTTCTGGGGCGCTTTGATGAGCGCCCAAGAAGAAAAATGATTGGTGGAAATCTGTCGGTGGAAATTCACTGTTGAATGAGTCAGTTGGTGGAAATAGGGTACCAAATAATTCATTTTTCATGTAGGCACACACTATTAAGTAAAACTGTCATTGATAAAAAAAATATATAATTGTTATTTTTAATATGTTTTATATCCCCCCCCCACATCTGGGAGGGCGGCGCGCGAGCGCCCCCTATGGGCCAGCCGCCACTGTTCAGATTATAACTCATAACGCTGAAATGGAGAGATGTTTCTTACTAGCTAAATAGAATTTCCGATACCAACTAGTGACGTTATAATAACTTTCTGATATCAGAAATACTCATTACAAATAGTTACAATTGAGTTTCTAATGTCAAGAGTCTGCATTCTAACTAGTTAGAATTATATTTGTGATATTATCTAGAAATTAGCTAAAGCTAAAACGGCTTGCCATATGATGACGAGTAAGTGAAGTTTTGGCAGCAGCACAGTAAGTTACAATACGAAAACATTCGACAGAAATCATGTAGGAATCTTATCCAACTGGAGAAATTAACATCTGATCACAGCTACTTGTGAAAATTAACATTAAAATCTGATTTTTAGCACAAGTCTTGTCTTTTCATTACACTTTTTAAATGAATCTTTTACTACATTTTTGGACATTAAGAAAAAAAGGTTAGCGTTGAAAGACCAGCAAAGCGTGATTTCGACATAAGGTGGTTCCGTCTATATTTAAACAACATATTAAACATCACAGCAAACGTCATATTTTCTGTACTCTCCTTACGTGTCTGCATTTCTAAGGAAGCCTCTAACACCATGGCTATGACCATCGCACTATTGCAGTTATTGTAGTCTTTTAGCAGACCTACTAATGGATATCCAAGTACCAGGTATAATAAGCGGTGAGAGGTTATGGTACCATTTACTTGATTCTTCAGCTGGCCACATGAACTGTTGCAATATATAATGCTGTTATATATGTAGGCCTATATGTAATATCCAAAATATGGGTTTCTGACACAGAAGTCCTATAGCAATCACTGGTTTGGATGGTTGCAACTCATAAAAGACGGAGGATTTACCACTAACAAGCACAAAATCAACAGACCAAGATCAAGTGCAAAATATAAATATATATTTATTTAAAAAACACCCAAAAGGCGGGCAATAAATGGGAATGGTACATATCGTACTGTATGACTTGCAGGTCTGATTTTTAATGTTATTGTACAGTAATTCAGTGTAAGCATTCCCAAAAGATGAAGACTGCTTTTTTAAAGAATGGAAGAAACTGCGGACTGTCACTGACTAAATGACCTAGACTATTTTACAGTTACACTAAAATTAGACTTCTTAAAAGCTGGTGCTGGAAAGGTCCACTTATGTTTTGACATTTTTCAAGTTATACACAAGTACAGCTCAGATTTCTTCAAGTAAAGCAAGTAATTACAATAGTGTCCATGAGATAAGTATTTTACAGTGAATGGAAAAAGAAGACTCAGATTTCAGTCATACACTGTCACTGATGTTTTGTGTAGTATATCTGTTTACGTCATCACAATTTTATGCTTTGTTGATAGGAGCAAGTGAACAGGATCCTATTGGTGGATGGCATTGGCATTTTACAGGGCACACAGGCGGGCTGTCTATACAAAATGTAGGGTTAAGCAGCAGGGGAGATCGGAGCGCATCACATGACTCGAAGCCGGGAAATCTGTGGTATTACGCACTGACAATGCCACATTGTGGTTAAATCCCAATCAAGGCTGATGTCCTGTTCAATGCTGACTATCTTAAATCCATAGGAACACAGGAAAGCATATGAACAGACCCATTGCAAAGAAAATGAAAGGCTTTAAATCCTAGGCCAAAATCTTCATTTTTATTCATCTTTTTGTTGCATCCGTTTTAGCTTATTCTGGGAGTCTGTGCATCCATTTCTATATGTCACAAAGTCATCATTATATTGTTGGTTTATTTATATACAAGGTAGATATTTTACATGCCATATTTTAGAAGGTGCACTCTGAAAATAAACAAGGAATCTTGGACTGCTCCCTAGCAGGTATAGAAATGCTAGATGACAGGAAGTAAACTTCAGTTAATAGAAATAAAAACAAAAAAGGACCCCAGATTGACAGAGTAGAGGGAAAAACACTTTTCTCTTGGACACTTTGTCAGAACCCACTTTAAACTGACAGCTACACGTTTACTGTACAGTTTACACACAGACAGTATTCATTTGGGATTCTAATACAACTGCAAAAAGCAATAAAAGAAGTAAACAGAAATGTGAATAATTTATCTTTATCAATCAAAGTCAAAATAGCAACATGTCACTCAAAGGTAGAAAAAAAAGACTTAGCAAACAAAATGACACACACAAGAAGGCTAGGACGAGATGCAGGAGGTCTGGTGAACTGTGTGGCCCTCGACCACACATCCGCAACTGGCCAAAGCTGTGATAAAGGCCAAACCAGGAACTGAGAAATGTGGCACGTTCCATCCACCTCATACCACATGATGATAGGTCTTGCTTCCTAAGCAAAAAAATCAACCTGTTCTGTGTGTAGTATTAGCAAAACCACACCCCATGCAAATGTATGAGCGAGACAAAAGCACCATATCTCATTAAAAGCTTACGTCTCGCCTGATGACAGAACTTGTTGTATGTTTGGTACACTTGCTCACAGCCTTGATGCCATAGCCTAATTCTCGGGAATGGTTCCCATAACACCACAGCTAGGCACATGGGCCAGAGCTGGCATATAGCTAGCATGTCATTTATTCTTCATTCACCCACGCAACAGGCAAGAAGCTGCACTGGGATCAGATTACACTACCCAGGCAACCTTAGGCAGTGTGTTAACAAGCTCAGGTCACATGACACATCAATATCATCAAGCCCCTCAGACCTTCATTTCGAGCTCGGATGAGCCATTTTCCTCTCCTGTTTCGTGTCCCAGATGCTGTTGTAGGGGGGACCACATAACTACAGGAAAGCTTCTGCTGTGATATGACATGGTCTGTTTTTCACCAGCTGTCAGTGACCCAAGTAAACTCATCCACACACTTTCACTAATGCAGACCAGATTTAACAAAACGTACAGTTACGCCCCCTTTGACCAGAATAAAGAGGCAAATTTGTGGCAATGAGCACCATAGCTGAAGTGAGCAACGAAGCCGTCTCCTGTTCGACAGCATGCTTATCTGTGCTCTGATCTCCACCACATAGCACCACGGCGAGACCATGTACAAGCTGAATTTTGCTCAAACTCAAAAAAAGCACACCTGTGTTACATCCACGGAAAAGAATGCATGTAAACAGCGCCTCGCACTCAGACTTCACTAAATGTGCACCTTGATGTTAAATTATAGTCAATTCATCTGAACACTTTATGGATATTTCAAGTTTATCCTAAAGGGATGTCCTTCAGGGGTGTGATTCTGGAAGCAGCCTCACAAGCCTCAGACTGCTCCAGGCCAGATCACCCAGTAGGTAGCTGTACTGGGAAGTGGAGTGCCAGGCATTACAACATCACATGCCAGGGCTGGCTGAGTTCAGAGAGAAGCAGAGAAGTTCCAATTCACTGCTCGTATTCAATAAAAACACAAAGATAATGACTGGTGAACAAGGACAGAGAGGTCAGACACGTTGTGCTTCCTTCACATGGTGATGTGAAGGGAGTCCAATGCTGTGGCGGTGGAGAAGAAGGTACAGCCATCCTCTTCACAGCCAAGCCAATCTCTTGAGAATTCTGGGTGAACTGGACCCCTCACAGTAGCACCTCTTCAGCAATGTCAGCTGCATGATACATCTGGGTGGTTATGAGCATCCTCAGGGTCATCTCCAGAGAGGTTGGAACAATGTATATAAAGTAAACATGACATGTAACTCAACAATGTGTCAGTGAGATGGAGGCAGTCTTAATCTTGGCGATCCGCTCGCATCCAAAACAAGTCAAGGAAGCGCCACAAGCTTTCAGTATCTTCCAGGACTTTCACAAACCAGCTTACACCAGCCTGGCTCAGGAATGATCTTCTGTGAATGCCTGTTTTGCAAGCTTTCGTTTACCCTTCAGAGATGGCAGTTTCACTGTTTGTTCATCACTAAGCACCAGTATGGTCCTACAGGTCTGACACAAGGTGGTCAGCCAATCATTAGGAACCATGGAAGCACCGGAAGGTGACGAGACCAATCACATCCTCACTCACTCAGAGCACCTCCTACTGGCACTAGTCACAGTAGCAGCATTTCCATTAACATAGATTTTGCACATTTTCAAGATGTGAACTGATAAACTGTAAATGGTAACATTAAAATATAGGAAAAAATCCCTCAAATTTCTCAAGAAAAGTTTTTATATTCTCTTGAGGTGGTTTTTGTGGCGAGTCAAAGAAATTCGCAAAATGGTGATGGAAACCGATTTTTTGAATTAGTAAACACAAAGCACATGAGCTCACGTGTTTAGCTAATAATAATAAATTCTTCTAGAGCTAGTAACTTGTGGAAAGCCTGCTCCCATGTCCCTTATGTACATACCCAAATCTATGCCTTTGATCTTGTGGGATGATAAATGGCCAGTATTATTTGCACGACATCCATTAATGGAAACACACCCTTGGCATTTTAACTTATAGAAAATTTGCTTTTAAGTTGTGCAAAACTTGAATGGAAACATGGCTACTGTCTAGTTATCTGTTCACTGGAATAACTCTAAAACAGGGGCGAGTCTAGGATTCTTTTTTAAGGTAGGAGCATAATTCCACCTTAGGGGCCCACCTTATCATTAACTAATGATATGTTTTGAATAGGTGAGTAATGG
The DNA here is from genome assembly GCA_026784285.1 of Stomatorhinus walkeri. Lineage (NCBI taxonomy): Eukaryota > Metazoa > Chordata > Actinopteri > Osteoglossiformes > Mormyridae > Stomatorhinus > Stomatorhinus walkeri. The sequence goes on along the minus strand of JAODUD010000062.1, from coordinate 12,519,824 downwards.
GGGAGAGGGCATTCTGGTGGCCAATCGGCTTTCAGCTAGGGCCAGATCCTTGTATACACCCCTGCTCTAAAGTGTTCCTCAAAAAGAGCAGCCATCATTCGATTGTCTGAATGTTGTCTATTTGTAAAAAAGAGACCGAATTATTATTTTGGATACCCGATCATGAATGTGGTCCGAAAGCCAGGCCAGGTTTGATGCCTGCTGCCGTTATTGCTTTGCCAAGCAGGGCTTTGGCTGGGGGTACTGGCTATGGGCCTGAATGTTGCGCAGCACCGTGGGGCGACGCTGTCACATTCAGGGGTGACTCTCCCATGCAGCCTGCAGCAGAGGGACCACCTTCTGTCTCCCACCACGATCTTACATTTTAAAAGTGCTTTACTCATTGTCATGACTCTTTATGGAGAATAATTCACATTCAGGCCGTGTGAAATGATGCACCTTTTTTGCCACCTTCACAGCTGAAATAGCATAGGTGGCCTCAGGACTCTCAAAGTCCCTTTTTTTGAGTTTAATTTCACTGGAGGTTCCTACAATGGCACCATAAAATAACTTGATATCCCTAAATCCTACCCTAGAAAATAAGCACCGAGGCCAGCTTCTGATTCTTTAGTGCACGATCCTCAGAAATAAAACGAAGTGCAGAATCTTTTTTTTTTGCTTGGATGAACTCTACTCTTGCTTAAACTCACAGAGGCTATAAACACGGCATGACTGCAGCAAGCAGGACCGCTCAGAAGTAACGTTTAAAAACAGCAGAATAAATAACCTTACTGAACATCCTTATTCAGTCTGCATATAAAAACGTATTTAAAACAGCACCTTTCTTTTCACAAACCACAGACAGAAAAGTTACATATGTACAGTTTCTATCCATATGTCAGTACTCACAGTTAAAGCCTCAAAACTCCCCTCCACCCACCAAAACTGCTCAGAGTAACACCTGAAAAAAAAAAAACAGACACAGACAGAAGAGAGACGGGACAGGTGTGGCTCTGAGGTAAGGCACCTGTGCCGGGGCGGTCAGGCCCAGCGGTTGTAGGGGCCCGTGATCTTGGCCAGGGCATAGGGGGCCATGGTGACCATCGTGTCCTTGTTGAGGGTTAGCGCATGCCGCGTCGGCACATGCAGCACCTCTGGCTCCTCTGCAAAAAGCTCCTGTTTGGCCTCTCCTTCAACCCCGCCCACTTTGGCCTTCTTTGCCCTATACCTGGCGGGACTGAGGGGAGCCCCGCCCCAGGCCGCACCCTGGGAGTCGCTGGCCAGCCGCTCCGCCTCATCACACTCGCGTGCTCGCTTGGCCATCTTGGCCTCCCACAGGGCTAAGCCGTGACAGGGCTCATTCAGGTTCTTGTGCTGGTAGAAGACGAGCGATATGCGCGTGGGGTGCGCACGGTCCGGCTTCTTGACGGGCGTGGTGGCGTGCAGCTCCCGTCGCGCACACTCAATCAGGATGGAGCCATGTGAGGGGGCCACCGCCACCCCCCCAATGTCTCCGTCTAGGAAGTTGTGCTCGCTGTCTGACCACACCTCTGCTTCCGGCATGCTGTGCCTGCCCTGCTCACACTTCTCTGATTTGGCTCTGGGACCAGGGTGGCCCTGCGGGGGCTCCCCCTGCTGGTGACCAGGTGAGTCCCCAGTGTGGCTGTCACTTCCCAGGTTCCCAGCATGGTACGATAGGAGTAAACTGCTTTTTGGGGTCTCCGGAACGCCTGGCTCCTCTTGCGAGTGGACGGAGAAGCCCGGTTGGACAGAGGATGCTTCTGCACTTGAGCTGGACACAGGAAGTGTGGACCACTGGGGGGCAGCACCTCTACCTGGTGCCACCTTCCTGGCTAACGATTGTTGTTTTGCTGATGTGTTTCTGCTACCTGTTCAGGTGAAACATACCTGTCAGTTGGAATACAGACCTTCTGGAACCTTACAGTTTTATCTATACATCCATGCCAAGTAAAGCTTTACTGCCATCTCAGCCATGTCCAGTACACAGTGCGGCGAAATAACATTCTACCTGTGAAACAATACTAAGATCGGTGTGGCAGGGACACCATGAGCCTAGCCCAGGCCGCTTAGGGCACCGGACAGGGATGACAGTCCATCCTAGGGTACATACACACTACGGGAAAGAGAACGCTATACTGAGAGGCACTAGTTATGGTGACCCATTGCGCTACTGGTTATGGTGACCCATTACGCTACTGGTTATGGTGACCCATTATGCTACTGGTTATGGTGACCCATTACGCTTCTGTTTGGGCAGATGCAGCTGGCCTTTGTCTTACCTGGGGTGCCCTGCTTCTTATATGAGACCTTCGTGGCCTCCATTTTCTTTCTGCGGGCAGACTTGACAGGCTCCGCCAGCAGACGCACCTCCCGGGGGAAGGCGGTGAGCACCTGTAGGGCCCCGGTCTCCACTTTGGCAAGCTGACCTTCAGAATGGCCAAACTCATCTGTGTCAGAGATCTTGTAGAGGGGCAGAACGTGGAGCTGCTCATCCTCTGGAATGCTGTGCACCACACGGTTATCCTCCTTGGTTAAAGTGCAGACCTACGCAATGGGAAACACACACATATCACCCAACCTCAGCATCACCCAAACTCAGCATCACCCAGCCTCAACATCACCCAGCCTCAGCATCACCCAACCTTAGCATCACCCAGCCTCAGCATCACCCAGCCTCAGCATCACCCAGCCTCAACATCACCCAACCTCAGCATCACCCAGCCTCAACATCACCCAGCCTCAGCATCACCCAACCTCAGCATCACCCAGCCTCAACATCACCCAACCTCAGCATTACCCAGCCTCAACATCACCCAACCTCAGCATCACCCAGCCTCAGCATCACCCAGCCTCAGCATCACCC
>JAODUD010000062.1:12486746-12516861 GCA_026784285.1 Stomatorhinus walkeri | reverse complement strand
CTCAGCATTACCCAGCCTCAACATCACCCAACCTCAGCATCACCCAGCCTCAGCATCACCCAGCCTCAGCATCACCCCTCACACAGCCTCAGCATCACCAGTCATGCTGAAATGCTTTAGTAGCAGGAAGTGAACATACCACAGTGCACCCATTGCTGATGTTGTGTGTGTCCCGGTGAGCATGGGCACAGAAATCCACACAGGCTGTCACGCCTGAGAAGGGCCGCTCCTGCCCTGTGCCCAGCCGACAGTCTGTGTCCATGTGCTCCGCCTGTACGTCATCATCACAGCAAGGTCATTACAATGCCCTCAGAAAAGTTCATGTAGTATCACCACAAAAACCTCTGTAGATGACCAAATTTGACTCCTCTCTGATTACATGACATCATCTTAAAACTCTTTAGTTGATCTAACCCCCAACTCAAAGTGACATCATTGTAAAGCTAGGTGATTGATCTAAGACTCCGTCTTACTAGTGACATGGTATTTTTGGTTGAAAGGTTGATCTAAACCCATTTCTCATTGGTTACACGATATCATCAATAACAGCAGAGTTGCACAAACTAAATTTGTGGGTTGGAGTCATTTCAAAACCACACATCAGACATAAAAGATACACATATGCAGATATTAATGTTCTTGAACCTTTGTGTCACTATTATACATTCAAACATTGTCCGGATAACCTTCTTTACTGCCACTGAGATGTGTGGTGAATGTTACAATGTGTGTATAGAGGTATAGAGATATTGGTAGAAGACAGGAATGATGAAGGATGGGGGAAGGGATTAAGAGATGTGATCTGATGGAAGAGTCTCGCTCATTGGCCAGATTACCTTGACTGCAATTTTACCACAAGTCTAACAATGTGTTATACACAGTCAATGCAGGCACATTGTTGGTTGACTGAAAAAGGAATTTATATGTAAAATCTTTACAAAATATTGGTTAGGCATGTGTCTACCTAAATTGACAGGCATAATGCCACTAATCACAAAGCTCAGTTGTTGATCTAATGTCGCCTCTCATTGGTTATGACATCATCAAAAAGCTCAATGTTAATGCATCTATCTCACTGACTGCAGTCCCTGAAGCCCGAGGTCGCCATTCTGCAGTTTTGTTTGGGATCCTAAGCCTCTGTAGTCCTACCTGGTTCTGGAAAGCCTCAGGTGCCAGTTTCTTGTACGTAGGAGCAAGTTCTGTGGCCAAGTTGTGAAGGTCATTTTCCAGCTTCTTTTCCTGGAATACATCAAAAGCATTGCATGCTCACAAGTTTAGTACCAATATGATCTCACAAGATGCCGTGTTTAGAGAGAATAAGAAGAATAAGCATCTCTGTTGTAGAGCCCTTGAAGTGCAATGCAGCCCTGGTGCCAAAACACATAGAACCCACCTCCAGAGCACAGCCTCCCTGCAGGCGGAACTTCCGGGGCACCTTGCTGCGGGCAAACTTGCAGCCGTTGAAGTACATGCTCCAGGAGCAGCCGAAGGAGAAGGAGGCGCCACAGGTTTCTGGGTCCAGTCCTTGGCAAGCGCAGGTGCGACTGTGTGGTGCACAGAGATGTTGCACTTTGGCAGGGTGTGGTATACTTTGATGCAGTGTGGTATACATGGGGAGGGTGTGGTATACAGTACATTGATGCAGTGTGGTATATATAGGCAAGGTGTGGTATACTTTGATATGGTGTGATATAATTTGACAGAATGTGGTATACTTTGATATGGTGTGATATAATTTGACAGGATGTGGTATACTTTGACGCGGTGCATTATAAATCGACAGGTGTGGTATACAAGCAATAGGTACTTACTCCTCATTGATGGCACAGCGTCGGTTTGTTGGCGAGCCGTGCTTGCAGAGCGTCTGGCTGAGCTCCCGGTAAAGCTGGTCAGCCACAAATGGAGGGATACCCTCCCAGGCCAGAATGAGAATCACGACCACGGCAGCCTGGCAGCAGTGCCCTGCGCGGTGCCGCACCAGACACAGCAGCTTCTCCTCCTCACCGCCCCTACGGATGACCTGCGATGCACACATACAGGTAAACAAAAGCACACATACATAAAAACTAGACTTATCAGCAGATAACAGACCGGCCCAGGGATTAACCTCCATTAACACACCCGGCACAATGAACCAGCCTGGAGTTTCAATTTACCAACTGCATAGGTGAGGCTGAAGAATCCAGGGTTTCATTTGACGACTCCCCTCCAGGAAGTGATGTTACCACCACATGTGCACTCACCCACTTAGCAATGGGACAGCCCTGGGAGCTCCGGCCCTCTTTTCCGCTGTACACAACCACCTCCATCCGCACTGCCCGGCCCTTCTCTCCATACCTACAATGTACAGCAATACCACACTAGGACACATGTACCAACACACTTATCTTTATCAACATATTTATTTATCTTCCTAGTGCAATATTTACTGTACTTATCATATTCACCCACCTATTTATTACCATCTCTATATGTTATTTTTTATTATTTTGTGGTTCTGTGCATTGTCTATCTTTGTCTTTTTTGTGATTGTGTACAGTGCAGTTTGTAATCACAATTTACCCCTAGACTATAAAAGTTGTTTGACGCTACATGGATAAGGAGTGCAAAATCACCCTGAGTTGCAAAAATGCCCCCCATCACCTGACCTATATAACTACTATATATTGCATTTGTTACAGTTTGTCTGACTGTGGCACAGTCAGATGGAGCCTGTGGGAGCATTTCATTTTGCAAATACAGGTCGTTGTCGAATTACCTACGCCACTTATGACTGATCGACTTTACGACCGTTCTGAGGCCACAGATATGTGGCTATGACTGTGCTGTGTCTGTCAGCGCCAGTGTTGCCCAGCGTGAGAGAACGGTAGCTTTCACCCCAACTGCCAGCAGTGTGAGCATCGTCGCGAGAAGATTGTACTAAAAAGGTTTAAAAAACACCAAACAATATAACTTAAAGATTTATAGAATTTTACTATTCAGTATATTGTACATATGATACATATACATATGGCCGACTTACAACTAAATCGATTTACAACTGGTCAAGTTGGAACCAAGTACGGTCATAAGTCGATGATGACCTACACATCTAAAGAAACTATCTGCAAGTTACTGAAAAGGGGAACAAACAACATGCATAAAGTAAAAACTGTAGAAACTCCTACTGGTAGTTTCATATTCAACTGAGTTATATTGCAGTCAATGTACTGGCCATGATGATATTGGTCATTTAAGGACAATGACTGTCACCTGCAGCTGCTTCCTCACCTGTTCTCCATCATCTCCCTCACTGCAGCCACCGTTGGACCTGATCCCAGGTGGGTGTAATATGGCCCCTCCTCCTTCTCAATAATTTGTTCTGATAAAGGAGGAATCCAGGTCAGCTCAAGCCATGGAAACTGCACACAGATGCTACTACACACAGCACACAGCCTTTCAAACATCTAGCAGTAACTGCTGTAAGGGTTCACCACACAATGTAACAGAATAATTGACATACAATGACAACATGTGTCACGGGTGATAGCCCACTTCACTTACCCACACAGTCGCATGGTGGAATAGCACCAGTGCCTTTTCTACTTGGGGTGTCAATTACATTTTTGGTTGAGGTACTCAGGAACTGAAGGGGAGACTCTAGGAAGCTGCTGAGGGTGTTCTTGTTGGGGGCCCACTCCTTGCAGCACCCCTCTGTGGCAGCCAGGGGCAGTGTTTGGTAATCTGTCCCGTGGTCTGCATCGGACTTGCAACACAGGTGCCCGGAGGAAGAACGCTTCTGAGGAACTAAGTCACTCCTTTGTTCCATGGCAGTTTGTTGTGCCTGGATGGTCTGACCATTGCGTCCGTCACCCCGCCAAAGCAGCAGGCAGTCATGAGAGACCGCAGAAGCTGTCACACCGGAGGAAGTGCTGCCGATTCCATTCTGAAGCTCAGGCCATTGGAGAGGCTGTTGCTCTGAATGCTCCCCATTGTGGACTGAAGGTGCTAAAAGAGGCTTCTGCTCCTGCTGCTCTGTGTCTATACAAGGAGGAAAGAGGCCAGGCAGACCAGCCTGAGGTGTTATCTGATGTGCCTGAGCTAGGTATTTCTTTAGGTCCATTTGGGCTTGTGGAAGGAACAGAGGCGTCTTACAGTTAGCTCTGGCCTTCTGTTGCCATATGATTTTCTGGATCTTTGTTTTATGAGGGGTTTTGCTAGTTGGTGTCCTTTTCAGGACAGGAGCACCATGATAGTTCTGTAGATGGTTCTGACATGTCTCTGGGAACTTCACTTCCTCCTTTAGCACCACCTGCTTCTTAAATCTCCTAGGTTTGGAAAGTGCAGTATTAGTTTTCTTGACTGTGGAATTCTGCACACTCTGCAAGTTTTGTAACAGTGAGGGGTAACTGTTTGGACCAGCGTGGGCTTGGCTGGTCTCTGAGTGAGACGGGAAGGCAGGGCTCAGCTCACTCTGTGCTTGACGGGACTTGATGATAAATGGTAGCTGAACCAGCTGGGCAGCCACTTCTACCTCGTCCTGCTTCCTCAACCCTTTGGGACGCAGTGACCTCTCTGGCATCCAATCTACATTCAAAATGCCCTCACAAACCTGTGCTTCATAAAGGCATCCTTTATCATTCTCACCTTTACTGTAGCGATGGATTTGCTCTTCATAGACGTCACAAGGCAACGTCTTGCCTGCTTCTGAGCTGGCATCTAATAGGTCCTGCCAGCATGATCTTTTTACTGGAGCAACACTACTAGACCTATGGGTAAGAGAGTAGATGACTGACTTGTGCTGAATTGCAGTGTTGTTAACTGGAACTTTATTTGAGGCAGAGTATGATTGAGACTGGGTTAATTGGGGTAATATGCGTTTGCTGTAGGCTGTAGTTGAGTGCTCATCTTGTGGAGGGTCCATTAGCGATGGGATGGCCAGCTGAGTTAAGGCCTCCACTGCGATGGCCTGCTCAATGTTGAGGTTCCTCTGCTCAACCAGCAACTGGAGGCTTGGCAGAGACAGCCCTGAATCTTCTCCTCCACATACACTACCCTCACTTGGGGGACTGACAGTGGCATCTGTCTGTATCACACGGGCAGTAGGATCTTCTTCTGGCAGCCCTGGAGGCCTCAAGGAGTCTGGGCAAGGTCTGCACAGTCTGGTCTCCATCCCATTTTTGTCAGGAGTTGAAAAACAGACGACAGCAGCTAATGTGGACAATGCATCCTTGTAGTCAGTATTGTCATCTAAATGAGCCAGGATCTGATCAGTGGTCCATGTCCAGGAGTCGTCCAGTTTGGGCTTTTTCAGAGGGTGGGGCCCATCTGTGGCACAGTCAGATGGTGCCCGCGGCGGGCATTTAAGGTACCTGGAAAGGTCTGATGCGGAGCCCATTGTACCCATTGTTGTCTCACGTTTTGGTTTCAAGATTTCTCCAGAGGTGGTCTTGTAAACTTGCAGGTCCTGATGGAATCCTTCCCGCAATTCCTCCTCCAGAAGTGCCGTGACACCATCCTGTGAACTCTGACCGTCTTCCGGGCCAGAATGGGAATCTTCCATCTGGTCTGAGTGTGTGCCATTGGTGGAGCTTCCACCTGGGTGGACCTGCACAGGGAATGGATGGGGAGTACACACAGAACTGAGCTACACACAGATGTATCGCCATGCCACATGCTATAATCATGAAAATCAGGTAAATTTCATTTGACTAAAAATGTTCTGCCTTAAATGTCACACATAGCTATGCCAATGCTTGTAAGAATATACTGTATTTTTCAGGGGGTTCCACATTTCACAGGAGACATTGAATACAAACCCCCAATCCACCTGCCCCACCTGCTTGGCAAAGATGACATTTTGTCAGGGGGCCCAAAATTTCTACCTACACCCCTGGCTATACCTGCCAGACATTCCAATCAGATTGGCATGCTTGATACAATGGAAGAATGATGTCATTGGCTTGTCTTTGTTCCAAAGGATGGAAGACCAGGTGTCATGACCAGACTGTAGGAGGACATCATATTCTACACCTTCTTTCATCCTTTGCCTTACAGCAAAGCAGCCTGTCATACTTTTCCAACTACAACTGTCCCCTTTTGACAGCGACCTTGTGGATTAGGAAGCTGTATAAGTGTGTGGCACTGTGACATGTGTAAGCAGCTTCCCAGAGGGACCCACGCCTGGCACAGGACCCACAGCCATTACCCATTACCCACAAACCCACATATTTGCGGGAGCTGCTCCGGGCTTCAAGATCATCCCCACGACAGGTGATGCAACACTTTGAGCAAAGAGAAGCTGAGGCAATAACTAGGCAGCCGATGTAATTGTTACAGCTCGGGACAACGGGGGTCAAGTGAGCCAGCTTTCCAGTCAGACATTCAGGCCAACTTTACAGTCCTATAGGCCTCTGCAACATTGGCATCTATTTATGAAGGGCTTCGGAGCAACGTCCTTAATGAATGGTCAGGTAGAGGATCCAAGTTCAGGAACAGCAAGTTTATTTCCAGAATCATGGTCTACAGACAGGTGGAGGGTAAAAAACCAGCTAGAAGTAAAGGAAGGCAAACGAATCCAAATGGCAACTCAAACCCATGGACCAAACACAGGTCACAAACGCAATATGCTCATGGGAGTTTTACTTACACGAAAATGTTCTGAGGGCAGAACGACAAATGACTGGTTCCAAGAGATAACAATCAGATAAGGAGGTGGGTTCAAGCAAGCAGATCAAGATATCTGTTTGATTGGTCTCACCTCCTCTAGTTGCTTGGGCCCACTTCCTGTACAATCTGATTGGTTATCTCTCTGAACCAATATTTCTTTGTTCTGCCCCCAGGACATTTTTAATGTAATTAAAATTTCCACGAGCACTCCATATAGGGAGCACAGGGGGAAATAACCAGGAAAGCAAGCAGGAGTCATCAAAAGCCCAAGGTACAGTTAACCAGCCGCTTTTATTCCATGACAGTCACCCAGGCTGATGAGCTACAGATAGAGGCACAGGTAGGAATTCTCGGCCCCCTTGCAAAATGTGACTTTGGGCCACCGTGTCCAATTTTCCATTAATTGTACACATTCAAGGGTCCCTGTAAAGTTCTAGGCAATCTGATTCTGCCAGGGTATCCATGCCCCTACAGGTGGGCCTAGTTTCCAGGGTAGGTGGGTCCAGCCCTGAGTGGGCATGGCTGGATGGGTGCTGGGATTGATGTGGCCATGGCATCTGCGTTGGGAGGAACACTTTAAAAATAAATGTATTTAAACAACAAATGTTTACTAATTCTTAAATTGGTTTTATTTCCTTTTGAAACTGGGTTCTTATACATCACAAATGCAATGTACACTTCTTTCGAATTTCATACATGATATATAATTTATACTCTTTCACAAAGCAGATAAATATATGAAATGCATTAACACAGACTGTTACATTTAACAGTTAATTGAGGGCAGCTGGAAGCAACAGATGGCTGTGTTCATGACTGTGAGATGCACAGGCCACATACATAGACTGCAGGGAGGTGAGGCAGCACCACGATGCTTAACACCCAACATGAATGTATTCTGCTTTTGTCAGTAGAGCACATTTTTCTGCCATGTACTGTAGACCCAGCTCACAGTTATACAGTTGTACCCCAGGGCCACGCCAGCATAGCAAGACTGACCTCCTGGACCATAGGGGACACCTGTACCCCAGGGCCACGCCAGCATAGCAACACTGACCTCCTGGACCATAGGGGACACCTGTACCCCTGGACCACACTAGCATAGCAAGACTGACCTCCTGGACCATAGGAGACACCTGTACCCCAGGGCCACACCAGCATAGCAACACTGACCTCCTGGACCATAGGAGACACCTGTACCCCAAGACCACACCAGCATAGCAACACTGACCTCTTGGACCATAGGGGACACCTGTACCCCTGGACCACACCAGCATAGCAACACTGACCTCCTGGACCATAGGGGACACCTGTACCCCAGGACCACACCAGCATAGCAACACTGACCTCCTGGACCATAGGGGACACCTGTACCTCAGGGCCACACCAGCATAGCAACACTGACTTCCTGGACCATAGGGACACCTGTACCCCTGGACCACACTAGCATAGCAAGACTGACCTCCTGGACCATAGGGGACACCTGTACCCCTGGACCACACTAGCATAGCAAGACTGACCTCCTGGACCATAGGAGACACCTGTACCCCAGGGCCACACCAGCATAGCAACACTGACCTCCTGGACCATAGGAGACACCTGTACCCCAAGACCACACCAGCATAGCAACACTGACCTCTTGGACCATAGGGGACACCTGTACCCCTGGACCACACCAGCATAGCAACACTGACCTCCTGGACCATAGGGGACACCTGTACCCCAGGACCACACCAGCATAGCAACACTGACCTCCTGGACCATAGGGGACATCTGTACCTCAGGGCCACACCAGCATAGCAACACTGACCTCCTGGATCATATTGAGCAGTTATGCAGAACAGAGCAGTAATTAGAAAGTATGTGATCTGGGGGTGAACAGTAAGGAACTGTGGTCTGCTATAAAGCAGATAAGGTAAAAGAGTTTTGTTGGAAGGGTAGCAAAGATAACACCCTCTACACACACCAGCGGCAGCATGTGTGTATACTGACTTCAGCTTGAAGGAGTTTTCATTGGCTAAAGTTCTGACCAGGAGCCCACAGCTTGTTGAGTATGGGAAGAAACTGGGAATTGTTGCTTAGCAGCAGAAAAGGAAGGTGGGGCTGCTGGCCCAACGTCCTCAGAGCCCCCAGGCTCCGGTGTTTGTTTTGCGTTCACCTCAAGCAGTAGGACAGGATTCCCTCAGCTCCAGGCGAGAGACAGCCTTCAGCTACGGGATGGAGAACAACCACCGAATCCACAGGAGGCGTCTGAGCCACCGCAGCCAGAAGACACATTCAGCAAAAACACGAGTGGCAGCTCCAAGTTATTGTCTACCATCCTCATCCTCATGAGCTGGCGTAGATGCGAATTTATGGCTCATCAGAATTCTTGATTAAGTCTGATTAAACTGCAGATCCAGTAAGTCATATGTTTAAATCAGGTTTCACTGAACGTGCTCACTGAAGTTTCATTTTGCAAGCGTCACATTGAGCTAGATATATCTAAATGTCTATATATATTAATAAATATGTATAAATTTAAATAAAATGAATTACAAAAAATTGGCCGTAAAATTGTTAAAATTTCAATGTTCAAATAATGGGGTGAGTTTTGCAAAAAATCTAAACTGTACCAACCAATATACTCTGCAAGGTGATTCACATCATATGACATTACATGGATATTGCAGTCATGCTTAATTAAGAGTTTGGCTTGTCCAAAAACTGGTATATATGATAACTGGGGTTGTACTCTATACTCCTGACATTCTGACTGAATTTAGTACAGCTTCAGTACTTTTCTCAGAGTAACGTGGAAGGCTAAGCTGCTCAACATATAAACAGTGATGGCCGAATCCTCTACTCGTTCTTTGGGGCCATTTTTTTAGAATGAGTATTTATAGTGTAGCTGGGCTAGAGGTGACACAGGCTTCACTAAGCTCCCCCTGTCGCTGGCAGAGCCCAGCCATACATGCAGGTCAGAAACTGCATCAGGACCAGTCACCAAGCCAGCAGAGCGCCCGCCCTCCACAGCAACTCCTCTGACATCGTCGCCCTGGCAACAAGAGCAGCATCACCGTCAGGAGTCTACGAAGGTGGCGCGAAGTCATAATTCCGAAACTCCGCAGGAGCGTTTTCGTCATCCAGTGAAGGCCGAGAACACATTGAGAAGAGTACACTATGTACAGAAACATCGTCACAGCAGAGACACACGTGTCCTCTATTGATTCTTCACCGAACTTCATCTAACTCTGGTGTGTAGGCTGATTCTCTCAGAGCTGCTCACTAAAAAGGTCTACATTCCAGACCTCTGTGAACAATCATTTTAAACCACAAGGACAATCGAAATATGTTTTCTGTTCATTTTAAGAAGAAAAAACATTTAAGAATCAACTGTATTCTGGTGACTCTCTAACACTCACACAAACTCCAGATATGCAGAGCTCCAAGCTACAGAGCTGCCGACTAACATATTCTCTTGGCCCCGCACTTTTATGCTCAAATAAAAAGTGAACTTCCTTCCTGAAGCCTGTTTGTCAGAGTTCTCATTCATAGCAGCCTTCCTGTTTCTGGGCTGCACTCGGCGAGATGAAACGCAGACCCACAGGTGAGCGCGGTGCCGCACGGAGCTGAAAGGAGCGACGCGTTCCCGAGGCTAACTCTGCAGAGCACGTCTGAGCCAGACCGGGGCTCAGCAGGGACGCTGTGCTTCGCCAAATCACACGTTTGCACCAGACCCGGGTTCAGTACACACCACCACACTGCTGGAAACATAAAAATAGTGACCCGCTGTTACCTTGGAAACTTGCTTCTTTTTCCGAGGTTTGACAGTATCGTTGCACGCCCTCTGTAAAACAAAAGCAGAGCGACTCAGCAAGTGCTAAACAAGGGAACACTAACAATATGTATAGCTAAGACACATCTCCCGTGTGTGGAACCTGGTGTTTACCTTCTCTTTCCCCAGAAGTACAGCCTCAGATTTGGGCAGCATAGCCTAGGAAGTAGCCATTTTGTTTCCTTCAGCCGTAGAGCAGTCAGTGTCTGTGGCGGCAGGCGGCAGGCGAGCCCGGGGTGTCATGATGAGAGCAGCTGAGCACTGTCCCACGCCATGGCTGAGGCACGGGGGCCATGCCTTCTGCAGACGCAGACGCCGCCCAGACAGCCAATGACGCACCGCTTAAGCTGCCTGTAAATCATCTCACTAGACCCTCCTAGACAAAGGATCCCCTATGCAGCTACACAGCTCTGCCAGGGTGACAGCTAATCTGCGGAGTGGACTTTTCACAATAGTGGAATGGATCTGGCAGAATGCTTATACATCCTGGAACCGGGAAACCTGCTGCAACCAACATGTTATCAGCAACAAATACAGACAGAAATGAGGATCAACAATGTCCTGAACCACAGCCCTTCCACTACTGACCTACAATCCACCTCCTGACCATCTCATGTCTTCTGCCTACAGTCCTGCTCCTCAGCATCTCATGACAGTGTATATATATAAAATTGTGAAATGTGCAAAAATACATAGCCAAGTCACATCCACAAGGTTTTCTCCTGGTGGAAGACAATGTTATGCTGAGAGAAACCTCACTTGAACCGGAATATATAAGCATTTAAAAAGGCGGAGCATGTGGCTCAGTGGACTGGGCCACTGTGGTTGTGATCAGAAATTTTTCAGTTCAGGTCCAGCCTCAACAGAATAGCCACATGTCCACTGGCCATTTACGCCCCCACCACCCTGCTCCCTGGGCACTAGAAGGTGACTGCATCTTTGCTGTGACCCCCAGGCTTGCTCTCATCTGTATAGAGAGCAAGATGCAGCAAAGCAAAAAAAAAAAGGAGAATTTCCCAACAGGGATTACTAAGGTGTCTCCATTAACTATGAAAAAGATACACACATAAAGAGAGGTAGGATTCAAATCCCCCCTGCCCTGAATTCGTGAGACAACAGCACTGTGCTGCTGGCAAAAATACACCACGTCCATTTTTTTTTTATTTGTTGTAAATCATGTAGCACATAAATCAAAGGATGTCATTCTTTCTGGGTACAGCTTTGAACATTTAATACTTATACAAAGCCGTGCAGGGGCGGCACAGTAGTTAGCAATATTGCTAACAATATTGTAGGCTAGCAATACTGCCAACAAATAGAGTCCAGAGTTCGAGTTTGGATATTTTCTCCTTGTTGTCATACTATGGTGAACTGGAGTTGCCAAGTCAACCATGTGAGTAAATGGCATGTGTATCTTGGGTTATTCCCTGCCTTCTGCTCGTAGCTTCCAGTATAGGCACTGGACCACTGCAACTCTGTATAGGAGAAGCAGGTATGGACACTGGATCGACAATTCAGTGAGATCTCTCATTATGAATGCCTTATGATAACACAAACTCAAATTTCAAATATCATGTGAACTTCACTGCAAAGGTCTATCACTGAATTACGATTTCTGCTTTAGAGGATCTCTACACACGACAGGGGTGACATGACCTTCAATCCAGAGTAAATAACACACTGAGCTGAAAATGACTCAAGATGGAAAAGGAATGGTTAGAATAAAGCTTCAGTCCCCCCCCACACCCCCTCATTATTACACAGCGTTCCTAAATCATTCTCTAACACAAGAACATATGAGGGCTTTTACCAAGTTGCCCAGCCCCAGTGAGTCACCAGTAGCATTCATCACTCTCCCACCTCACACCCACAGGAAAGGTGCCCAACTGCTGTGTCATGGGCCAGTGAGCACGAGGCTTGAGTGTGACTAACCACAGTGAGCGGAACAGTACGGTCAAGAGAACCTCCAAGAGAGGTGGCCAGAGGCGACCCCAGAGGACACGACAGGCCACCAGAGTTATCATGCTGCACAATAACGGAGTGCTGCAGTTGCACTTTATACATGCAGAGCCTCACTTACCATGCTTTTCCACTGGTATACAGGGAGTGAGGCATGTTGCAAAGACAGACTACAGCGCGGTTCCAGCTCGCTATGGTTTTCCACTGCAAAAGGGTCAGTTTGGTAAAGGCATTACCAGGATTGGGGAGTGACAATGACATAAAACCAGAGACACTTACTCATTGTTCACTACTAGTGCTAGTTTCCACTAGCAAGTCTGTGAGAATCATCATCTTATGTTAGTTTCATACGTTAGCAGAGTCATTCCGTACAGCTGTTCTGTGGTTCTTTTTTAAGTAGTCGGTTGGAAATTTTCAAGTTCTGAGTTGTTGGGAATGTGTCAATACATTGTGATGTGCAGTTTTTAACATAATGTATATCATATAGACTATGCCCCTTTTCCATCAGATAACACATGCTTATTGACACAGATCACCAGTGTCCTTGTTCCTTTCAACCAATCAGTTGGCGGTGATGCAACCAGTTGGACTGGCTACGTTACATCAGGACAGGTACAGTTTGAGTATAATCAGATTCTTTACAATGGAAAATCATCAGATAGTGGTATGGCTCGGATATGGATTGGTTCTCAGTGGCAATGGAAAAGCATCATTACTCTCAAACGTCTTTGGGTTCCCTGTGTCTAATCAATCCCACAACCTTTAACTAAACCCATGCCTATGAGTCCTAGAGACTAACCATACATACTGTAGGCATGAAGTCCTTGAGATAAACCTCACCTTGGTCTAACGAGTGGGCTAACTGGAATCCCCACAGACATTCGGGGTTCTTTTGGTAGCATCTGGTGGTAGTCTGGTGCTTTTCAGGCAATTTGAGACAGACCTTGTATTTTCTCTGTTTTTCACCTGCACTCAGCCCCTTACAAGATACTCTTGAAAGATGCACAATTAAACCTGGACTTGGTCTTATGACCTTCCATAGCTGTTCAGGGCCATCCAGGTGATTCATTTTTAAAATGTACAAAAACAGAAGAGTTTGGTGGTGCAGTGAGAGCTCCCTCATGCTCAGTAGGTGGAGGACATTGGAGATAAGTGGTCCCGTTCCTTGCTCGAAAGCAGCCAGGCTAAGACTCACGTGTCCTTCCACTCCCAGCTCACCCCCATTCACGTTACATAAGCAGCACTTTCAAGTGCCTCTGGTGGCCTCACGACTCCACAAGCGTTGGTGTGGAGAAGCTGGGCAGCTGGACTCATCCCAAAGACCTGATTAGCTAAAATCAGTGAGGAGTCAACACAGGTAGCTGAATGTGGATATTATGGACAATGTCTGTGAAGGATAGAAGGCATGTACCTGTGATTGACTGAGGACAGAGATAGGACAGTGTCTCTGATTGGCTGTGATGCTCAGGGCTGTGTTAATTTAAAGTCTGGATCTGACTCATACCATTGGAATCCTCTAACAAAAAGAATACCAAGATCTTTTGGGAGGTTTATATAAAATCTGATCCTGCTTCCCTCCTGCTGTCCTACAGGGACTCAATGTGCAGAGTCTCCTGGCAAAGTGACACACTCAGGTTTTCCAGACAAGGACATATATATTCTGTGTGTACTGTACCTAGCTTTTTGAGAAGCACACACCTAAAGACATAACAATGTTTCGACTGAACTATCAGGCAAGGGAAAATGGCACAGCATGAATGACAGTTTCTCAAGGGCTGAGGTCCTAAGGAATATTTCCTAAAAATCACCAGAAACACACTGACAGTGATAGAAATGCCTGGGGTGGCCTGTTTGTGTTTTTGGTGCAATGTCCAGCCTCTTAGCTTAGCAATGAGCAAGTTAGGTCAAGTGGACTTATACCATCTATATAAAGGTATACAGTTGCACCGGAACTATGGTGCAACACACAAATTTCAGGTGATAAGTGGAAGGTTTCACGATACTGTGAAAGTGAAAAAGTACTGAGCAGTGTGAAACAGGCGGGCTGGACACATAGCATTAAAAGTGCTGTAAACGATGATAAATAATGCAGCAGGAAAAATGGTGGCATTATGTCAGTTGCCTGACAATAGATAGCTAAATAATAATAAGAGAAAGAGACTTGTGCCAGGGGGGAGCTGTTGGTACTCTCAGGAATATGGAGGTGGTTAGGGGGGCAGCTGTGTGCTGAGTGCCCTGGCAGCCTCAGTGAAGAGCATGTTGCTGAACCTGCCAGACCTGGTTCAGATGACCCCTATCTTCTATCAATTGGATTCAGGTCAAGGAGTTCATGGAAATGGTGGAAGGGGTCCACAATGATGGAGGTTTCACGGGTGTAATGTTTGATGCATGGGAAAGCGGTCCCGGTGATTTTTTTCAGTTATGCAATATGCAATATCTTCAGCAAGTGGTCTGACACTTCGCAATTCCTAAACCAGACAGTGATGCCTCTGGTCAAAGTACTCTTTATAGTGCCTGTGTAGAACATGGTGAAGATGGGGAGTGGAAATCTTGTATTCCGCAGCTGTCTCAGGGTGTGGAGACGCTGTTGGGCATTCTTGACCAGGGTAGAGGTGTTAAGATTCCAGGTTCGGTCTTGTACCAGATATACCCCAGAAATCCGGTGCTCCTGGCTAACTCCATCGCAGATCCTTCATTACATGATGGGTTAGGGGAGAATAAGGGCCTTCTTCAAGTCAACAATCATCTCTTTCAATTTGTCCACGTTATGAGACAGATTGCCACCCTGCTCTAGTCCATGAGCTGTCCCACCTCCATTCTGCATGCTGACTCATCACCATTGCTCATGAGACCCACTGACATGTCATCATCAAGGTTGTTGATGGTTTCTGAGCTGTTCTTTGCAGTACAGTCATGTGTTAGCAAAGTGAATAAAAGTAGGCCGAGCACCCAGGCCAAAGAGGCACTGAGACTCAACAAGGTTGGTGCTGGAGATGTTGTAGCCCAAGCACACTGTGTTTGGTCTGGAAGTCCAGGATCCATATGCAACCAACCCAGCAAACTCAGCTTCTATGACACCTTCTGGGGAACTAACTGCTTTTTTTACGTTGCACTCCTTCCTGTTCAGGTGGGACAGGTCCAGGTATAGACCCAACGATATGGCACTGACAGTGGAGAAGCTGGGATGATAAATGAGCTGAAGAAGAACAGGGAGTGCGACCTCTTCTTCTGCTCAACCCACTTCTTCAGAATGTCTGATCCGCTGGCTAGTCCTGTGGTTCTGGCAAACTACACTCCAGGATCCCCACAGATGGTCTTTCTCATTTGGTCTGCAGGCTCCACATCAGTCCCACCTCTTCCGCTCCCGCCTGTCCCACAGCACCTCTAAGACACTAGCTGTGTTCATAGGGTTTTGGCTTCTTCACAAGAGCTCATACTGTTTTTTTGAGCTGCAGAGGAGCTCAGAGGTACCTGGCTCTGATATGATTATAGGATTATAATGTTTCTTATTATCATATTATGTTTGTTATTAATGTATATTTAAGTTGTTCAGGTATGTTAGGATTAGTTAAAGTACACTTGCTTGCAGATTATGAATGTTCTATGAATCCTTTATGAATACATTATGAAGTTGCAGTGTGAAGCATTACCCAATATTATTGTATGATGATTTGGATTGGAATATGGATTTTGTAATATTTATGAATTCAATACAATATATGTACATGTATATACCTCTAACTATGTACACTACTAATGTAATTAATAAAATCAGTCACACTATGAAGTGCTACCAAATGAACCATAATTCATTCACAATACTGTAAATATTTAGTTTCATGCACATACTGTTGCATCATTTTAGGTTTTTGCAAAATCTTAAAAGCATAAAGCCTCTCTGTGCACCACCAAGGTGAATTGGTTTAGTCTTCACTCTGGGTTGCCAGTGTTGGGGGATGAGTGATGTATTGATGCTCGAGTGCCAAATTAACACAAATGGATATGAAAAGGTGTGAGCCATCAGATGAGAGAAGCCCCATTTAGAAAAAAAGAGTAAAAAATAAAAGGAGAAACGTGCAAAAGATAAACAAATGCAGGCATTTCATCTGTTTATGAGCATAATATTATGCAATGAAATTAAATAAGATAGTATAACACCTATTTCTTTGTTGGCCAATAGGATATTTTAAAAATTCATTTCTCTTTCAAATGCAGGGGGGTTAGGGTTCACCCCGGGTGTCTGGAACTGCCACTGTTGTGTGTTATTGTGTATCTGGGTATATGGGTGTGAAAACAGTATTTATCACTGTGAGGAGAAGGATTTTGTGTATTAGAAGAAAGAAATTTTGGTCGGGTAAAGGTATGGGAAAACCACTACATATATTCCTTAAGTATTTTTGATTCACATGCCTCAGGGACTTTATTTTCAAGTACATTTCGTGAATCCGTTTTGTTTGTGCTAGTAAAGAAATTACGAGCTATACGCTACTGGATATGCGTCAAAAACCATACACCACCAAATTACCTGGCCACAGCATTTACAATGGGGGAACGGGTTACAGAATAAGCTGCTCGTGGCTGCGGTGAGGTTGTACATTTAACATTTAATGCTATCAACCTGGAGAAAATATTGTTCACATCACTTTATATTCATTCCACTAATATCAGACCAAAAAATTAAACTACTTTTTCTTACAGCTTTGCAACTTTAACCGCAGTGCCTTAAATGGTGGCCTGAGGCTTGTGGGAGGGTGATGGGTCGGCATTCAGTTAGGGAACATCAAATTACATTTCCTCAATTTCCATGGGGTGCTTTGATATGGACAGTGAAGGTCAGCTGCTCCTCCCCAAGTAGCTCATTTCCTGATAATCTGGATGCATGTGGTAAAGAAATAGTGACTGCGAGGTGCTGTTAGGGGTTAGTGGGACCTGAGTGGGGGGGCTGTTACCGGCATCACAGGTGACAAATGTTCCAAACAAAAGAGAAAAAAGACCAAAATGTGGTGAAGATGACAGCAGACAGAAATGTGCCTCTGAGCAGCAGAGTAAGAACATGGCGGCTTATAAAAAAGACAAAAAACACTCCCATCAGTGAAGATGAAGATTTTTTTTCAAAATTGCCACCTGTCAAAGGCAGGACAACACCGACCAGAATAAGCTGCACGCCTGCCCTTCCTAATGCCCCAGCAGCTAATCAGCAAAGCAGTGTACATCAGCCACTGGAATGTTATAAAGAATTATATTAGTTAACATACCCCTTAATTTCCTCTTCTCCAGAAAAAAGACCCTTAACATCAATATTTTTGGTGATATAAGGGGATACTTTCGGCTTTGTAAAGGCAGTTTAATAATACTTTAGTTAAAATAAGATCACAACTAAGTAACATTTAGACTCATCTCATTATAAAATTATTTTCAAATTACATGAAAATCTATTTGGTACCAACCAAAAGGCAGACCATTAGAGAAGGGGTGTGAAGATTCCGCAGGATTGAGGTTTACAGAATGTCTCAGACTCAAGGGCAGGGGCAACGTACAGTCTGCTTTCCTGTCTAACGCAAGGACAGAAAACAGAGGAAACATCCGTTAGTTGGTATGACGCGTTCAGCATGCGCCGCAGCATACCGAGGCTTTGAAGGACACCAAGACGAAATTGTATCCGCTGATCCAGGAACAGTATGTCTTTACTTCATAATGGTCAGTAATATTTGGAGGTACGTAAACTATTCTGATCCGACACATACGATATTTGTAATAACGGTAAGAATTTACAAGTCAGAACTCGAAAGTTAGATTTACGCAGCAAATGCACCGGCCCATTGTCTGTTTTCAATCTCGCGTGGATAGGCGTATTCTACGTTTTGTACCCCCACCCTGACAAATCCACAGCATATAGAGATCGGCGGGACTACCCAGGAGTCGCACAGTTGTGACGCTGCACCTTTGCCCGCCCCACGTGCTGTCATGAACTCTGTGTGAGGAAATAACGGCCATGCAGTCACCTTTTTCGGGATTGGAGTGTCTCCTCACGCTGAAGTGACTGTACTTTGGGATCTCTTTGACAGCTGTGGGTGTACATATGACCTGCGTTTTTACAACATGTCACGTTGCACGATAGGGTACTGACAGATGACCTTCCGCTTCTGTTTAGCTAGTTACACTGGACCACGTACTCGATCTCTAATAATCTCGTGTTGCAACAACTTAGAAAACCGTAAGTATTTTGATCCTTGTTGCGTTTGCAGGTTCACGGCCATCCGACGGCTCGCTGACGTTACAAATACAGAGTAGAAACGGAGATTTAAGCAGAGGACTTGCAACAGCTGTGAAACGCGGAGGAAGCTGTATTGACCGGGATGACAGGGACTGACCATACCTTTGACTGACCCCAGCCTGCCGTTGCCTGTTTTATTGTCCCGTTCTCATTTGCCGTAGTAATACTTTATTAATCAGCTTTTTACTTTAGATAGATGTGCATCTGGAATAGATTGCATATAGACCTTTTCATGTTTTGGTGGCTTCCTAATGCTTTCATTTGTATTTTCTATGGTACGAATTCTGTGTGCAATTCGGGCTTCGATCCTTCTTTAAACGCAACGTGATTGTGTTTCTCTGTGTTCAGATTTGAGGGACGTACGAAAATGTCTGAATTCTAATTGGACAGCATGGTCACGGAGGCGGTTCCTGCGGCTGGCCCAGCGCCTATAGCCAATACCAGCCAGAGAGACTATTACTGGATTCGTTCGTTCTTAGCTGGAGGTAAGGTGGTCATTATGCCCAAGGGTTTAACCAATAACGTAGCGGAGAGTAATAATAATAATTATAATTATTATAGAGTAATTTAAATGCCGAGGTCTGTTTATTGGGGGCGGGGTTAAATGAAGCCAAATGAAATTTTGTGGAGTATACACCCCCATTCCCTTGGTTCCTGTACCCTTGGGTTTAGCAATTTTACCAATAATATGTTCTTTAGGAAACAAAAGGACAGTGTTGTCAGTGTGTGGCAGTGTAGTCAAAGGCAAAATGACAAATGGTGTTGAACCTGCATTTACATAAGATGAACAATGGAAAATTCAGAAGCATGGTATGTTTACAAAGACATTAGTAGCTTTTCTGGGCAGAATATAATGGCCTCTCTGTGAGACTGTTAGGCCTACCTGTACAGACCTGTAAAGGCCTGCCTGTTTCCATTACCAGGTGTTGCTGGATGCTGTGCCAAATCCAGCATCGCACCCCTCGACAGGGTGAAGATCCTCCTTCAAGCCCAGAATCCCCACTATAAGCATCTGGGTGAGTGAGGCAGGGCCGCCATGGTAACCACAATGCGCCGAGCCGCCCGTTGCAGCGGCCTGGACTTTGCGCCGCAGGCCAGCTAGTTAGGCTGCTTTCTTTGCCACCCTCAGGAGTGCTGGCCACACTGCAGGCCGTGCCCAAAAAAGAGGGCTTCCTGGGCTTATACAAAGGCAATGGGGCCATGATGGTGAGAATATTCCCATATGGAGCCATCCAGTTCATGGCTTTTGATAATTATAAGAAGGTAAGTCAACGTGGTGCAGCAGAGATGTTTTAGATTTGTTACTGTTGAAGTGGATGCCTGATGGGCGTTTTAGTGTATATTTGAACTGAAACGGAGGTGATGATTTTGTGCATGTGTTGTCCTTGTTTAGCTGCTGAGCAAACGACTGGGCATATCAGGACACATCCACCGGCTCATGGCCGGATCTATGGCCGGTAAGATAAGATTCTTAATTGTCACCTGCAGTTCCTCGTTCGGCCTGTACTCTGCACCCTAGTCTAATCTGTACCCCCACACACTGCCCCTGCAGGAATGACAGCAGTGATCTGCACCTATCCCTTGGATGTGGTGCGGGCCCGACTGGCCTTCCAGGTGAAAGGAGAGCACCGGTACACTGGCATTTTCAACACCTTCCAGACCATATACCGGAAAGTAAGTCCGGTGCTGAGGGTGTGGGTCTGGGAGATACCTGGTTCTCTTGGCCAGTGTTTCTCAACATGCTCCTCGGGGATCCCCAGACAGTCCACACTTTTGCTCCCTTTTTTGTCCTTGATTGGCTGGAGCTGGTAGGGTGCAAAAATGTGGATTGTTGGGGTTGGGGCGTTCCCCAGGACTGGGTTGAGAAACACTGTACTAGACCACTCACATGTCGCTTTTCTCTGGAAGGAAGGGGGTGTGTCTGGCTTCTACCGGGGGCTGACTCCCACAATCATCGGCATGGCGCCATATGCAGGTCAGAGGCTACACTTGCTGCTGTAATCTTAACAGGCCCGTATAGTCATTAAGGCTGCGGCAGCGACTCCCTGGCTGATTCCCCCTGTGTTACAGGTTTCTCCTTCTTTACCTTCGGCACACTGAAGAGCTTGGGCCTGACTCACGCCCCGGAGCTGCTGGGCAAGCCCTCGTCGGACAACCCGGATGTCTTGGTGCTGAAGACCCACGTCAGCCTGCTCTGCGGAGGCGTGGCTGGAGCCATCGCTCAGACCGTGTCGTGAGTGTGCTCCCCAAAGCTGCATAGGGTGACCCACATAATAAGCCACGCCCACTCCACGGCCACACCCATAGCAGCAGAAAGTGACCTACATAAGCCACACCAACCACATGGCCATGTGCATTACAGCACAGTAAGTTAGATACATATCAAGCCACACCCACCCATGCAGGCCAATACAGCATGATGTGGTGATCTGTTTACACCTAGATACCCCCTGGATGTGGCCCGCCGGCGGATGCAGCTGGGTGTAGTCCTGCCTGATGCTCAGAACTGCCGGTAAGTCAGTTTCTGCATGTGCAAAAAGTACAGTCTAGTGTTGCATTAGCGATCCCTCCAATGACTGTTGCCATCTTTTTTCCCCTTTATACCAGCACACTGACTCAAACGCTGAGTTACGTGTACCGGCAGTATGGCCTGAAGAGGGGCCTGTATCGCGGCCTGTCCCTGAATTACATCCGCTGCGTGCCTTCCCAGGCCGTAGCCTTCACCACCTATGAGTTTATGAGGCAGATCTTGCACCTCAACTAGCCTCCAGTAGGTGGTGCTGCACAGCCTCAGGACCGAGGAACCCTGAGGGCCCCGACATCTCAACCCCATCCTGCTCCACTCTGCAAGTGCTGCCCTGGCTATGGACACCTGCTGCCTGCTGCCATGCAAACTCAAGCAGGGCTGGCATATGGGCGTGTAGAGCTACGTATTTAGCCATAATGCAGTGTTAAGAGCCATGTGAGAACATGACGGATGTCCAGTGCTGAGCTGGCCGGTGGCTGTTGAGGGATGTGTGGGTTTTCTATGACCTGTCATATTTTACAAGAAGGATTCACTGTTTTTTTTTTTTTTTTACAAAGAAAAAAAGGCTTTTTCCACATGGAAACCAACTTTCCTTCCTCTCCTGAGTCTGTTTGTGGATATACTGCCTTATTCTGTGTGCATGTGGGTGGGACATGGCTGTAGCCACACAGATGGCCCTGAGTGACCATATAGGACTGAGCTGAGCTAGAATGTGGCTGATTCATTGATGCTGCTTGCGGTTAATTTCCTCCTTTCGGTCTCCTTACAGTGATCAGTAACAGCAATTAGCTCTCTGGTAGTGATATGTTCAAATTCTACATTCTACTTCTCTGCATCATTTTCAAAGACGCGGAGCAGGTCAAACTTCCCTTACATCAGCACCACAACGGCAACACTGGGGACAGGAAGCTCTTTTTCATACTGCTGGGCACTTTGGTATTACATCTAAAAGCAAACAAACTCTGTTAATAAAGAAAGCTGGCTTTTAATCTGGTCGTGCAAAAAACCATTACCAGAGCTGTATCGAATAACCTGGAGACCTTACTAGCCTACATTCATGAATAGCACAGCAGGTACAATGAACAGTGTTACTGTGTCTTTCGCGTGGTTAATATGTAACAGTTAATATGTTTACGGTTTTGCATATGTAACTTCATGTGGGAGCCGAAGTGACCTGACCCTGCTGCTGTCTCATATCTAAATGGTCTGCAGGTCTCTGTGTATATGAGTGTAGAGTGATGTAGGCAGACTCTGCTGAGCCTTTGTAAATCCATGCATCCATCCATCCATCCACTGCTCTGCTGAGTCACTGTACTAGAAGCTTCTTCTCACTAGAAGTGTTCAGGCTGGTTCCTGTTTTCTGTGCTGATAAACCTCATTAACCACAGCTTATGTGCGTTATGATCGTGTCTGCTTCATTTCTAACACCTCACACTAAATTTAACCACCGGAGGAGCTTTGCAGACCCAGCAGCTGAGGGGAATGAGCTGGGTCAGCTGCAGATTGTGTGCAGTTGGTGCCCAGCAACCACTTACAGAGCCCAGTTGCTGACTCTCCTGCTTTGCATACATCCTCCTGTAGCTGTGCTGTCCAACACTGGTTGATACTGTCCCTCATTTGGCTAGGAAATTTGTTATAAATGTAATTTTTGTTTCTTTGGTCAGGCGAACACAAAGCCTCTGTGTTTGCAGGCTTCACCATCTTTTTTGGCCTACTCTGTATTTACTGTCATATTCTGCACAGGGGGTTTCTAAAAACGGCTGTCTTGGGAATAGATGGCCCCGTCCGATGCACGCATAGTGCTGCACTGGGGTGGTCCAATCGTGAATTTTGATGAGTGCGGGGAGGTATCTCCATCATAGAATTTTATTCTACCGGGGGGGGTTCCCCACAATTTATTCTGCTGGCCAGTTTGCCAGATTGCCAGTCTGGCTTTGCACATGCTAGTCACGTACATGTAAGATGCACATGTGTGTGTGTGAGGCATTAGTGTCATTCAGCATTATGTAAGTGCATATCAAAAGAAATAGATACCTTTACTGGTTTTGCATCATTTTATCATGCGGGCAGATGGAATGAATATCTTTGGTTGATTGTTTCATGATTGTTGATTGTTTGGTTGATTCATTCATGATGTTTTCTCTGATTCATAATATGTCTTTGACAGCACATTTAAAAATATTTTAGTCAAATATCTCTAGAGTAACATTAAAAAAGTCAGTGGAGTGACCTCTGACCTCTTCTGTCATATTATGTGTGTGTGTGTGTGTGGGGGGGCATATGAACATATTGCTGATTCTGTGACTGATTATCTCCTTCCGCGAGACCACTTTGTTTACTCATTTGCTTAGTGTAGTCAGCCTGCAGAAAAAGAGAGACTGTTGTAAAAAGAGGAAGAGCCGCTCTTTCAAGAGAGGCTGCAGCCTTGAAGCAGAGAGTCTGAAGGAGCTCAGCTAAGGAGCAAGACACCCGCAGCGCCATGCCAAGCTACACCGTCACCGTGGCCACTGGGAGCCAGTGGTTTGCCGGGACAGACGACTATGTGTACATCACACTGGTGGGCACGGACAAAGAAAGCGAGAAGACCCTACTGGACAAACCACTGTATGATGACTTTGAACGAGGGGCGGTAAGCTTTAATTTCTTGGTAATAGATAGAGACGGAAAAGCAGCTGCGACATGCCATGCTTTGGATCAGGAATGCATTTGCACTTTATCGATATATCTGACATTTTTTTATCCAAAACCACTAGCAAAAGTGTGCTTCGGAGATTTGAACTCAAGTTGCATTTTTAGCACTTGTTGAGCTACCTCTGTTACTTGCATCATATTTTACTAGCTTCTGATAGACCAGTTCGGTAATTAGACATGCTGCTCTCTACCTCCCTTCATCTACGTGTAAGAATATCCATATCCTCTTTTTGTTGAATCAGTATCAGGAGAAAACTGCATTTCATTACATTTCATTTTAAGAGAGCGTACCTTATTCACTATTTATGCCACTATTACACTGACTTTGTATGGTAAGAGTCTAACAGCAGAATCACCCCTTATGCATGTCATAGAACTTCCCTTCATGCAGCAATATCCTTCCTGGAGTGAAATGAGCAACTTCACTCCAGGATAGTGGCATAATTTCACTCAGAATATATACAAGCACAAATTCCACACGGACTCTATGGCCTAACCTGATCCTAAGAATAAAACATTTGAAATTTCATCCATCCATCGAACCATCTAAGTCAGATCTGGGCATTTTTTTAAATTGTGATCATTGCAATAATAACAGAAACAGTTTTGAAAAGTATTGAGTTTTATGAATAATCACAAATGCAACGAGCCTGTCCAAAAAAAATAAATAAAAAGGTTACAGTGGAGTGAAATCGACCCAACAGGGTAAATGTAGGGGAAAAGCAACCCAACAAAATGGGGTAATTGTAGGGGTAAGCGACCCAACAAACTGGGGTAATTGTAGGGGTAAGTGGCTCAACAAAGTGGGGTAATTGTAGGGGTAAGTGGCCCAACAAAGTGTGGCAATTGTAGGGGTAAGTGGCCCAACAAAGTGGGGTAATTGTAGGGGTAAGTGGCTCAACAAAGTGGGGTAATTGTAGGGGAAAGCAACCCAACAAAGTGGGGTAATTGTAGGGGGAATGCAACGCATGAATTGCTGCAGTTTATGGGCATGTGGCCTCATAGCTCAGAGCCTGGAGCCCCTAGGGAGCCCATGTGCTCAGCAGTTGTGCCCTTGGCAGGACATTCCTGTCTGGAAGGGAGAAAGGGAAGGAAAAGAAGGGAAATTATGCGACTTCCTCAGCTGGTCTTCGCTTGCTAAAGTTGCAGCTTGCAGCAGGAAGCTGGCTGAAATTGCACTCTGCATTTACACGATTCATATCTGGAAAGTGTGTCACGATGCAAAAAGTGGGTTGTGGGATCATTTTGAGTTGGGCAGAGTGTGTGGCAAATCATTGCAAAAATATTTTGCAATGTGGAATGCTCTCTCAGGTCATAAATTTTATCTCCAGCACCCACCCGCTCCCCCCAGCCCATTTTATGTATATTTGGATTATACATACAGTGCTGTGCAGTCAAAGAAAATTATGTTTACATGTTCTTCATGTTGGTGTAAAACTATAGTATTTTCTCTGTTAAAGTTAAGCCATTTAGCCATTTCGAAACTTCTCCTAATCGTCTAAAGTCACCCCAGCATTTACTGCAGTTGTCTGATGTATTTTTTTTAATTTGACCACTACTTCACCTTATTTGGCTACCTCATTAAATCAATCAATAAATCAGGAGAGCTAATGGTGAAACATAACAAACACATGGCATGGCTGGGGTTCCCCTGAGGAGAGGTTTGGGATTGAAGTGGCGTCCATCTAGCCATCCAGCAAGATATCCGTGACTTTTTGGAGAACATAAGAAATTCTTGCTTATTCTTTATCTTTTTCCTGTTATTTCTTTGTGTTTTTCCATATGAATGTATACTTTCTACCCAGATAAATTGCTTTAAACATTTTTTTGACCGCCAAAGCCTTTTACACAGTACCATATATGGTTGAAAACTGAAAAATGTGTGTCCTGAGGCTAAACAAGCTGAGAACCACTGCATTAGAAGCACCTCACTTTGAGTGGTTACTGACCAACTGCTGCAGTGTTTCAGTAGTAAAGGCAATATTATGAGGATTGTCATTGACTGCAGAATTACAGAGTGTTACTCTGTAATATCACTAACAGATAGCAGTACATGAAAATAAACCTGTACTGCAGCTATGCTGAACTACAGTATTATTACTGAGCTTAATTACTGCATGGGCAGGATTTTAGGCCTGTGTTACAGCATTATTGAACCGCAGTATTATTACTGAGTGTCACTACTGTGAGGGCAGCATTACAGGCCCATACTATGGTGCCACTGTACTACATACACTCTTATTACTGAACTTCATTACTGTGAGGGCAGCATTACAGAGGTGTATTACAGAGATACTGCACTACGGTATTTTTACTGAGTTTCACTATTAACAGAATAGTATTACAGATCTGTATTGCAAAGCAAATGTTCTGTCTGAAACCCCCATAGAGAAGAAATTCTGACCTCAGCTCATTGCTGTTGTTATCCAAGGTGGATTCGTACGAAGTGAACGTGAGCGAGAACCTTGGGGATATTGAGCTGGTGAAGATTGAGAAGCGGAAATACTGGATGCAGGATGACTGGTACTGCAGGTACATCACGGTGAAGACCCCTGAGGGCAACTATGTGGAGTTCCCCTGCTACCGATGGGTGACGGATGAAAAAGAGATCATTCTGCGTGACGGCCGTGGTAAGTTTCACAGAACAAACTAGTCATGTGGCCCTAATGTTGACTCCTGCATGGGTTACCCACCCTGACCAATCCCTCTTTTTGTCCTACCAGCCCACCTGCCTCAGGAAGACAAGACCCGACTCGCCAAGCAGCACCGGCGCAAAGAACTGGAATTCCGGCAGAAGGTGTACAGGTGGGTCACGACCAGGCGCGGAGTGAGGGAGAATTGAGAATTGTCATATAAGCATAGCTAAGACATTCCTTTCTGGCGTGCGCCTAGATGGAAGGAATGGCATCCTGGATTCCCAATGAGCATCGACGCCAACACACACAAGGAGCTGCCACGCGACATACAGTTTGACAGCGAGAAGGGAGTGGACTTCATCCTGAACTACAGCAAGGCGTAAGCAAGGGGAGGAGGCAGCATGACGCAGATAGTCAGCACACACAGTGTTGGGGAAGTTGCTCGCAAAAGTAACCCATTAAAGACAGAAGTCTTAAGTTCAGATCTAGAAAGTACATATCCAGACCAAGGTTTTGTTTCAACCGACCGGTTCAGTATAAAGTGTCACAGTCACAGAGTACTCAACTGGTTGGTTGAAACAAAACCTTGGTCTGGATTTGTGCATTCTGGACCTGAACTTTCCACCTCTGTCTTTAATGGATTACCTTCATGAATACCTTCCCCAACACTGATCACACATACCATCCTCACCATCCACACTCACTGTCACTGTCTAGGAGTGACACGACCCCATGGCAGACACATGGTGACACAGGACTGCCGGACAGTTGTACAGATAGCAGTAGTGAAAAGTGAAAAGAGGATGAGAGGACACAGATTTGCTTGTATGTCTCAGGATTGAGAATCTCTACGTCAATCGCTTCATGCACATGTTCCAGTCATCGTGGAATGACTTCGCAGACTTTGAGCGCATCTTCGTGAGAATCAGCAACACCATTTCAGGTTGGCTGTTTGTCAATAGTATTCAGTATAAGGGTGGGTGTGCATGCTCCTGAGTATGGGGGTGGGGGGCAGTGGT
This sequence comes from Stomatorhinus walkeri, assembly GCA_026784285.1. Classification (NCBI taxonomy): domain Eukaryota; kingdom Metazoa; phylum Chordata; class Actinopteri; order Osteoglossiformes; family Mormyridae; genus Stomatorhinus; species Stomatorhinus walkeri. The sequence continues at coordinate 12,489,290 of JAODUD010000062.1, read as the reverse complement.
CCCGGTGCTCCAGATTCATCATGGCTGCCCTGGAACTACAGTCTCACTGCAGCAGCCAGGTAGAGGTGCATAGTGGTGCCACACTAAGCAGGGACACAACCCATCCTAACTATTACCTGTAAGCAGGCTGAGGTCCGGAAGGTGTTTCTGCTGTCTCTCACTGGGATTACTAAATACTTAATTGATGTCTATAATTTAACATTTGCTCTTCATTTAAGCACCTTGCATTTTATTTGATCTCTGATCTTTTATTTTTTTACAGCATGACTTTCAATATCTATGACATTATATTGTTCACAGTTGACCACCATGCATTTCACAACAGGTTGTAGTCTGAGCTTCCTGCATTCCTTGAATGTTGAAATAACTCAGACCAGCAGTTGCCTCGGAATGTGTGTAAAGATCACCCCCCCCCCCCCCCAGCTAGCTGCAGTCATAACTGTCATCATTTATGGATGGTGCTTTAAAAAACTAAAATGGCTACTTCTATGGCTTTGATGCAATAACTTTCTTCTGTGCTTCGTGACAGAGTATGTGATGCACCACTGGCAGGAAGACTTCATGTTCGGCTATCAATTCCTGAATGGCTGCAACCCAGTCATGATTCAGAAGTGCACCCAGCTTCCAGACAAGTTCCCGGTCACCAATGCCATGGTGGTTGAGTGCTTGGAGCGGGACCTCACTCTGGAGGAAGAGCTGAAGGTGATAGCTGGAGGTTCTGGGTCACACATGGGCTGGTCTTCATGCTGATATGCTGCAGATATGAAAGTCCAGGCGGCTAATAAGTGGGCCCAATATTCTGCTGCACCCAGGCAGGAAACATTTACATCGCCGACTACGAAATGATGGAGGGAGTCTCGGCAAACGCTACAGACCCATGCACCCTACAGTACCTGGCCGCGCCCATCTGCCTGCTTTACAAGAACATGCAGAACAAGATCCTCCCCATCGCCATTCAGGTCTGTCTCCATCATCCTGGCGTGTTAACACGAGCAGCATGAACAATCAAGGGCATGGGTTTAGTTTCAACACTGCTAGGAAGCAAATCAGCCTTGAATCCCCATCCCCTTCCACACACATGGCACTCTGTCATTATTGGTAGAAACATGTTCCTACCATCCATACCCAAATCTATGCCCTTGCAAAGAGTTCATTACTATGAATGCTAAGGCCATGTGTCCTCTTTGCTTCAGCTGGGCCAGATCCCTGGAGAGGATAACCCCATCTTCCTCCCCACTGATGAGAAGTATGACTGGCTGTTAGCCAAGATCTGGGTGCGCTCGTCCGACTTCCACGTGCACCAGACGGTGACACACCTGCTGCGCACGCACCTGATCTCAGAGGTGTTCGGCATCGCCATGTTTCGCCAGCTCCCTGCCGTGCACCCCGTCTTCAAGGTGCAGTATGGATGGTTCGCCACTAGTGACATCAAAATACACAGAACATGATGTTTTCCAGTCCTGACCAATCAGGAGCGCAGGTGCTGCGGGTGGGTACTGAATGCAGCAAATTCGTGTGACGCACTTTGTCTCCGTTCTTCACAGCTGCTTATCCCCCACATCCGCTTCACGATCGCTATCAACACTAAGGCCAGAGAACAGCTCATCTGTGAATGTGGCCTCTTCGATAAGGTGGCTTGATTCCCACCAAGTTAAAATCTGCTCTGGGTTTTCTATCTGCTGATTGGGCAGCTTATGGGTTTGTCCCGCCCACTTCTGATCTTCAGGCCAATGGCACCGGTGGTGGCGGCCATGTGCAGCTGGTGCAGAAGGCAATGAAGACCTTCACATACAAGTCCCTCTGCTTCCCTGAGATCATCAAAGCTCGCGGACTGGACAGTCAGGAGGAGCTGCCATATTACTTTTATCGAGATGATGGCCTTAAAGTTTGGGAGGCAGTTAAAAGGTAAGAGGTCAGAGGTCAGCACACTTTAGAGAGCATTATGTGCAGCATACAGATCTCTAAATGTGTACTATGTAATATATATGAGGGTAGCGTGCAACTTCAGCCACTAGTGTGTCCCAAAAATGTTTTTTGTGTCCGAAGTGTTTACAGATGACATCCTTTAAAGTAGGGCTGCAACTGCTGAGTATTTTCATATTTGAATATTCGGTTTTTTGCACATTACTGCTGACATTTTGAAGATGCTCCCATACTTATGGGCAGTGCCAGGAGTGCCTTCGTGACTCGTACCTGCCATCTTTTCTATTTACTTACTTGTGTTATGTGCGTTTTACTTGCGAGAAGAGTTGTAGTATAGTGTAGTATGGATCGATACCAAAATTTTGATTTCGGTACCAATACCAGCTTTGGTACCTTGGTATCAATACCAAATCAATACTGAATCGATATTGTAAAACATTTCTAGTTAGATTATAAAAGGCTTTGAAATAAACAGCTTTATTAATGAATTAAATGGTAGAATACCTGGATTCTAATAACATTCTGAGGGATAGCCAACATGGATTTAGGAAAGGTAGATCCTGTCTAACTAATTTACTTGAGTTCTTCGAGGAAGCTACAAGAGAAATTGATCACAAAAAG
>JAODUD010000062.1:12471077-12484091 GCA_026784285.1 Stomatorhinus walkeri | reverse complement strand
CCCCCCCCCCCCCCCCCCCCCCCCCCCCCAAGGCTTGTTTAGGGCTCTCTGTGTATCTATGTGAGAAAGGTAGAGTCTTCATACGAGCCTCTTCTGCATGTAGGAGTGCCAGTGAACTGCCTTGTCTCGTTTTGCCCCAGTACGACTGGTGCTCGTGGATCCCAAACTCACCACCCACAATGCGCAGGCCACCACCAACGAATAAGGGGGAGGTCACACTGAAGTTCATCATTGAATGTCTCCCTGACCGCGGCCGTTCCTGCTGGCACCTGGGTGCGGTGTGGGCGCTCAGCCAGTTCCAGGAAAATGAGGTGAATTAACAAGGAGAGCCTGACACACAAATACGCTCAGGATAATCCCAGAGACAAACGCGGGCACCTGGAGGACAATCTCAGGGATGAAAAATACACTCACATGGGGGACAATCTAAGGGACGTGGTAGTGTAAGCTCGTTCACACCTGGGCGACCAGCTCAGTGACAAAATTGTAATACATACTTGCAATATTTCCTCTAGCTCTTTCTGGGAATGTACCCTGATGAACACTTCACTGAGAAGCAACCCAAGGCGGCCATGGAGAGGTTCCGTACAAAGCTGAATGAAATTTCCTGCCTCGTTAAGAGCCGGAACGAAGGAAAGAAGCTGCCGTACTATTACCTGTCTCCGGACCGCATCCCCAACAGTGTAGCTGTCTAGCTGGGTATCACCTGCCATAGATAAATGTGTCAGAGTCAGGGCTAGTGGCAGACTGTCATCAGAGTATTACCATATGTGTATGTATAAGTGTGTCGCAAGGCAAGTTCGCATTTTACACATTACGCTTAACATTACGCTACAGAGCTACATTTTTATAGATTTTTATAGAAAGGATATTGTGAAACGCAACTGCAAGATCACAGGAAGTGTAACAGTAAATAATGGTTCACTAAGGAAGCGTTGTGTAATGAGATTGTTTCTGTGTGGCATTGCGTTCCGGGCATGATGGGCAGCCTGGCGCCAAGAGCCCAGCCATCTGAGAGCCACATCCTGACACATGGACAGAAATGCCCTTTACAGGCCTTCACCCAGACACGCTGCCGGCTCCTCAGTCCGAGAAAACTCAATGGGAAGCTAGTAAGGTGATGAACTTTTGCCTTCAACCACAGAGGAAGCGGGAAGAATCAGTGTGAGAGATAGAACCCAAAGGAAGTTCATCTCAGATACTGTTAGCCTAAACATTTTTCAGGTTATTGAGTGGTTACAGATTTTTCAGATATCCCAGTGACCCCAGCTTCAAAGGAACCCTCTCACCCATCATCATCATCATCATCTTCTTCTTCTTCTTCCCCTCGCTTCTTCTGGTGAGAATCATAGTAGCAGCAAGTCAAACAGGGCAGACCATAGGTGCTATTTCCTCTTAGACACCCCAAACCATCTAGGAGACATCATCCCTCCCGCATGTCCTGGGTGATTCCCAGGGGCTCCCCCCAGTGGCCAGTGTCTAGAACAGCTCTGCAGAGCTACGGGGGATCTTTATAAGACGCCCAAACCACCTCAGCTGACTCCTCTCTATCCAAAGGACCGGTGGCTCAATTTCTAGGTCTCTCTGGAACTTCAAAGTCCTCAGCATATCATAAACAGTCCAGAAACCCTACAAAGAAACCTCAAAAACTGATACATGCATAATAAAGATGAGAAACCTCAAAGCAACTAACAGGTGTTAATATTAAACTTTATTACATTTTGAAAATAACGCCAACATGGATATTTTAAATAGCACATTCAACTCAAACACAAAGGACTCAAAGTCACAAAGTAAAGTTACAGAGTGTGGAACAGTATCAGTACAGTAATAAGAGCTAACAGGGTCGGATGATTGACATATCAGTCACACACATACACAGCCTCATATGAAAGAGAGTTATTAACCATAGGAAAGGCTTGGAAAGCCGTCTAAAAGGTCACCTGGCACAGAGGCTTCGCTTGCATTAAGTGAATATGAATGGTTACTTTGGAAATGACTTTATTAAAGGTAGAAGTCCCATGAAAACAAACCAAACGGTACACGTGGCTCTACCTCATGCCCAGGATTCCTAACTGTGACGCTGCCTCTGGCCACTTCAGAGCCTTCCAACAACACAAGGAGCCCTGCTCCTCGGTCATTATCAAAAGCCTCAGTTACCACTTCACAAGACTGACATTCACCAGAGGGCACAGAAAACTAAACACCTTAACAGCACACAGTCTGTAGGCAACTGGTCACACTTACCGAGGCAGAAAAGTGGGTTATGGTGATTGTGGGCCAAACCCAGATATTTCTCAATTACTGATTTACAATAAAACAATACATTTATTTTTAAATTTTTTTTTTTTAACTGTTTGACAATGTATACTGGGACGCCATAACAACATTCCTCAACAGATGGCAGCATTGTTCTCTTGCCTGAAATGGTCCTCAGTGCAACAGCAGGTAAGGCAACATGAAAATGCAGAGAAAACCACTCTGCTTAGTGTTAGGGTTATGCTTGCTACAAATAAAGCCCCTGTATTATGGAGACTGATCTCAGAAAACACTGCTTCTGGAGAGCACTGATCTAGTATGGGCTCTCTGGCTACAACCTCCAGAGAGAAAGGCTGTACTCTCAGACTTCCAGCCAGAGAGGCCAAAGGCTACACCCTCTGCTCTGCACAAGCCCTCACAGCCTGGGCACAGAGTACAACAGCAGGGACTAAAGACAAAGAACAATCCAGGGCAACAGCTGCTGGCTTACTGGCTTATCAAGGTCATGTCAGATGAAGTCAGCCAACAGGCCTGCAGGGGTCATTACAGATGAATTATGGGAAATGACTTAGCAACATTAAAATCAATAGGATCACAAATATACAAACTAGATAAACAGAATGAAGAACAGATCTTCAATAACATACTCACGATTAAAAATAGACAAACGCACAGAAGTCAAAGGTTACAGGTGTCCTGCGTCCTACAGCAGACAAGCAGCTCAGCCGAGGTTTGCGTTATCCTAACTGCAGGAAACTTCCTTCCTTCTTTATGGAAAGTGCGTGTAAAGTCTGTCACGCCCTCAAGCAAAAGACAAGATCTGATTTGTTCCAAGTGGTCAAAATACACCATGATATAAATATGTAACAAATACAAAAATCATTCTTGGACCCAGGTATTTCTGACCAGGTACGACTCCCACTATTTTTGAAAACTGGAACGAGCACTTCTGGAGTAATTTGTTGTTCTTAATCCCTTCTCTGACAAAGACCTATTGTCTGGGATACAAAAGCCATAGAAAACAGGAAGATTTCAGCTGAACTTCAAGTTTTCCTCTTTAAATTACATACACGTTATAAAGCAATTTATATAAAAAGTGCATGAGCAGATGAGGGATGTGTAGCGCTGGGATCGCGGGACTCTGCTCACGGCCTGGTCCTCACAAACATGCCCATGGCCAAAGGTCCGCAGCACAGTGCTACCACTCACCACTGCAGTACAGTTCCAGCAGGGGGCGCTGCAGAAAGCCACTCAGATGTGCAGGATTTCCACACTGTAGTCCTCCGTCTCTGTGCACTGGGACGAGTTTGTGTCCGGTGGCACGGGTGCCAAGGCCTCCTTGTCACAGGGAGGCTCGCTGGGCGCTGGCTTCTGGAATACGATGTTCCTGGGCACCTGTGGCCGATTCTGCACATATATCACTCGGTTGTAGGCCTTGAGTCGACGCCACAGCTGCACATAGACCTTGCACTGCACGTACATGAACACAAGTCCGCCCGTGAAGCCGATCGCTACCACTACCAGCTTGGTCCAGAAGGGCCACTCCAGGATCCCTGCAAGCAGAATCAATAGCAAACAGGTCAGAATGCGCAGCATTCAAGGTCAAATGCTACAAGGAGGACAACACCGAGACAAACTTCAGAAGCTACATTTGACTACAGATTCCCAAAACCCACTGCCATCAGTATTTATTTTGATAATGCCCCATAAATCACAGCCTTCCAGTTCTGCATCACATGGTCGGGATAATGGGCAAGGTTTGAGATTCCTGAGTCACTTCACCACCCAGCCCCTTTAATTTTCCACCAAATCACAGAAGGCCATGCAGAAGGGCCAGCTGGACCACTGATTCACACCAATCGCATGCAAGCAGCAGCCTGACAGAGCTACCCAGGTGCCTGGCAGTCCAAAAAGCTGCTTTCAGGAAAGGTATGCACTATTATCCACATCTGCACTGCATCAATAACAGTTCCAGCTGTCACAGAAACAGCCCAGCCCGATGGGCAGGGGCTGAACTCATTGGTCATCAGGGGGCAGCGTTACACACCCGGAGTTTACAGGCACCCAGAGAGCATGTGATATGGCATTTTAACAAATTTATGACATGCAATGATTAGAGGCCTTTACCTGGAATTCTTCTGGCTGCATGGTCAAAAAAAGGTCAAGCTTAATATATTACTGAAAGATGTAGTTTATATAGAGAAGGTGATCTACAGCAGGTAGACATTAGATATGGCAGTCCCCAGATTTGAACAGAAAAGCAGGTAATATGTGATATTGGGATGAATATATGACGGGGGCTCCTGTTGCAGGCAGCAGCCAGGGGGCGTTATGGCCGGCTGGCCTCAGAGTGAGAATAACAGATAGCAGGTATCAGCCAGCGCTGCCGCTATGTGCCGTTGGCCTGACCTGTCTTGATCTCCTCGGCGGTGCGGTCGATGAGCACGTACAGGGACCACACCACGCAGGTAATGGCGATGATGTGGAAGGTGACAGAGCACACGATCTTCCGCCGCTCACTGGGCGCCATCTGCAGCTTCTCCCACTGCAGACAGAAGTAGACGCCCGTGCTCAGATCACACCGTGACCAGCCAATCGCTATGCACCAGGCTATCCCCAGAAGCTGCAGGAGGGGCACAGTGCTGCCAACCCCCTCAATCCACCGGTGCAGCTCAGAACGTGGGCCTCATCCCTTCCCTTAAACACTAAAAGAGTTTATCATTGCAGGTGAGGCTAAATAAAACCTGACTGTATGGAGTTCCTTGCCAGGCACCCCCCCCCCCCTTGCTGGCAGTCTGGAGCCCCCCCCTCCCCTTTGGGGAGAATCCTCACCTTACTGAGAGGCTTCAGCTTGGTCTCCATGACAAAGTGGTACTTGCAGAGCTCGCAGCAGCGCGTGTCTGAGCTCTTGATCCACTGCTGCAGACAGGCCTGGTGCACGAAGCGCAGGCTGCCGGTGCAGAGGCAGGGGCTGATCAGTGGGCTGTCCTCATCGCCGTCACAGTGGCAGATCCTGCTCGGGGTGGGGGGAGGTATTAGCAGCCGGCTGTGCCGTCTGCCGGCCCATGCCTTCTGACTCATGATGCCCTGCAGCACCCACCAGTGGCAAAGTAGTGCAATGCCACAGAACTGCCAACAGAAGCTGGCTGCACCAGTGTGGTGACGGCAGCTTAACAGAGATATCATCAAGACCAAAAATCACTTTAAAAGATATTAGACATCACCTCCCTCTGTCTCCCCTCCCTTCTCATGAATGTTGCACTGTGGTTTCAGGAGGAATGTTACTTTATTGCACTGGGTTCTGTACATTGCTGAGATCACTATAGTACTTTACTTGACTTCACTTCCTAGAATGCTGAGGAGAGCAGATGTCGTCAGCTTTCATAGTCAGAAAGTCACTATACACTACCCTAATAGAGGAGGAGATCAAGCAGGAGGAGAAGCAAAAGGTCACTCGGAGAGAGCAGGAGATCACGCTATGAGGGGAGGTTAAGTAGGAGGCCTCCCTGTGAGAGTGGGGGGTCAAGCAGGAGGTCACCCTAAGAGAGGAGGCCAAGCAAGATGTTACCCAGAGAGAGGAGGAGGTCAAGCAGGAGGTCACTCTGAGAGAGTAGGGGGTCAGGCAAAAGCTCACTCAGACAAAGCAGGAGATCACCCTAGGAGAGGAGGTTAAGGAGGAGGTCTCCCTGCGAGAGTGGGAAGTGAAGCAGAAGGTCACCCAGAGAGAGGAGGAGGTCACGCTATGAGGGGAGGTTAAGTAGGAGGCCTCCCTGTGAGAGTGGGGGGTCAAGCAGGAGGTCACCCTAAGAGAGGAGGCCAAGCAAGATGTTACCCAGAGAGAGGAGGAGGTCAAGCAGGAGGTCACTCTGAGAGAGTAGGGGGTCAGGCAAAAGCTCACTCAGACAAAGCAGGAGATCACCCTAGGAGAGGAGGTTAAGGAGGAGGTCTCCCTGCGAGAGTGGGAAGTGAAGCAGAAGGTCACCCAGAGAGGAGGAGGTCAAGCAGGAGGTCGCCCTAAGAAAGGAGGCCAAGCAAGAGGTCACACAGAGAGAGGAGGAGGCCACCCTGAAATAGGGAGAGATCACCCTGAGAGAATGAGAGGTCAAGCAGGGGGTAACCCTGAGAGAGGCAGTCATGCAGGGTGTCACCAGATATAGGAAGAGGTCAAACAAGAGGTCACCCAGAGAGAGCAGGAGGCCACCCTGAAATAGGGAGAGGTCACTCAGAGAGGAGGAGGTTCAAGCTGGACATCAGCCTGAGAGAGGAGGAGGTAAAACAGGCGGTCATCCTAAAAGAGGAGGAGGTTCAGAAAAAGGTCACTCTGAGATAGCAAGTAAACTAGAAGAATAGCAGCCAACATCTGATAAGCTGGACCAGCTGCATGGTCCAGAGACGGCTTAGAGGTAGAGGTCCCTCAAAAAGCAGGTCTGCACACCTATCAGAAGGTGCTTGCAAGACCGGAGTATCATGCAGGTTAGATGTCATTCACTCTGCACAGGGGGTCCACATGGAGGTCACGTAGGTGGGGGCACAGACCACCCCTCATCACTCAGAGGGGCAGAACAGGGTCATGTTTATATGCAATGAGCAGCAGAATATACTAATAAGCAAACTGCAGACTCTAAGACAAACAGGCAGAGGAGGCAGGAGACAGGAGGAGGTGGGGAAGCCATAGCAAGAAGCAGGAAGCAGGAAGCAGGAAGCAGGGGAGGCACAGAGCAGAGCACCAACCTGCAGCAATCAGCTGACAGCGAATAGGGAGAGAGTGGGACAGTTTTGTCTGACGGGGCGGAGGAGCAGTGGTCCAGATCACTGTCCCCCTCTGGGGAGCAAAGAGGAGCCACCGGGGGCCACACGGGCCGCTCAAGGGACGCGTCATCATCACTGGGCGGTTCGCTGACCCCCAGGATGCAGCTTGAGGAGACGTGCAGACCGCATGCAAAGCTGCCCAGGCTTTCCACGTTGGGGGGGCGGGGCACGGGGGCAAGTATCCCCGTCAGCCCACCGATCAGCTTGCAGGTGTTGGAGAGCAGGGGGGCGAGGGCGGGCGGGGCCAGCTCGCCATCGGAGCTCGGCCTGTCGATAAAGCGAAGCCCGTGGGAGAGGCTGCCCGGCCGGGGGCCCATGTCGTCCAGCGAGCGGGAGGAACGCAGCGGGCCACCCGCCCGCAGCAGCGAGAGCCAGTCAGGGCTCAAAGGGGAAGAGGCCAGGCACAGAGCGCTCACTGGGGGTCCCCCGCAGGGAGGGAGCACCACCGCAGTCTGCAGCGGCTGCTGGGGGCCCGCACGCGCTGCCGTCGCATGAGAGCTGCATGCAGGAGGGGGCCAATCGGATGCGAGAAAAAGGGGGGAAAAGAAAATGAAGGCAAAAGACAGACAGGCAGGACAAAGGCAGAGCGACAGGGCCGGCAGACATGCTTGGTGGCCACTTTTGGCATCCGGGAAGCAGGCGGAGCGGCCTGTTCCAACGCACCTGCAGATGTCCTGGATGGACGGCGTGACGGAGGTCCTAGGCAGGTTGCAGGGCACGTTGGCAGAGGTGGGACTTCCTGCCTGAAAGCCAATCAAACAATGATTCTTGTGAATAAGGACCTGTGGTCAATATCTGATGGGGAGGCGCGGTACTTAACTTTGCTGACTATCCCAAGAGCCTTTCTGAATGCAACTAACTGTGGCTCAGCTCTCCAAAGGCTGCTTAGCTCTGCCAGGCAGGAACATGCCTGAACTCCACAAAGACTTACAGAGAGCCCTTTGCTGTCCTTCAGCCCCCAGAGCTTGGGGGAGGTGCACGCAGACACCCACAGGACCCCACCCCGGACAGACTGCACTCCCCGTGATGAGGAACTGGAAGCGACAGCATGTTTCACTTCCCCATTATTGACATTGTTCATTAGCCATATGTGAAGTCCATTTCACACACTGCCACACCGGGCCCCTGCTGGCAGATAGCTCTGAATCTGAACTCACGAGAAATCTCTTTTTGTCACTACGGCAACCCTGCATAGCGAAGCGAGGTGCAGCTACCTGGGAATGGGACGGCACACCCAGCAAGCCATCACCCTGCACTCCACCCTGCACAGCGAGGCCAGGAGCACAACAGCCAGGGCAAACCTGCAGCTGGTTACCCGAAACAGGGGTGGTCCGTCATCATGAGGGCTGGGGTGCTTCCCAGGGCCCCGGGGGCCAATGGCTCTGCAATGATACTTCATTGACACTGGACTAACCTGCTCTACGCGTTCCTGTAGCCGTTATAGCTCTTAACGCAAACAACTCAGTGAAGCATGATCGATTTCACACGGGGGCGTGTTCAGTGAGGCCCTCTGGTTCGCGGTGCGATTTCTTCAGCCTGCTGCTCAGCTGTGCGAGGAACAGCGAGGCCTGATGGGAGAGAGTATTTTACCTAACTGCCTGTCTGCATCTACGCCAAAGCCAACAGCCAGCAGCGAGCTGCAGCTCTGACCTGCAGTTCACCCCAGTGGCACTAGGGGCACTAGAGCGAGAGCACCTTCTGTCATCATGGTATTCAAGTCAAAACCATGGTGAAGCTGCAACAGAGAGAGGAGCTGCCGCCTTACTTAGACAGATGGCAGATAACGACAGACATCTTCCTGAGCTGGCAGAGGTAAGCGGACTGAGTGGGTGTAGAATGCACTCAGTGGGCACTTAAAAGAGCACACTCAGGTCACGGCACCTAACGGAGATGGCACTGCCGCCTCTGGCCCAAGCTTCCTGTGAAACTGACACTAAGCTGTTTAACGGGGTAACAATGGTATCACACACCCCCCTCTCAGTAGGCTGACAGGGAGCACACGCAGCTGAGCCTGATGAGAAACAGTGTTAAAATCATTCACATTATTTATTATTCATTATTATGAGTTATTATTTTATACTTATCATTGAATGTTTCATTAACGTTATAGTAATATCTCATTCTTTTAGCAATAATGTGTAGATCAAGACCCCTATGTTGATTGTGTTGGTGTGACTATCTGCGTGTAAAGATTTTATTTTGGAAGAAGTTCAATGGAAGACAGGATTATAGAAACATGGAGCAAAACAGTTTCTGACCATGAACTACTTTTCATATGATTCTACAAAGAAAAGTGTACTTTACTTACATTTGTTGCATTTTACCACTTTTCATGCGTCTCTTACTTCACTCTGACATTTTAAGGAATGGCAGAGATACTGGATCTGTCACCATAGCACAGAGCGCTGGGATCGACACTGAGAAGGTCTGACAGCTGCGCCTTGGCAGCAGCTTGGACCCCCACCCATCCCTCATGCAGCAGTTCTGCTGCCCTTCGCTCATCCTCCCCCCTCCGAACACAACCAGGAAAAGTCCTATTGCAACCCCTAATCCCCCCTGCTTCATTAATGGCACTTTGAAAGCAGGGCAGTCGGAAGAACGCAGACCAATCTCTGTGAGGGGGACAGTTAGACTAATAGATGTCTCTAAAAAAGAAATAAAAATCAAGCGTGCAAGAGTCAGATCGATAGCAAAATGTAGACTTAATACCAACTTTTGTACATTGGTATCAATGCCAAATCAAAATTAAATTTATAAGCGCTGATTCGGAAGACCCGTTATGTGACATAACTTCGTAAAGTGTGCAAAACACATGTACAGCACACTTTCATCCAAGATCAAAATCTGGAAAATGGTAGGATCATACCAAAATTTTTGGCATTGGTATATGGGACAATGATAGCGTATATCCCAGGGGTCTCCAACTCCAGTCCTGGAGAGCTACTATCTAGTACGTTTTCTATCCTATCTGGCTACTGATGAGCCACACCTGCTCCTGGTGTTTACCTGAGAACTGGTGTGGTTCCTCAGAAGCCAGGTAGGATAGAAAACCTACTGGATAGTAGCTCTCCAGGACCGGAGTTGGAGACCCCTGGTATATCCTCTAGTAGACTGGCACCCCATCCAGAGTGCAGCCCAGCCTTTTGCCCTGTGCTGCCAGGCATAGGCTCCAGCCCCCCCAGTGAACCCCAGCCAGGAAAAGCAAACCAACAAACACAGAACATCTCAACAGAGTGAAGTGCCACCTATTGGAGAGAAGAGGTATTGCTGGTACTACCCCATGAGACTATAAAAGACTTGTATAAAGCTGGCTGAAGCCTTCCTGGAAAGCAGACCCTAATTCTGAATCCTGAAGCCCTCTCTTGCCTGGAGGTGCCAAATGCACCCATCTATCTTAAGTACAGTTTGCACACAGAAAGCACCAGGCTAGCGTAGCAGGTGCTATGACAGTGGCATGGCTGAGGATGGCCAGAGCCTCTGCGTTGCATTCACACGAGAAATGAAAGCCAACCTTTGAGCCCGAACATCTCCACGTGACAAAGGGCCACTTGTGTGCGGAGATGAAGCTTAGGCTCTGCCTGGAATTGGTAAATGATTGGCTGAAGTGCGTGTGCCAGCAGCCTCTGGCATCACGACAGCTGGGCCCAGAGGGAATAAAAAGAGGAGCTTGTGTTTTCTCTTGATAGAAAAAGAGGACCGGGGTCCCCAAATACACCTCATGGTAGCTCCAGGTGGAGAGGGAACGCTTTGGGGTGCTGAGGCACTCACACAGCCAGTCTGCGCTCAGGTTCCTACAAGCCACAGAAGATCACGTCACCAGTAAGACGGACGTAACGCAATGGCTATTTACAGTCCAGCAACAGCCACACTACGGTAACATGGTATACCTCTGCATTTTCAGTCACCCTACTCAGCAAACTGTATTGTGAGGAGCCCCCCACCCGCAAACCCGCCGATTGGTATCTTCTTTCAAGATTTCAAAATACCGCCACAAGTGCTGCTTTTGAATAGACCTGTATACTGCAGCGTCTGTGATTAGAAGGTCGTCGGTTCGACAGGCCTTTTAATGAGGCCCTTAACCCTCAGCTCCCTGGGAGCTGCAATGAGTGGCTGCCCTTAGCAGCCAGCTTGCTCTCACCTACAGAGAGCAAGTTGAGGGAGGCATAAAGAGAATTTTCTCACGTACGGTGCCCGGTGTTTCGCGGAGTTCAGGGACACTTGGCACTGGCACAGTAGTGGCTCAGAGCTTGAGAGTGCGATGTTAGCACATGGGTTTGGTGACGGGAGAAAAGGCTCCGCAGGCCAGCTCAGTATGTGCACCACACTCCACGCCCAAAGACGGCTTAGGAGACAATGGGAAGCTCTCGCATTACCCACAACACATAAGCGCTGCCAGATTTTAACCGTATTCCATCTGTGGGGACTCTCTGCTGATAACCATTCCCATAACTAATTTATGTAACTAATTCACAAACTGAGCTGTTATTTCTGTTACAGATGTGAAGGTGAAAGGCCAATAAAACAAGTAAATCAGAGTAAAGTATGACAGCTTGATCAATGTTAGCTACCATCAGACAGCAGTTCTCAAGCTACATCACTGGTAAACATCCAGGTCCGGTAATGTGCAAGATGGTGACTGCAGTGTGTCTGAATGCATGCATACTGTTCTCACGCATAGTACATACTACGTTAACGATCAAGTGATTTCGGATGCACCATATGTTTGCTATTCAGCTGAGCTGGAGACTGGCAGATATGAGCGGTCACATCTCGCACAAGGTGGAGAGGACGACTGCAGGTGGCTGTTGGGTGGGGCCAGAAACCTCCCACTCAGACAGACCCCCCCCCCCTCCCGCTCTCACCTGCCGGTCGCGCTCCTTGGTCTTGCTGTTTCCTGACAGGCGGGAGGAAGTGACATCGCGGGGGATGACGGAGGCGTGGTGCAGCGGCATAATCATCTCAGCTGATCGGGGGGAGGAAGGGGGGGCTCACACACTGGGCAGCCGTCCCTGAGCCACCCGCATGCCGCACTGAGGCACTTAGCGCCGATCTGCAAGGATACATATGGTGCCGTTAGCTGCGGGCCGGCTGGGGAGAGAGCAGTCACAGGCAGAGATGCACGTCTGTGCTTCCATCACACACCTGTGTGGTTTTACAATGTGACTTTAGGAAAGGCTCTTGGGAGCCACCATTTGGATTCAGTGCTGTCACGCATAGCCTGGTTAAAACCACAGGGAACTAACAAGTGACCAGTGAGAAATGGATAACACCACTAATTGAGGCCACGCCCTCCCCGGCTATCTTCCTGCACTCTGCGTGAAATGAGCGCTGCACAATATATCAGACGACATATCGGTATTGGACAATATGCATTAGAAAAACATCACATCAGTGCCAGTGCGACGTCAGTCTTGCCTGATATTGATGGTCTATATTTAAACTTTATCGATGTTCAATGTTTGCAGCAAGTACTAAAATAATAGAGATGATTGGGCGATTAGCAATTTCACCGCAAGAGATTTCGGCATGATCAGCACTTGCCACTTTCAATAAGGGACGCTACACCAAAGGTTAGGTTATTGTTAGCAGTGCTTTTAGAAAACTGTCTCAGTTATGTGTATTGCGAGAATTTTTAGTAATCATGAAGCTTCGGTGGCA
Organism: Stomatorhinus walkeri; assembly: GCA_026784285.1. Classification (NCBI taxonomy): domain Eukaryota; kingdom Metazoa; phylum Chordata; class Actinopteri; order Osteoglossiformes; family Mormyridae; genus Stomatorhinus; species Stomatorhinus walkeri. The sequence continues at coordinate 12,471,365 of JAODUD010000062.1, read as the reverse complement.
CGGAAGAGGAAACTGAGGCCATACATGAAGGGAAGTGACAACCATCCTTTCAGACCAGGGCTCACCAACCTTTTTTGAAACTGAGAGCTACTTCACGTGTACTGAGCCATATGAAGGGCTACCAGTTTGAAACGCCTCCTAAACTTATCTAAACTTCATGTATAATAAACATGTTTCAAATGCTTTTTTAAGATATTACATTTTCTTTTTTTTTTTGAACTTTTATTGACAAGTCAACATAAATACAAACAATAACCACAGTCCTGAGATTGGGCCCCAGCTCTCAAA
>JAODUD010000062.1:12447391-12459728 GCA_026784285.1 Stomatorhinus walkeri | reverse complement strand
CCAAACTTTAGATGCTGAAACGTGCTGAAAATAGGATGCAGGAAACGTTTTCTTAAGTAGACTCTACCATGAAGGTCATATTTATTCAGGTGTTACTATACAGTAGAATGGTGCACCATTACACCAGTGTCTGCTAAATCTTCCTGGACTTTTTTTTTCAGTCAAACAGGGGTTTCATTTGTCTTTGTAGCAATCCAACGAGCAGTTCCTTCAGAAAGTGTTCATGGTCTTTCAGACCTCAACTTCAGCTCCAACATTTCTGATAACTGTAATATCTTATTAACAATACAAACTGAGGAAGCAGCTATCCGGAAACGCTTTGATAACTTCGTGAAGCCTTCTCCTGCTTTGTGAGCATCAATTATTTTATTTTTCAGAGTGCAAGGTAGCTGCTTTGAGGAACCTGTGGCTGCTAATTGTTGGGACAAAGTTTGAAGAGTCAGAGAATCTATCCAGCTTTGCACTTCGAACCACCTGGGGTTTCCCAGCGATGACTGGGAACAAGCTATAATCCTAATAAGCTAATGAAGGTCTGAGACCTTGGTAAACGTTATGATACCTCAAATATGTTGGGGTGCCCATAGTTTTGCTTCAGGCCCTTTTCATTGTTTTGGTATTTTATGCCTGTGATTGATGGGGGAAAAAAAAGTAATCTTGCTAACAGTAGTTACGAAATGTGTCATCTTTCACCTTATGCCTTTTGGTGATTAGTTCTTCTGTTCGCTTAACTATTCACATTAATAGACATTTTAAGCAAGGGTGACAAAAAAGTTTTGCATGCGCTGTAAATGTAATGTAATTGGTACACTGTGCCTAGGCACAGCAGGCACGTGGACTACTCATGATGAAAGAACAGGAGCTACACGGGAAGTCACAACGAACCTCAACAGCTCTGGTACAGGGGTCAACATGCCATCGCCTCGGTCAACGATGCCAAAGAGATTAATCTGCTCGCCCTGGCAGTACACCAGGAAAGCCAGCTGCTTGTTGGGTGTGCTCCTCTCCCAGACATCCTCCTGAATGGCATCTGCATCATCTGTAGCTTCTAGGCTCATTTCCCCTGTGGACACTGGGAAGATGAGGCCAGGAGTCAGAGTTGTGAAGGCGTCATGGATGAAGACTTGCTCCATGATGCTCAATGTCCTCCACGGCGATAAGGGTGAGAGAGCCGACCTTTGCGGGTACTGATGGGCCCCCCCTTCATGGCCAACACTAGCTTCAGTGTGCATCCGTCTGAAATGCTGAGCACAGATGGACATGTCTGGGATCAGAGTGATGCAATGAACCTCTGCGATGCAATTATAAAAGGTCCTTCTCTACAGAGTAATTCTGAAGTTAGGATCAGTAGGACAAGTTCATTTAGAATCACACAGCAAGTATGGCTCAGTGTGAGGCTGGCCCGCTCACCTGTAATGGTGCAAACGCCTGTCATTTTGCAGCTCCACACCATTCCATATTAGATGCTGCTGCCCTATGGGAACACCTTTGGGTAGATACAGGTAGCACACTGTTAGCGTTCAGAGCCAATAAACTAACTAAAAATTGTAAGCAATTTTAAAAAGGATTGTGCAATACACATCAGTTCCTGCACATTCCTACTGAGCAGCACGCTTCCCTAGTCTGCCTCCTTGCTCTGCTATTGATCACCTCGCAATGTGTTCGGAAAAATATGTGACTTAATATAACAGTGAAATAATCACAAATGCGTATGAAAGGATTAAAGTAAGTGTAAGGAAAGTGTTATAATTCAGTGTTTTTCAAGAGTAACATTTAACTATCTGGCAGAGCCTCGTTGCCAAAACTGTTGGATGCCATAACTCTTAGTGGAATTATTTTAGTGGAAAAGACCACTGAGACATGGTGACTGGGATCGTAACCTTATTGGCTGCCTCAGGACTATGAGGGACCTTGGAGAACCTCAGATGTAAGGAGAGGTTCGGCGGTACCTTCCAGCCTCTGGATCTTGGCCTTAACTGACAGCAGCGTGTCAAAGAGAGAGACCCGAAGCTCAAAGCAGGTCCCCGTTAAAGTCTCAATAAACAGCTCCACTGTCCCGTAGCAGGACGCCCTCTGGACTGCCTCCGGACGCTCATCGAGGAAGGGGGGTTGCTTCCTGTGCTCCATCGTGGGTGGGGGCTGTGGGTGGAGCCCAGAGTTGTAGTGGGGAGGACCAGGAAAATGCCTCTTCAGGTTTCCTCCACCTGAGATACAGGCAGGCTATAGCTTAGCCATTTAGGAACATGATGTTTATGATTCAGAGAGCCACATGTGGCCAGTTAGGGCTGTGCCTTGATTACCAGGAAGAGAGTAATGCTGAAGGCAGCTGAACACTCACTAAACCCAGGGGTATGCAGAACACGGGGAATCTGTGAGCTATAACTGGATGTCAATGAGATCTAGATGGAGGAGAATACAGCAGCAAAGCCAAGGTGACTACCCCTCCTACTGCCCCCTGCTGGTGGAGGGCACAATGTCACAATTGAACAGGCAGCATATTGTGAGGAGTTCCACATGTTTAGGGAGCTGAACTGAGACAATGGAAGTGAGGCCAAGATGGAAAATATACAGCAGAGGTCTGATTTTGGATCTCTCCCTATCACGGACCATGTAGGAAGTGATATACTATCTAGGAACAGAACCTGTAATCAAATGACTTCTTCTCAAGTGAAGGAGAAATATAATTTACGGTACGTTGCTAGAAATGATTACCATTATCCTGTTACTTTACAAATGAGTGATGACAAGTGATGTTCAATACCAGTTCTTCATGTCAGGACAAATCTGTTCCAGTATGTACAAATCATGTCATGACTGATTTACCCCGATTCTGTAGAAGACCAACTGTATATGTCACAATACAAACTCACATATAAATAATACGATATACAAATAATCTTTGTGAGCAGCATGTGGCTGGAGCCAAAGCATTCAGGCTCACTCTGGATTTGCAGCACTATGTGTACTCAAGTAACAGCACTGTATGAGGTGGTCTGGAGCAATTTAAGTGTCTGTCCTCCATGAAATCCAACGGACGATTTCTCTGCATACTGCAGGTGATGCTTCTAACATTGCCACCTTCGTTAAATGATCATCCTCAACGCAGCCGTGGATGAACCCGTGTTGACAACAGCAACGCAAGACCAGGGATGGTCATGAAACCCTAATCCATTTATCACACACTGCCTTGACGATGAGGGCATAAGAAGCGAACCGGTGGCGACGTGGAAAACCGCCAACCGTGACCGAAATCATGCTGTCATGCTGATGACTCCGGATGATGCACACATCGCCCACGCGGACTGTTATCTAGCGTATTATCTCACCTTAAGGGCATCCCTGGAGCGCCGAGGGTAGAGGAGCGACGGACCGGCAAATTCGCAGGTCTTCGGTGGCAAGCTGCTTTCAAACTGGTTATAAAGAGGCAGTCTTGTTAATTTAGTTTTCCGCGATGAACGGCTACAAAGCTGGTTAGCAACCAATAACAAAAGATAAATCCAGCAGTCTGTCTTACAAGTACCTCTGTCCTTGTTTTCAGTGTCACGGCAACTATAATAATAATACAGTTCTTCTAGCATAACAGCGCACTATCGATTAACGTAATAATAGCTCTTTTACCCGATTTTACTTCTCAACTGCCACGGCTTTTATAATCTACACGAGACACAAAGCAAAGCTACATGGCAACTGATGCTCATTTTACAGACCTCTGCTGCTGTCTTTCAGATTAATCAACGTCGCGGAATGACCCGCCTATTAAAATATATCGGCCTGACAGCTAACCAATGACGCAACGGCTAAAGGAGAAAAAATGTCAGTAAACCAATAGGGTGGGTGCAGGGGCGGGATCAGCGTGTAAAATCAGATGAACAGGCGTTACCGTCAGTATATATCCCGGATGTTCCTTGTCTCCCAACAATAATCACTAGTCACTATGGTTGCTGTCGGCACGGATAATTTCCTCTTATCATTAAGCACTTCCGGCATTGCGTCCCGTTTTCTAAGATCTACGCTTACCCGCAAGTGTCTACTGGCTTGTCAGTTGTTGAATTCGGTAATTGTAAATTTTTAAGTTACTTTAAAACCGATGCCCAGTATATTATATGATGAAAATAAACAGCACTACAGGAGTTTCATATTTCACAAAATATTCTTTAATATACACAAAACAATATTACACGCAAAGCCATGGAATTTAATTGAATTAAACTGCTAATAAAACACATTGTAATTTTGTGGGGCATCCTGATGCAGGAATGTGAACATACCATACAGCTGTCTGATGGGATACTAAGGGCTTCACCAGCGCTTAAAACCAGTTTATTCATTTTTGAACATTCCAGTACATGTGCTTTAAAGTGCTTTTTAATTAATGGAAATACATTTTAAAGTACTAAGTCAGAAAACAGCTGAATGCTTGATTGTTAGAAGTTAACCGTAATTCACAAGAAAAGTACAGGTAAAGGTGTTGATTACATGCATGATGAGAATGCTTTCATTGTAATTTAGAAACATTTACAAGTCTACAAATTGTGTTAATGCAGCCTAAGCCCTTTTCGTCACTCAAAACGGCAGAGCTCTGGCCTTTGTGATCTGTCAGTTTCCGCCAAGAGCGTTCAGTGGGTCGTCAAACAGGCTGTGGCTGGGATTTTGGCTGGGCCGTGGCTCCTGGCTCTGTGGGCTTCGCCTTGATTTGGTCTCTTTGCCTACTGGCTTCATGGGCCCCGATGCGAAGATATCATCTTTTAGGAGAGAACAGGCATGAAACCTTCAAATTCACCCTCAGGCCCCCAGCGAGGCACAGGAGAACAGTATGAGGAATCCTTTCAGGGTTTTTAATATTTTGCTGAAATAACTCACCCATATCGTCATCAAAAATCGATTTTTTTTCCAGTTTCTTCTTTGACTTTTTCTCCTTGGGAGCTGAAGTAGCAGTTAAGTCGGCAAAGATGTCGACATCGTCGTCGAACAGGCTGACGTCCAGCGCGCGCTCTTTCTCCTTTTTGGGAGTGCTCTTCTTTCTCCCAGTATCCTGTTCAAACAGGAAAACACACGTAGCCAATCACCAAAGCACCACGAGCCGCGGCACGCGTCCAACAGCATATCGCCCTGGGGTAAATAGTGACATCGTTGGTATGGGCAGTGATTTCTGATGATCTGAAGAACAGGTGCCACGCAGCAGAGGTGGAAAGTTGAGGTTTAGAAAGTACAAATTCAGACCAAGGTTTTGTTTCAACCAACCAGCTGAGTACTCTGTGACTGTGACCCTTTACATTAAATTGGTTGGTTGAAACAAAACCTTGGTCTAGATTTGTGCTTTCTGAAACTCAACTTTCCACCTCAAGTCAGCGGCATCCCATCAAATTCTGATGGTGAATTACAAAAGCCAGCTGCGCAGATGAATCCTGGAAACGCTACCTGAACGGCAGTCGGCTGCGGGGGGCTGGGCTGCATATTTGCTTCATTTTCAACATCCACCTTTGTGCTCTTCCCAGCTGCAAAAATATCATCCTCCTCCTCTTCCTCCAGGAATGGCACCGTGCTGGTCTTCTTGGCCGGTTTTGCGCTGACTGCCCGGAACAGGTCGTCCTCCTGGTCATTCCCCTGCTCCTGGAAGATGGACGCAGACGGCTGCTTCTTCGGAGCCGGCTTGGGTACCGGCGCGGGAGGCTGGGCCTTGCTGGCCAGCTTGGGGGCCGCAAAGATGTCATCATCGCTAAAGGAATCGTCGGCGATGGCCGCTGCTTGCTCTGGAACTCGCTCCCTGTGAGCAGGCCCCGGTAACGCTGGCTTGGAGGGTCTGCTGGCAGCATGTAGAGATGAGGATAGGGAGAGCGGTGCCAGAGGTGGATTGCTGGAGGAATCAGAGACATGGGCAGCCTGGAGTCTTGCTGCTCTCGTCTGGGGCCGGCGGCGCTCAGCACCCCTGACTCGGCCCTGCACAGGAGAACAGGTGTTTGTGGCGTGAGGCCGGGAGAGGGCAGCACAGGAATGAACCATACTTACACCCCCACACCAGTATACTCTAGGTACATACTGCACATTCAGGCAACTTCTATTATCAGTTTCAAAAAGCAGTTAAAAAAACTTATATCTGATATTCAGTTTTTAGTAGGGGTGTATTACTGTATTTCGCCTTTGTGGGGCAGTGTGGAGCGGCACCATATGTAAAGCCTCTTCCTGCCCGTGACCGCGTGACCCACCTTGTTGGCACTCTGTAACGTGGAGACCTGAACGGGGGCGTCGAAGCTCACGGCTCCCTCTGCCGCTGTCTGGAGGGTGGAATCTGTGCCGACGGCAGTGGGCGTGGTCGGCGAATGTGTGCTGCGGGTTTGAGAAGGGCGCTGTGGCCGAGGAACAGCCCCAGGGAGGAGGGTGGATGGGTCAATGGCTAGATTCACCTGCAAAGAACACAGACGGTCGGGTTGAGGTGCACTGCATAGCAGCCTGCCACCAGGCAGAAAGGCTGCTATTAAAATCAAACAGGACATCCACTGTCAGATCCGGATCCGAGTTACAGGAAAGAAGACGACCGATGGGAAGAAAAAGCAAGGCGGGAAGCGGAGGCTTGGCAGTGCGCGTCACAGAGCTGCCAGGAGGCGCAATGAGCCTGAACCTGGAGCGTCACAGATCTCTACCGTTAACCAAATTCAAGAGAAGAGAGTTTTAGACATGCGGGGAAGAGCAGCAAGAGACCCAGACGGCACAGAACGGCACAGGAAGATTTACTTGGAGTTTTCCAATCCGCGAGGGCTGCTCTTTAGTTTCTACAGGAGTGGCGGCCTTCTGTGCAATCGAATAAAACAAGTCACATTCACAGAGGGATACTGAAGGGTTTCAGACTGTCCAGACCATAAGTGAACCGCATGTGTTCTTTTAAACTGTACTTGTGAATGAGATTAAATCATAATACAATATATCAAACTAAAACATCAAGACATGAAAACGGTTTTTCGGTTATTAAGATATATATTCATGAAACTAGCTACTCTATCTGCTCGGTTTATTTAAAATGGATGTGACTGACAGAATGAGACTTCTCTGAAAATGGAAAGCCCTTTTTTTCAAATGTGTATGTTTGTCTTGTTTTTTTTGTATATGGTTATGTTATTGTGTTGTGTATTTTGTTTATCACTGAAGGCCATTTAAAGGAATGAACTATATTGATAACAAAGAAAAACAAATATTTTGAGACATTTAGAATTTAGCGATTAGTTGTCATTGTTGACACACCACAGCACAGCACACAACAATGCAATGTGTTCTCTGCATTTAACCCATACGTGACATAGCAGGGGACAGCTAATTCAGCGCCCGGGGAGCAGAGCTTGGGGGCGGTACCTTGCCCAGAGTACCTCAGTGGTACATCGCTGGTCAGGGATTTGAACCTGCAATCTTTCGATTACAAGTGCACGTCCCTAACCATTAAGCTACCACTACCCACGTACCAGCATAAGCTCTGATTTTGGGCCTTTTTATACTCTTAGCTAATCTACTCATAATGACACACATGTAACTGAGCAGCACAGATTTTCACTGCTGCCCTTAGCTGTGACTGGCCAGCAGCAACTCGTCTGAGAATGGCCTCCAAGCTGAGGAATATGTACTTCAGAGACAGCGCACTCTCACCTGGAGTCCTGCAGGGGGCGGCAGAGCACCCTCAGTGCTGAGCTTGACGGGCTTTTTTGCAGCGGCCTGCAGATATGAAAATCCAGCAGCCGTGAGGCATTATGGGTAAACAGGGGAATGTGTTAACCGGGCGGTACCCAGGCAGCCGTCGAAAAGGGAATGAACATGACATATGGTGTATTGGAGGAGCAGACCCACCCTGGGCACAGTGAAGAGGTCCTCCTCCTCATCATCAATGAAGAGGGGGGGTGCTGCCTTGGGAGCTGATGTGGCCTTGGGGCTCTGCGAGGAATCAGCAAGAGCAATGAAAACACACTTCACACACTCACACACACAACCAACCCCATACCACCCCCCACTGCAAGCTCCCAAAATGAAAACACACCGCGTGTTTTGCCGACGCTGCAAAGAGGTCCACGTCGGGCTCGTTGTCTTTCTGCAGCTTCTGACTAAAGAGGATCTCCTCATCCTGAAACACGCCGGTGCTGGTGGCTCGTGGACGCCTCTCCTGCACCTGTGACAGGGACCGCCATGAGTGGCTGGGAAGCTCCGTGACGTTTGAGTACACTAGAGAATGTTTGGGGACAGTCTGGGACATGGACGCATGACATTTAAGTGACATCCGGTGACACGGAGGCATGACGGGCTGCACTCCCAGTACCTTCAGGGGGCTTTTCATGCCTGGTTTTCTGGCTTTGGATGCAGGACCACCGTCCATCTCCTCCTCCTCCTCCTCATCTTCCTCCTCGTCCTCAAAGAGGCTCAGCACTTTCTTCTTGGTTTTGGAACCGGCCCCCATGAGCGGGGGGCCTTCTGGCTGGCCGGCATCCTGCATGTGGGGGGGTATGACAGTGAACATCGGCACGACCTGTCACATCAGCATCCAGGCGGCGCCTAAGGTACCACAGCGCACATACACACAGACACGCACGCATGCATGCACACGTTTGTATTATTTTGTTTGTGAGGACTCTCCATTCATTTCTATAGGAAAAACCGTAATCCCAGCAATGACAACCTTAACCCCTACCCAGCCCTAACCTTAACCATAAGTAAAATACAACAAAATACATACAATAAGACTTTCGGCATTCTTAGTTTTTTTTTGTTGCTTTTATGATATTTTTTATAAAATTGAAGCTATCCTTGTTGGGACCGAAAAAATGTCTCCAAATGGTAAAAAGTTCTAGATTTTTATCGCATTGTGGGAAAATGCGGTCCCCACAACACAAACGCCAACCTTGAGCACAGCCTGGGTCTCTCCCAGCGCCTCCACACTGTCGAACAAGCTGACGGCCCCCCCAGGCTTGGCCTTGCCCTGACTGCCTTCCCCTTGATGAGCCCCGTCTGGCTCCTCCTTTGCCTGCTGGGGAGGGGGGGCCTCAGCCCGGCTGTCTGCAGTCGCTGGGGCCTGGGGGTGTCGCAGACAGAGAGACATATCCCGTCAGCCGTAGGACGAGACAGTACTGCCTTAACACATTCCTGTCATTAGCGTATGCTGAAGTGCTGCTATTTGCTTAGCAAGGACGCACTCACGTTCTTCTCACTGTGCGCTGTGCTGATGGAGGCCGGTGTGACAGTGAACAGCAAGCCCTTGTCTTCGGCCTCCTCATCTTCTTCCTCAAAGAGAAGGGAGACCCGCGGAGGCTTTTGCCTGTGGAATGATGAGGCAGAGCCGCCAAAGTCTTCAGCTCAGTTGGCATGGAGGATGGACTGCCCATATGTATGTGGGCAGATCACATGACATGACATCACATTTCATGACATGACAGTGACCAATCCATACCCGGACTCCTTTGTGGCTGCAAAGAGGTCGTCATCCTGGTCATCATCAAACAAACTGTCTTTTCCTGTAGTTTTGATGGTGGGAAGCCTGGAGGGGGCGCTCACGCTACTTTTCAGCCCTCCAGTTTTTGTCACCTGTTTGACTGTGTCGGTTGTATTGCTCATCCACTGATCCTGGAACAGACAAGCATGAGCATGCAGACCTGAGTTTCTTAACAGTGGCAACTGCTTGATTAGTACGATGCAAACATGCAATTCTAGGGTGTTTTACTGCCTGTTCCTCCTCTTCCCAGAAGCTCTCTTGTTGCCTTGAAGAGCTAAGAGGCGTTATGGGTAAACACAGGAGAGTTATACCTACTGAACGCTGTCAGAACATGTGCCATACCTCATCATCACTGAAGAGGGCGCTAGACAGGGGCTTGGCTGCTTTCTGCGTGGCCTCAGTTTTCCCATGGCTTGCTTTGACTTTGGGAGGCACCGTGGCAAACAAGTCCTGTCAATGAAAGTAGCATAAATGTAACCAACAGGGATGAGCCCCATTAAGCCTAAACTCAGTGGCTTCAGCCACGGCCAAGGGACGATTACCTCTTCCTCTTCATCATCAAACAGAGACAGCGCCCGGCTCTGTGTTTTCTGAGCTGGCACATCACTCTTTGGCCGATCCTTGGCAGCCGACGAAAAGATCTGCAATGGTGAAGGAGATGGTTAGGGCTGGGTAGGGGTTAAGATTGTCATAGTTAGCATTAGCATTTTATCCATAAAAATGAATGAGTGGTCCTCATAAAGATATGTTTGCCTGACGTGTGTGTGTGTGTGTGTGTGTGTGTGCGCGCGCACATGTGGTGACCGGGCCCCACCTGTGTGTCCTCATCATCAGAGAAGAGGCCCCTGTCTGTGGACTTCACGGTGGGCTTGGCCGTATCTGGGGGTGGGATCGTCTGCAGACAGACAGCATGGAGATCGAGATGCAAGGCAGGTAAGGAGACTCGGCCATGATCCAACATGGTAAACAGGGTGGAAGTGGAGAACAGAGCGGGGGGTCACTTACCTTGTTGGTGCTTTTATCAGGGACAGATGGGCGTTTCTTCAAGGCATCCTGTAAGAGGTTGGTGGTCTCAGGGCCAAACATGGAAGTGGCCCCTACAGGCAGCTGAAGGGTGACAACACGAGACAAGCAAAGCGTGACGGCCAGGAAAATGAACACACAGGAGAGTGGGCTGCCAGGCTGAAGGCAAGTCACCAGCTGCATAACCACCAACACACCATCACCCACCCCCACCCGTACCTTTTTTTCAGGTATGCTGGTCACCCCATCTTCCACGCTGCTTTTGTGCTCTCGGCGGCCTGCACTCGAGCCCTCACTGAAGATGTCCCCCTCCTCATCATCATCTTGGTCTGCCCCAAACAGATCCACCACTTTCTTTTGCCTGGGTTTGTCCATGCCGGCTGCAGGAAGGGGGTGTTAGGCAAATCCAGCTTCAGTTATGACATTCCCTTAACAGCAAACCCAGACGTCGACAGTTAAGATGTACCGGAGTGAGATTTTTTGAACGCGCTGCCACTGAAGAAGTCGTCATCTTCATCATCATCAAAGAGCCCACCCCCCGGGGCAGCTTTGACCCCGCCTTCAGACCTGAGCTGGGCCTGGGCTTTGGGACGGCTAGGGCTACCACTCTGTTGCCGATCTGAGGAGACTGTGTCCCGAGTGGCTCCGAACAAACTGTGTTCTACAGGGAAGAAGAAATGTGTCACCATAATGATGACGACGGGAAGATTCCAGAAGCCCTTTAGTTTGGTAATTAAGGTAAATTTAAGGTCAAAGGTCAGCTTATTCTGACTGAAAGTAGCCAATGACATCTTTGCATGAAATGTGATGAAGCTGATTGTTGCCCATCTTTAAAGGCCGTATCCATTGTTTACCTGGGAATATGGAAACAGCACCAACAGGGATCTTCTTACTGCTTTTGGGCAGGACAGACTCTGCGAAAAACAAAATTGGATTAAAAAAACCATACATACATTGTACAAGTACACTGCATGGCCAAAAGTACATGGATGCCCCTATTAATTAGAGGAACTGCCTAATTAAGCCACACCCCTCACTGAGGCTGGTGTATAACTAAACACACAGTCATGCAAATTCCAGCAAAAAACTATGAGCAGCAGGATGGGAGGCTGTACAGGTTTTACAGAAGAGGTTAGTGACTTTCCTCTTGGCACCATCACAGGACGCCATCTTCCCAGCGAGTCAGTTTGCTCTGCTAGAGCTGCCCTGGCCAGCCACAGGTGAAGTGATTGTGAAAGTCAAAATGCCAGGGAGAAAGTTCTGCAGTCAAGTGATGGCTAGAGGAGCTCACGGAAATGGACCTGATAGCCCAACATCAATACCCATCCTGAATGGCAGCAGATGCCAACTGGCAATATTCTGATATCTACTAAAATGCCTCTGCAGGAGAGTAAGGGCTATTAGAGCCACAAAACGTGGACCAACTTCATATTAATACCCTGGGTTTCAGAATGAGATGTTGGACAAGTTAATGTCCACACCCATTTGGCCATATAGTGTACGTAGGACACACCGGCGGCCTGACGGAACCAAAGGCGCAGCCACATGGGCCACATGACATGGAACACAAGGCTGCTGTTTGAAACCGACCTTCAGCAGCGGCGGCTTCATTGGTGCTCAGCTTGTGCTGGTGCTCGAGGCCTTCAGAGAAGAGGTCGCCCTGGGGAGAGCAGAGCGACAGTCACAAGCATTAAGGCCATCGCCATGCTGAGAAGGGACCCAGAAGAATATAGCACTCCTGGCATTTTTCCATATTCAGTCACCCACAGTTTTCATAAACTTATGTGCACATACAGTGGGGCAAAAAAGTATTTAGTCAGCCACCGATTGTGCAAGTTCTCCCACTTAAAATGATGACAG
>JAODUD010000062.1:12436239-12447188 GCA_026784285.1 Stomatorhinus walkeri | reverse complement strand
GACCTCTGTCATCATTTTAAGTGGGAGAACTTGCACAATCGGTGGCTGACTAAATACTTTTTTGCCCCACTGTACCTCAAAGGAGTCTAATTAAAGGACTGTTAATGATACTTCAGGGACATAAATGGCTTTAAGGTTCCACACAAGGGTCCTCCCAGCCGGGCGGCTCTGTTAACGAGACGAGGAAGTACAAACCCGACAGTAACGCACCTCATCCTCGTCATCTACGTCAAACAGGCCCCTCCCTCCGCTGAAGAGCCCGCCTTTGCCGCCAAAGGGGGAGCGGTCCCCATCTTCCCGGGAAGGAGGCAGGAACAGCTCGTCTGTGTTCTCTGCTGTGTGTATGTGGGGGGGGGGGGGGCAAGGATATGGCTGAGATGATGACACAGGTCGGTGTGTCACACTCTGCACCACCACCTCCCACCAGCAATACACTCACTCTTACCGGCCTTGGTGTCTATGTCTCCTTTACTCCTCCTCTTCGCTGGGGGGGCAAAAGACCCTGCAACACAGCAGACAGGATGAAAACACACAAAGGCAGGTGGCCCATGGCTTGTAGTGCGGGAGGGGGGACCGCCAGTCACATACCACTGCCATCGCTCTTGGGACCGTCTGCGTTGTCGCCTTTAATGCGTGCCGTCAGCTCATCTGTGAAGGACGACGGGCCCACAGAGGTCTGGAGCACACACAGAGACCCATCAGACCCCTCATCTGGGGCGAGACACCCCGGCTAGCCTGGGAATCATCCCCATCCAGGGAAAACATGCTAGGTGGGGCTGCTTGCATTAGGATGAAAAACGCATGCATGGATCTCACTTGTAAAGTGTTGGGAAGTCTATTATAGAAAGAGGTGGAACATTTAAGTGGCAGAAATTACAAGTCCAGAACAATATCATATCATGCTTTTTTTACAGTTAAATTGCTATTTCAATTTTATCACAATATTTATACTGATTTGAATGATATAGATTTTATTATTTTGCAAATTACTGAACAGTACAACCAAAATATTTTCCTTTGTAAATATATAGTCCTAAAGAACAAGAACAGGATTTTAGCCAAAGAACATTTCTTAACAGATCTTAATCAATTTGTGCAATTTTGCCAACAAGTTTATTTAAAGCTAAATAAATACTTAAAGTTACTTCAGAACAAAATATCAACAAGAACAAAAACTTACAACTTACAATTACTATGTAAACAATAAAAATGAATTATTACTGAATTATTCAACATTGTCATTTTAACATGACATGACAATACCTCTGAACCTCGCGTTATGTTTTTTCATGGCATTTGGAGTACAGACGTGGAATGGCAGTGCTGGAGAAATATTTTCGGCTGGGCAGCTCATATCGCGGCTTTATTACTTTCGACAAACTTTTAAAGCCCTTTTCTACAGTTTCGATGGGAACCATATCTTTTCAGAGGTAAAAGGTAACTGCTTCTGTTATCTCCTTCCATCGCTTGCTTGTCCTGTCACATGGAGCGCCTTTCTCAAAAGCTTGTGTCAGAGTGGTTTGTTTTGGTTTGGTAACTGTTGCCTCTGTTGCCTGTGGTGTGACTGCTCTCCCAGCCTCTATACTCTCTGCGTACCGTTTCGGATGTTGTCTCTTTAAGTGATTGAAAAGGTTTGTTGTGTTGCCGTCCGACGCATGAAACTTTTCTCTGCAGACTTTGCAAATAACGACTGTTTGTTCCTTATCGTCTGGGTAAAAGCCAAACCACTTCAATGCCACCTATGTAGAGTTTTTTTTAAGGACCAACTCATCCATTACATTCTCACTTTCAGCCATTGCTTCCCGCTACACTCAAAATCAAAGAGAGTGGTGGAACACTTTGGTTGGCTGAGCTCTGTATCTATAAGGCGGGCATTAAGCAGACTAGCAAATAGTGCGCTTTGGCTGAAGAAAAAAATGAGGAAGAGCATAGAGCCGCAATAGACAGATAGAATACAATCTATATAGACGATTCTATGATCTCTCTGCTTTGGCAGATCGTCAACACATAGATCGTCTTCACGATCTCAAACCGTCATTTTGCCCACACCTAGGTTTGTTCCAACCAACCAGTTGAGTACTCTGTGACTCTCTATATTAACTGTCTGGTTGAAGCAAAATCTTGGTCTGGATTTGTACTTTCTGGACCTGAACTTTCCACCACTGTCATATGCTGTGTTGAGGCATTAGATGATTGCTGACCATCTCACCAACACTGACCCATAACATTCTGCCCCCCAGACACCCCAACGCGGACAGTTACCTTCCTGTCTTCATCTTCTTTGTCCGATTCACCAAATATGTCCGAGTCTTCATCTGCTTCATCTTCATCTCTTACTTCATCTTCATCACTCAACACAGGCGACTTCTGCAGCATAACGTCATTATTAGTGATAATGGAGAATGAGAACGCTCCCATAGTGGGAGTAGCCTGAAATGTCACTCCAGTAGCTGTGCATTGGGCTGCTGTCAGGACCACCCAGGCGTCAACTGGAAAGAAAATCCACTTAGCCCAGTGATTCACACAGTACTCACATCTTCATCTTTGTCTTCCTCGCTGTCGATGACACTATCCCGGTCACTATCGATGGACATTTCTACGAAGAGAAAGATCTGTTAAATAATTCTGACACATTAACTGCACCCAGAGATCATCCAAATTTAAATATCCCAATCTTTGTTTTTGTTTTAACGTGCTTTTGTGGTGTTATATGTTCTCATTTGAACTTTTACTTGAAACTTTTACTCTTATTTTACTACCCATCTTGATCAGGACTCCCTGGCAGAAGAGATACTATATCTGAATGGGACCTTCCTGGTGGAATAAAGGATAAGTAGGAAAAAATTTTAAAAATCAAAGTTTACATAATATGTGGTCAGGCAGCAGCTGCTATGGAATGTCTTTCCCTGCCTTAATGAGCTGTTTGATGTTAAACGGTAATATACAAAAATAAATCCCTGCAAACTGAATATCGGGTTCAAGGATAACAAGTCTGTGAATGTTCTGTAAGGCCCATGACCAATATGAATAGCATTAAGACATAAACAATCCTGTACATCCCACAAAAACGCAGCAGGCACGTTCTGCAAAGGAGAGACAAGGTCCAGCACCTTCACTGGAGAGATCACCCAGACCCACGTCATCCTGCTCCATGAAGAGCTGAGACCCGATCAGGTAAGGCAGCGGTCTGTCCAGGTACAGATCCTGAAGATGTTGACAGACAGACAAAGAAAATGAGGGGTCAAAACAGTAGCAGATGCAAAATCTCAAGGAATCATTCATATGCACACGGTCTTTATTGTAAAATAAAAAATTCACAGTCCAAAATTGCAGCTGAAAAACTACAGTGAACAGTTTGTAATTGCTCAGTTATAATGGACCAATCACACGGCCTCAACCGCTGGAATAAGGTGGTCTTCTGTACCTTTGGCTCCAGAATTGGCTCCACTCGACCAATTGCCTCTTCATCTTCTGAGTCGGAGTTTCCAGCTTTGATGTCTAGCTGTTCAAAGGCTGATTCCAGCACTTTCAGCCCATAGTTCACTGCCTCCTGCACTTTGGGTATCAACTCGGCTTCTTTCTGCTCCCGGGTTTTCTCCTGTGGAATTAAAATATAATATTTGCTGTAAATCAGGTCCAATTTCATCTCAAATTAGCCAGTAACTTCGTACATATTTCAGCCAGAGATCCTACTAGACCAGTGTTTCCCAATCCGATCCTCGTGGATCCACAGACAGTACATGCTTTGTGGGTTCCCGTGGACTGGATTGGGAAACACTGCACTAGACATTATGAGGATCTTATGCCTCTGCTTGGGGCAGAGACAGCTGTAGTTATTACCTGCTCAGGATGCTTCTCTGGAGCCTCTGGTTTTGGCACTGGTTCCTCCACCTCCTCATCATACACCCGCTGTTGGCAGACCAGGAGTTAAACATCCGGATGCTAATGAAAGAAAAGCCTACTGCAATCACAGAATTTACAAACAGGGATCCTCTACTATTTAAAATAAAGTTTTATTTGAAGTACATAAAGCTACATTACCGCTGGCCTGCTGTTTGTATAACATGGTGACAAAAGAACATACGTTTTCAATAAACTGTGTGTTGGAGAGCATGAGGAAGTCATTGAAGACAGTGTGCAGGCAGGAGTCTGTAGCTTTCGTGTCCCGCAGAAGTCCATCCAGCTGCTTCTCAATCTGATGCGTTTTGGAGAGCATCCTCTGTGAGAAGTCCTGGAGGAACAGGAAGAGCTGTGGCGACACAGCAGAGAAGTCATGAGCACATCATTTAACGAGCAGGCATCATAGCAATGAGCTCACACCGAGAGTCTTTAGAAACATTATTTTAGGTGGGTGGTGGCAGTTAAAAAAATGAACACTGATATTATAAAAACCAGCGAGGCTTTTCAAATGCATTTTGTGCTGTCTTGCCCGCATACTTAAGTGCAGATGTGTATCTCTGTGACAGACAGATGGCTGCATTCAGAGCACTTCAATAATTCATATTTAAAACATTAATTTAGAATATTAGGGAAAATGAGAAGCTCCAGCTTTAACAAAAAGCACCATCTGCTGGACTTCATCTTTGCACACATCTCGGGTTGGTTCACCTAGAGTTATTTGAACAGGATGTGACCTCACAAGAGGATAGGAATGAAGTGGGTGGTACCCCAAGATTCCCCCAGCACAAACCCAATCACCAGTTTCTTACACCAGAATCAGCAGCCAGAGACCAGTTGGCGCTGGTTCTGCGCATCTCATCCAGGGACCAAGGCCTCTCCCACACATGCTCGCTGGGGCCATTGGAAAGGGTCACTGTCTGAGCATTCATCTGCAACACAGCACCCACAGCCTTAGCAGAGTGTAGCGCAACCCCCACCCGAACGGAAGCGAAAACTGCGCTGGGAAACATACTGACATCTTAAAGAAAATTCAGCATCGTCAAGATTCATCACCCTCATCAACGGTGGCTTACATCAGATATATCCGTCGTTAACGTTTCTACACATTATGCAAACAAACGCGTATTGAATGACGAATCTAAATTTAAAAAATCTCCAGATATTAACCAAACCTATGTGTATACAAAACTGTAGAATTTTGCCTATAAGGAGATAGGCTACATTGTTCCATTTCGCTATGTGTACTTTTTGGTAGCATGTATTTTTATTTTTCAGATCACAACCAGCTAAGCTACCAACGACACACATAAAAATGAAAGCTTGTTATTTCCCAAACCAACTCTCGATCTTACCCTAAAGGTCTTTCGTTGTAGGACTGTTGTTCTGTTATATATCCTAAATGGATCGGTAAGATGTATGTATGATTTAAAAAAACATGTCCAAGTTGCAGCTTCCTATGGGTCGCCTGACAACTCAGCCATGTTCCGTCGGCTACAATCAGCTGACAGGGTCACGTGACTGAGGAGCAGCCCCGGCTTGCGAGGAAAGTGTCACCGGGGAAGACGTGCACAAGAAGAAAATGCAATATTTCTACACCAGCTGATGGAAGGATCAGAAATTCTGAATTTCCTGGACAGCGTATATCTGGTATATGATCCAAGTTTCGTTGGAAGGAAGGACTCTTACTTTGAAATATAAGCCTAGAAACCACATGAAGTGAGACTTTTAATTTTGTATTGAAACCAGAGCGCATATGTAGTTACACGATACTGTGCGACTAACCTCGGAATAAACGCGAAAGCCCATTTAGGCCCTTTGATGCCGTCCTAGATTGCCTGAGCGAAAAGGCGTGGAGACGCAGCTGTAGCCGAGAATCACCCAGCTGACCGGTGCTGGTCGTTCACACAGCCCGTGTTCTGTACTGCTCGGGCGGTAGGGGTCGCGCTTGCTCCCGCGGAAGTGCCGCTGCCATTTTGTTGCACGGCGCTAGATGCATCGGTATTTCACAGCACGGGAGCTTCCAAAGGTACTTTTCGATTAACTAGATCTTTTTTGACGAATCGGATATTTTACATGTTTATGTTTTGTGCACCGTATCCGCTTTACGCGTGCCTTAGGGTTCCCGCTGACCATTTAAGCCAGTTGGTCAGCTATGTCATACTGATACTGAGAAGTTGTTCAGCCGGTGTAATAAGTAATAAAACCACACAGGTAGTTCAGTGAAGGCGTTTTGACAGGTTACTGTACTGTAAGGAGTGGCAATAACATCATGGTCGGTTTGAGGTCGCACTGAGAGCCAGGAAGCTGTATTAGAATGAAACTGACAGCCGGTGTCCGTTCCGCTTTTAATGCGATACTGAAGGGTTTATAGAATTGGCGTTTGTGTGTTTCGGC
Source organism: Stomatorhinus walkeri (assembly GCA_026784285.1). Taxonomy (NCBI): domain Eukaryota; kingdom Metazoa; phylum Chordata; class Actinopteri; order Osteoglossiformes; family Mormyridae; genus Stomatorhinus; species Stomatorhinus walkeri. The sequence continues at coordinate 12,440,894 of JAODUD010000062.1, read as the reverse complement.
CGTTAGCATTGTCGCCCTTCTGTGATTTGTTAAGTTTAAATAAACTATCCGGGAGACTCGCGTGAATGTTATTAAATTTAACGTGGTTGTTTGCATATTTACTATAAACGGTTTAACTCCACACCGGACTTTGTGTTACTTTGATTCTGCAGCCGAGGCGAGATGATTCACAGCTTGTTTCTGATCAACTCTGCCGGCGACATATTCCTGGAAAAACACTGGAAAAGTGTCATCAGCCGCTCGGTCTGCGATTACTTCTTCGAGGCTCAGGAAAAGGCACTGACTCCGGAAAATGTCCCACCTGTCATCTCCACCCCTCACCACTACCTGATAAACATCTACCGGAACAAAATCTTCTTTGTGTCCGTCATCCAGACCGAAGTGCCCCCGCTCTTCGTGATCGAGTTTTTGCATCGAGTAGCCGAAATGTTTCAGGTGAATTTTTCTCCCACATTATCACGGGAATTTCACGTCTGTGTACATGTACAGAAACTTTGTAGCCTGACGCTCTCGAATTAGCGAGTTTGCATGTTCTGCATGATGGAGAAACACTGTTTTCCCTCTAAAACAGGATTACTTTGGGGAGTGTTCTGAGGCGTCCATCAAGGACAATGTGGTGATAGTGTATGAACTCCTGGAGGAGATGCTGGACAATGGGTTCCCCTTAGCCACTGAGTCCAACATCCTGAAAGAGCTGATCAAGCCCCCCACTGTTCTGCGGTCCATGGTGAACACCATTACAGGTGTGGCACAACTGCATACTCTACTCCTCTTAAATGCAAATGGGGGCACCGAGGCTTCAAAAAACCCCATTGTCAGTCTACAGCTGCTTTAGGAAACTTCCTCATTCCCTTGTTACCCGTTGGTTCAAAAGATGGCAGTGGTTGGCAACTCGTGCTAATCCCAACCACCATGTGTTCCTAGGCTAGCACCTACAGCACCTGTTGCAATAACTTACATTCTCTCCAGGTAGCACTAATGTTGGGGAAACCCTGCCTACTGGACAGTTGTCTACTATCCCGTGGAGGCGGACTGGAGTGAAATACACCAACAATGAGGCCTACTTTGATGTAGTGGAGGAAATAGATGCTATCATAGATAAATCAGGTACAACATTCTCAACATTCTGATGTATGCATGTGTGTGTGTGTGTGTGTATATATATATATATATATATATATATATATATGATTGACAGAACAATGTATTACACAGTTAGAAGGTAAAGTTAAATACTTCTGTTATGATCGTGTCACACAGTGTAGGTGTGCTGATTGCTTTCATTTCTAGGGACTACAGTGATTGCTGAAATCCAGGGTGTTATTGACGCCTGTGTGAAGCTCTCTGGGATGCCAGACCTCACACTGTCCTTTGTGGTAGGTGCATCGCCATGTGGACATGCAGCAGTCCTCCTTAATGTCAGTGGTCCCGCTGTTAAAGGCTTAAGGCATGCTAAAACAGTGGATAAGGGGACTTCAACATCAACCCTTAATGCCCTTCTGGTGCCTCTCAAGATGTGCTTCAGTCGATCTTCCCTAGATGATCCAGATACACTTCCTTGATCACTTAACAGCAACCAGATTTTCAAGATCTTACCCTTGTCGAGGGATGGATTTGCCGTTTCTGAGGCTTCAGTGTAATGACTGTTTGTGGACAGCAGGGGGCCCCCCAAACCTTGGGAGTCCGACACAAATACCTGGTTTGAGTGATGGTAAACATTGCCACTGCCCTTATCAAGGAGCTCTCAAAATAAACTTTGTTGAACCAGATTCTCTACATTACAGGCAGCAGATGCATATCCATTAATTACACACTTAAGTCCATTACTCTGAAAAGTTTTGTGATAATCATATTAATGATTAACTGGATTGTGGAATAGGATATTGCTTTCATTATCTTGTTTTTCCATAATTGTTTACTTCGTAATTCATCTGTTTTCTTGCCGATTTTAGCTGTGCACACGTAGCTTCTGAATTGACGTTCAGTATTCTGAAACTTGTGGACGACGGGAAATCTGAAACATCTAACATGTTACTATTGCTGTAGAACCCGCACCTCATGGATGATGTGAGCTTCCACCCCTGCGTGCGTTTCAAGCGCTGGGAGACGGAGCGCGTCCTCTCCTTCATCCCCCCGGACGGCAACTTCCGTCTGGTATCCTACCACGTCAACGCCCAGAAGTTAGTTTGACTCGAAGTGAAAATGGTTAAGCTGGTATAGCCGACAGGCCCCGACAGCCCTTCCCACAAACCCCTGTCCCCGTTCTGCAGCCTGGTGGCCATTCCTGTGTATGTCAAGCAGAACATCAGCTTCTTTGAGAGTGGCTCTTCAGGGCGGCTGGACATCACGGTGGGGCCCAAGCAGACCATGGGCAAAATAGTTGAGGGCGTGGTTGTCAGAGTGCACATGCCCAAGGTGGTACTCGGTGCCAATCTTACCCCCACCCAAGGAACCTACAACTATGACCCAGTCACAAAGGTACAGTCTACCACATGAAATGGTAAAATTGACCCCACTGTCTAGCAACTCTGGGACAGTACAGCTGAACAATATAAATCCCTGCAATGTTTCATTCAACTAGTCACTCATCTTTTCATCAGAAGGGCATGGAGCTCAGCTGAGCTATTAAGGCTTTTTTCCCCTATTGTCCGTCCAGGTACTTGCATGGGACATCGGGAAACTCAACCAGCAGAAGCTACCAAATCTAAAAGGAAGCCTTAGTTTACAGTCAGGGGCTCCGAAGCCTGAGGAGAATCCCAGCCTCAACCTTGACCTGAAGATCCAGCAGCTGGCCATCTCAGGTGAGGCTGCAGAGCCACTTGTGGGCTGCCCGCTATCCTCAGGTGGCTGCCAGTCATACCATTTTCTGTTCTGTGTGCCACAGGTCTCAAGGTGAACCGTCTCGACATGTTTGGAGAAAAATACAAGCCCTTCAAAGGAGTGAAGTACCTGAGCAAAGCTGGGAAGTTCCAAGTCCGGACGTGAAACACCAGGAATCTTCTTTTCTGTGTGTAAATAGGTCCAATACAAAACCAAAGATTCTGAGGTGACCTCATGGGGTCGTTAAAGCCATGAAGTGATTTGTTGGATATGAATTTGACAGATTTGAATGGCTGAAGCACAAAGAGTTACAGTACATGCCATGCACGTGCTCAGTAGGTCACAAAAAACCAGCCCTGTGCTGATGGTGCCAAGTCTAAGTTAATATCTAACACTTCCAGGGGTTCGTAATTCCTTTTATTCACTTCGGTCTTAAAAATGTGGGCTAATCAGATTTGGTCACGCACTTGCACCGTATGGGCTGGAAGCATGGAGAGACCCCACAGGGTGCTAAACTAGTGTAATGGGTTTAAGCAAAGACAGCATGCACATTTAGGTGCTGCTGCGTGTAGGTGCTGCTGCGTGTAGGTGCTCAGGCTGTGTGCTCACGGATGATGTCCCACCTTTATGCCATATGGTACATGACATGTTTAGTTTTTACTCTGGATAAGGAAAAATAAATCTGCCTTTGGCTTTATTTCGTGGATAGTATGAGTGAATCGTGTCCCCCGCATTGAAAAGAGATGGCTGCCAGTGTGTATCTGGGGTGGCTGGGGTGGGGGTTCCGTGTGATATTTCTTATGGCATAGCTCTGAACTAAGCAAACCCCCATCTGATCCTAAGAAGATGAGGACTTACAGAGCACTGCACTGTAAGATGGGAGAACAAGCATGAAAGCGTAAGCCAAAAACTGACAGATGGAACTGTGTTCTGTAAGGGAAATACAGCAGGTGGCTGTGTTTAAAAAAACGTCTTTTCTTTGCAGAATGTATGTCATGAGATGGTTCCATGTATGATTTCAAGCCAAGATGAATAACATTTGGTTTTTTACAAAAACGGGAATGTTGAAATGTTTAGTACAGTTGATACTGATAAATGGACAGAAGCAGGGCATACTAAACATTATGGGTAGGAAGTAGAAAGAGATGTCAAGTCCCACCACAATAGTTCAGCTCAGTGTAGTCCTACTGGTGGGCGATACTGGGATACTGTGAAGCAAAGAGCTGGTGCTTTTATCAAATATTTAGTTTTTATTCCAAGGCACAGAGATCAGATCCTTATGAGGCACTATAAATCAAGACTCCCAAGTGTACATTTACATTCAAAACCAGGTGGTTGTCACAGAGTTTCCTAAACCATCTTTTTGACAGTTACGTTAGGAGTATCACCTTCTGTAATCCTTCCTTGTGAGGCACAAAGTTTCTAGGGAGTAAACTAGTGTATGTCTGCAGAAGTATGTTTGTGTGTGTTACGGACGAAGCAATACTTTGTCAGAGAAAACAACAGCTGAATGAAGGAATTTCAAATGTTATGAGTGACTGGGGATAACAGGCCGCCAAAAAGAGTTTCAGGCGCACGGTCCCCCCCTGGGATCCCTGCTACATTCTTCTCACATCTGATAGCTTCACACAAAAAGGTGAGAATTGGGTATGTGTCAGGTGAGGATGGGTAGCTTTTAGCAAAGTGAAAAGTGCCGTTTTTTTTTATGGTTATAAGTCGTGTCTGCAATGCTATACTAGTAAACCTTCCTATCGACTGGGTGCTTACATGAGTTGTCTCATAAAAAGGTCAGTTATGCTTGGGTTTGTGGGGGGGGGGGGGGGGGGGGGGGGGGG
>JAODUD010000062.1:12392019-12411177 GCA_026784285.1 Stomatorhinus walkeri | reverse complement strand
GTCCTCCAGAGTCCATTCCTGCCATAGTCAATCTGTCACAGTTGCCTTTTCCCACGTCTGCTTAACACGGGGCGGGGCGGGGCTGGGGGGAGACAGCTGCCACCGCATGCCGCCAACGCCGATATCACAGGTGTCGTTGGGGATGCCCGGGGCTTCCGTCCCCGTCGAGACGTTGGGTGGGGATACAGGCAGCTGTGGCCCTGTGTAGTATGAGGCGTGGGGGGGGCGGGCATTGGCAGGGGGTGGCAGAAACTCCAACAGGCAGCTCATGTCATGGCATTATTAACCCTCCCCCCGTCTGGGGTCATGGATGATAGGCCAAAGAGGAAAGAGTTTCGGGAGTTTTACACCTGTAATACAGAGTGTACTTCATGTGATGGGGGGGGTCCTGACCACCCTTCCATGACCCTCACTTTCCCCACGGTTTGGTCAGAACTGGCAACCTCAGGATCCTGTCATGGTTCCAGGCCTTACGAGCAAACGGGGCCCCTGGATGGACGATTTGCTTGAATGGTGACCAGCTGGAATTTGCCAAGTGAGTTTATATCAGAAAGGAACAAAACTGTGAATCATTTTTATGAATCACCACAGCCTAGAGAACTCAAATTGCCTGGCCTTGGCCGTGCTGGTACACTGTTGGTCTGGCCCAATGCTGTCTGGGGCCTCCTAAGGCATCCTGACCGAAAGCTGTCTGACCCGCATGGAATGTGGCAGAAGCCTGTCACTGTGCAGCCACTGGCTCCACATAAGCAGGTTATTACTGTGCTGTTAACGTGGATCAGGGTGAGAATTTGTGGTTGGACCAGCTGAACCCCCCCAAAAGAAAAAACACTTCATAGACAAGAATATTTTTAAATGCTTAGGACTTCAAAACTTTATTTAATCTTAAAAATATAAACCAAATAATAAGACATAACAGTAAATATAAATAACATTATTTGTTAGACTTAAGAAATTATTGTAAAAAATATATATATATATATATATAAACAAATTATACATATAATAGTGAATATAAATAACATTACAAAAATAAATTTCAATATAAAACAAGCAAATATTTAAATTCTATGAAGAAATTATTGTATGTGCCGACATTAATTTATACACCCTGAGAATTAATAGGATGTTAAAAATCTCCTGCTGTAAAGCAGGTCGTAAAATTGATGCTTATAAATACATTTTAAATGTTAACCCAGGACATGGTCAGAAATGACATCTTAGCAGCAGCAGTTTGGCAGCGTGTACCTGTCGTTTTGCTGCCTGTGTTGCTGCCTGTCCTTCTGGTATGATGCCTTCTGGCCCCTGTGCTCTCCTGTCCTGGGGGAGGTTCACTTATGAGGGAACACTTTCCCCAAGGCGATACCTGGAACTCCAGTTTTCTCCTGGATCCACTTGTTGTAGTTGGTGACCTTGGTGTAGACGCCCGGCCGGTTTCTTTTGGCACACTCCTCCCCCCAGCTGACGATGCCAAACAGGAACATGTGGTTCCCCACCTTGCATATCAAGGGGCCCCCTGAGTCTCCCTGGGGGGTAGCGGGGGGAAAATGTTGAGGTTACTGTGTCGGCTACCTGGCCGTCGTACTGGGAGCCGCGTAATGGAAGCTGACAGATCCTGTACCTTGCAAGCGTCTGTGGTCCACGTGCGGCTGCTGGCGCAGAACATGTTTTCTGTGACCGCCGTCCCGTAGTAGGTGTCACTCGTGCAGTCCTTCTGGGCCACCAGCTGCACAGTGCCCTCTTTCAGGTACTGGGAGTAATGGAGAGTTTCTGTTCATAGAAACAGTGTGGAAGACAGGGATCAAACCGGGGCGATTATGTGCTTAATAATAGTACTGATGATGCTTCATACGCCATTTTGCACAAGTACGGGTACACTGGAATCCCATCATGCTCTCCTTTGAGACACATGCACACATACACAAGTGAGAGTGCAGCTTGGGGTCCGAGCGCAGGGTCAGGACATTTTTCTGGTGGGGCTGGGGGGGGATAGAGTTGATAGCCTTGGTCCAGGGCACAGTGGGCGTGTGACTATTCTACCAAAGGCGGGATTCAAACCAGTGACCATGCAATGGCACAGAGGCATAAGCTGCTGAGTGACCTGCTTCTTCGAGGCAAAGGGACAGGGCGACTCACCATCTCTCCCATAGCCAACGACCTGGCAGGAGGACCCCGGAGGCAGCATCTGGCTGGGGGGCGGAAGGCATGCGGTCTGTACCGAGTCCGTCATCTTGGCACAAAGGTAGCCTTTGATCATCAGCAAAGCTGAAACGCAAGAAACCTGTGAGAGAGACTCACCCCGCTAGAGCCCCCCAGAGGCATCAGCATGCATTGCAGGTTCAGGTCACCTTACCGATGTCATTGTTGTAATAAGGCTGAACCTCGTCATTGTAAGCCTCGTGAGTGATGAGTTTCTTCACTTTGAATCTCTGCTCTCTCCTGGCATCGCTCGCATTGATGGCATTCTTCCCCAGGAAGATGGTCATGTCTTTAATCTTTTTGTGACTGGGGGGGGACACATTATGACAGTCCATCAGTCCCTGTGTCAACTGTACCCTTTCTCGCGTGTGTGTCAGTAGCTGTCCGTCGGGACACTTACTCATCATCAACAAAGCAGTGAGCTGCAGTGAGCACCCAGCATGATGAGATCAGGGTCCCACCGCAGTGGAATCTACCCTTCAAAAAGATGGACGCTATCCATGGCTGGGACTCCACTGCAATGGTCCTCCCACCCACAATCTTGAACTGCATCTTTTTATGCTGCCCACAATTGGTCACTGTGGGAAGATGACAATCAAGCTACACAGACTGTCCGTTCACAGACAGAAGGACAGACATGGACTGTCTGTTCACAGAATTTGGACTGTCCGTTCACAGGCAGAAGAACAAGCTCTGTATAGGCATGGACTGTGTGCTCACAGACAGAAGGACAGGCATGGACTGTGTGCTCACAGACAGAAGGACAGGCATGGACTGTGTGCTCACAGACAGAAGGACAGGCATGGACTGTGTGCTCACAGACAGAAGGACATGCACATAACTGCTGCTATTCAAGGTATGGCCAGCAGGTGTAGGAGACTGCCACCGTACCCTGGTAGTCATGGCCGTCTTCATAGAAGGACGTCTCTGAGCTGTCTGACTGAGCAAATGACTGTATGTCTTAAGTGTCCATTTCAACACTAAGCCAGACAAACCATTTGTTATTGAAAATGGCCACTTAGACCCTCAAAAGACGGATACTGGTCTTTGGGCAAAAAGACCAGCTGCTCAGCAATCCTACCCCCTACAGCCAAGGGGCTGTAGGGACCCACTATACAGGGGCTGGCAGACTCACCTGAGTGTTGGCGGGCAAAGGTCCACTTGGGTTTCCGGGGACCCTGCTATGAAGAAAGCTAACTTACTGCGTGTGCTGAGTCTGACGCACCTCAGCTGGTATGACTTCATATTAGATATTAATTGAAATTCTCTGTGCACTATTTATACATCAAATATCTAGTTTTAGCACACACGCACATGACACAAACAGCTGCATTTATGGAAGTGATAACCACAGCGGGGATGTTTTACGGCTGTGAAGTTGGCCGTTGTATACATTACCGCGTGCAGGGCTGGTGATGAGGCAGCCAGCAGGGTGAGAAAGAGGAAGATCTTCATTGTTCCTCTTGACTGCTCTCCTCCTTTTATGGCGTTTCTGTGAGAGCGAAATTCAGTCGCAAGCATCAGGGGTGCGAGCCGAATCGTGGGTAGTGGCATGATTGTGGGACCTTGGAAAAAGCTCTGATTTCTGTTCCTGCTAATGCTTCAGAATGATCCCAACTGCTATTTATAAGCTAAGTGTGCAAATACTAACATGCTCAAGGGCTATATCATAAACTGAGTCATGAATAATTTCATGGAATACATTTAATGGATCAAAATCAAATGAAAATGTATTTATATATTTAAAACAACAGAGACTGACTGAAATGCTGCACAAAATCAAACATATGTATAAGGAAAAAAACATAATAAAAGCTGGAAAAAGTAAAAAAATAAATGATCTTTTTTTTTTTTTGGGTGCATTTAATAATGAATTTACCATTATAATCTGAATAAAATCCATCAGAACATATTTTTGCTGCTTGGGAAAAAAATGGGCAACTTAAGACCTGTAAGACCTCTCTATTGTCAATTCCGCCATTTCAGGACAACTGCAATTGAAATTGAAATTGAAATTACATTACTCTCAGACCCCACCCATGGTGAGCACCCTAACAACAACAAGCAAGACAGACAAGCAAGACAGATACAGATATTCAAGTATATATATGTATGCAGAGCTAAATTTAATTAAATATTTTGTGCAAGTTTTCCACCAAGGAAGAAACCCCCTTCTTTTCCCCATTTTCTTCCCCCAAAGTCCTACTTCTATACTATTCACACAAGCCCAGTGTTTTGTAGTTTTGAGACATTCCACATGAATCTAAATACCTGATAAATCTGTTTCCCCCACATTGAGGACAGTGGTGCTTTCTGCTCTAGTCAAAAACACTCTAAGAATATACCATGCATCCTTGTAGATGGGGGACACCACGAATCAAGGCAAACTTATTGTTATAAGTAAAGAAGTGGATTCACTGAGGCTGCAGTGTTTGCTTACCGGAGAGGTGAATGTCCTTAGTGCTGTCAGAAGTGAGGCTGCAGGAACTGCTGCGTGAAACTTGCTATGTGCGTTTGGGCCAACTGCTGCTCAGTTCTGGTCTCAGTTCACCATATAGGCAAGGAAGGGGATGTGGGCGGGGTAACCACTGATTGACACAACCACTCTGTGATGTAGTTTCTGAAGAGCTGCTGGAGAAGTGGCTGGCGGATACATCCTGGTGATTCATGAAATGACACGGCTTCCCACATGTGGCTAATTACATGACCAAAACAGGAAGCATGCCTAAAATGGCTATTGTATCACTAGCCTACTTTAGGGCAAGCACTGACATAATCGCAGTGCAGCACAGACAGCTGGCTCTTGCACATCAGCAAGCAGGTGGCAAGGCAGTTAAACTTGCCGATTGATATTAAGATTAATACTGACCTTGTCGAGTCCAGTAGGAAATTATGGTGTGTTCTGTCATTACAGAGCAATGCGTGTGAATATGAAATGTAATGGTATTTCTGAGCAAACATCTGTGATTCTATAAAGCATTCAGAAATTCTTATAAGCTGTAACACTGAAATGAATCAGGCCTGAGATTTTTCTGGTAGACATTTCATCTTGCAACACATTCGGTTTCCCAATATACCTCCAAAGCTTCTAGCGAATATGTTTAACATGTGGTGCATTCTGGAAGTATTCCGACCCTTTTGAATTATTTCCACATTTTGTCATTTTGCAGCCTTACGCTCATTTAAATTCAGTCCCCCCCCCCCCTCTATTCTCCACAACAACAGAGTGAAAGCTAGAATTTAGAAATCTTTGCAAATTTACTAAAAAGAAAAAATTGAAGGACCACCTTGACATTCACTGATAAGCCAAAACATTTGACATGGTCATAATGATATGGCCCTTGTCAGTCCACATCGATCTTCACTCCTGCCCATTTCTTCTGCATTCAACATGCTGACTATGAGTACCAAATGTTATCTTACTCTCCAATACATCCCAGACCTTGACATGCATTCTTTTTATGAAATAGTTATCATTATTCGCTTCACATGGGGATGTTTGTAATGTTTTGGATCGTTGTTGTAAATTTTCATCAATACTTAGTTGAAGCATCTTGGCAGTATGACGCAACCAGCTCTGCACACATGGACTTGGGGATTTTTTAATGTTATTTCCCGTAAATCCTAACAAGCTCTGTCAGGTTGGATGAGGACTGTCAATGGACAGCTATGTCTCTCCAGAGATCTTCGAATGGGTTCAAGCCCAGGCTGTAATTGGGTCCTTCTAGGACACCCACAGAGTTGTGCCTAAGTCACTCCTACATTGTCTTTGCTTTGTGCTTAGGGTCATTGTCCTGTTGGAAGGATAACCATCAGCCCAATCTGAGGTCCAGAGTGCTCTGGAACAGGATAAACAATAAGAATAATTTCAAATAATTACACAAAATTTAAAACAATACAAAAAAAATCTAAACTAATCAAATGAAATGGTTTATGAGCAGGCAGAAACATGGCCGGCTCTGGCTACAGGCAGATTAGATAGTCGCCTCAGGCCCCTGAGATACCTGTGTTGTGCAGGAAGTGAAATGATCATTAGTTTTCTTGGTGTAAATTGACACTCCTCACTTAACAACTTACGACTAGACGACTTAAACGAATTGGTCGATAATAAATAACAACTTACGACTAGATCATTAAACGAATTGGTCGATAAGCAAGGAACCGCACCTTGCTGATATTTCAAGCACACTACTGATATTGGGTTGGTGTCATCCATCTTCCGCTATTGTTTTAATATCACCTTTTATGTTCACCATTTATAACATTTTTAGTGTATTTATAAATGTTTATACAGTAGTGTAATAAACAGAATAGAGGAATTCAGCTCTCATATACATTACTTAGCTTTGCACACTGTAAATGCAGGTATTCAGAGATTCGAATGCTAGTGCAGTGAATACTGAGCAATTGTGGGAACAAGACAGAGAGTGAGAGAGGGTGATGCTGAGACACCGCACTGCCGTTTCCACAACCAAAGCTCTCGTACAGAGTATGAGTAGATATTGGTCAGAGAGCTGATCGTAAGTTGCCACGGTCGTCACATATTCATTTCTGTTAATTTCTTTCAGCCCTGGCTAGATTCAGAGTCTCTTTCCTTGAAAAACACCACCACAGTTTCACCATTGGGATTGTATTGAGGTGCCTCAGTATTTCCAGACATGACGCCAAACAGCTGTCTTGATTTCATCAGATAAGAGAATCTTGTTTCTCACAAACGTCAGCTTTCTAGGGCTACTGCTGAGCTCACATCAGTGGAGTGCAGCAGTGCTGGTTTCTCCAATCTCCACGTAGGATCTGTGGAGCACAGCCAAAGTAGCTACCAGGTTCGTGGTCACCTCTCTCACCAATACCTATTTCCCCCGTCTGCTCACTTTGTCGGGGGTGGCCAGCTCTAGGAAGAGTCTTGGTTGTTCTAATTCTCTTTTTAAGAATCATGAAAGCAACTGTCCTACTGCGAACCTTCAATTCCACAGGATGTTTGTGATCCTCCTCAGATCTGTGCCTAAATAAAATCCTTTCTCTGGGCGACTCTTTAAACCTCATGGCTAGGTGTTTGCCTTGATATATAGTTCTGGAAAGCTGGATTGCTGGTGGAAATGGTGTTGGTGTGGCTAACAGGTTAGCCCATCCTGTGGTCTGCATAGATCCCAATGCCCCAGTGCACTGATGGGGACACTGTGCTGTAAAAATGGTGCCGTCCTTCAGATGAGACGTAAAACCGAGGTTCTGACTCTCTGAACAGTAGCTCAATGTCCTTGCCAAGGTGGCCCACTGTGGCCCTATCAAATCTGGCCTCCTAATCATCCCCTAAATATAACTGGTGAATTCATTCTGTCCCTTCGTCACCATAGCTACTGTGTGGTGACCATACTGGTGCAGAATGACTAACGTTCCATCATCCAGGTGGGGGCTACACAGTGGTGGCGCCTGAAGTGGCTCCCCATTGCTTCTGTAAAGCGCTTTGGGGCTTGAAAAGTGATACATGAATGTAAAATTCATTCATTCATACTGTGCAAAGGTCATAGGCTGACAATGTTAAGACTATTTATCTTGGTATTAAGTGTATATTTTTTGAGAGAAAACACATAATGTTACATTATAATGTTTATAACTGAATCATAATACAATTAAAAATAGCAATAATTTCTTTGTTTCTCCAATAAGTTTCTGATACCTAAATGGCTGACTGGATGAACACCACTCTATTTCCCAAACCTCTCCTCAGGGGCACCCCAGCCATTCCATGTATTTGTTTAATTTTCACCACCACCTAACTTAATTAATTTAGTTTAATTACAGTGGAAACCGTTCATACTGATCACAGTTTTAGTGATCAACTGCTTCCTGATCAACAGAATCATTCCTGTACAAATACTGTTTAAATTATTCACTTACTGTAATCAAGTAGTCCGCTTACAGTGTTCAGACTATTTTTAAAATTATTCTTTTACTTTGATCACCATACTTTGCCTTGCAGTCACACGTCTTTTTCTGGCTAGCGACCTGAGGCTAATTCTGTGCACAGAAAACATGATGGGAGAAAGAAAGTCATTTTCCCTTAATGACAACTATAAATTCATCAAAGTTTATGATAAACCGCCAAAAAGGAACCACTGAGACGCAGCAGCAAAATTACACTAAGCACTTTAAGACAATGTAACGTTGTGAAAATGTGCTGTATATATAAAATTTAATTGAATATTATGTATAAAAAAGAAGAGAAAAATCAGTTATAATGACCATCCACTTACAGTGATTAATTTCACTCAGACAGATGTGATCACTATAAGTGGTTTCCACTGTATTTAAACTGATGAGGTATTGATTAGCCAAACATAGTTGGCTAATGGCTGAGTCAAGAAATACATGGGTGTATAGTATGGTTACTGCAAATACCAGGTGACTTGAGGAAAGGTTGTTAAGTGGTCAAGCTAACACACTTTGACATGCATAATATTACAGATTTATACTAACAGGAAGATCATTTAAGCACATTGTTCATTGACTGCCTACGACCTTTGTATATTACTGAACAATGTCAATTGTGGCACCTTAAACATGCTGGTGTGTGCCTTTCCAAATGATGTGCAATCAACTGAATTAACCACAGGTTCCCTCCCGGCAAGGTGCAGGAACATCTCAAAGACAATGAATAGAACAGAATTACCAGAAATGGGATGCACTTGAAATAAATTTCAAATGTCATAATAATGGGTCTGAATACTTATGTCAATGTGTTGTTTCAGTTTATTCTTTAAAAAATTGCATCTAAAAAACACATTTTTGCTCAGTCATTATGGAGTGTAGATTAAAATAAATAAATGACTTTAAATTAAAGCTGACACGTGAGAAAATATTACAAAAGTGAGGGGGTCTGAATACTTTCTGAATGCTCTCTACATACTTAAAACATGATTATATTGAGGTCTGTAAGAGGACAGCAAAAAAGAGAAGAGAAAAGGTCCTCTAGATGAGGACAGAACCAGCCTGTGAATGTGTATAATGTGGGTAGATGGGCTGCGACCAGCCCAGAGCCACAAGAAGGGTGTGAACCATAAAGAAGGGTGCTAAGGATGCACTCTGCACTCCATCCTGCAGAGGAGGTGATGTGGATGTCTCTGCCCGCCTGGGACACAGACATCTACACAGGTGGACGAACAAAAAGGAGCAACCGGGCCTGCAAGCAGTAACAGGGGCTCATGCAGGAGAACTGTGACAGAAGGAGAAGCAAGAGGAGAGGAGGAGCTGCACGGGTACATCTCTGCCACTTTGCGCTTAACTGCACAGCAAGGGAGTTCGCTCTGTGGTTCAGAAGGTCTCTGAAATAGCGAATTTGTCATCGCTGACCACAAAACCAACCCGAAGTGGGGCTGAGCAGCCTTTGAGAAAATAAACATAATCATCTGTCACTGCTCTTTCAAAATGCAAGTGCCCTTTACATGTATTTAGAGATGTTATAGTGAATACATGCATGCATAAACACAGCTGCCAGAGACATAAGAGGTCGATCCGGTCAGGACCGGTGAGAACCAAGGCGTTTACAGACGTTCTGAAGACAGGAAGCCCCATTGGGCAAATCCCTTTCCACTTTCCTGTCTGGAAAGGAAGAGGAAGTACAACACAAATGCTGAAGAGGCATTCTGGATGACGCTTTCGATCATGCACTGGCATACAGGCAGCGGGCGATGAAGGTCCTGTAGTGCTGCCATGACAACAATGATGATGGCAGTAAGGAGCAGATATTAACAACACAATTCAAGAGGAAAAAAAATATATTTAAAAATATAGACATAAAAGTCAGAGGGGGATGTAGAAAACTATGAATGATTCACTTCCTCTCGCAAACACAATTAGCGTGACGAAGGGCCATATTAGTCAATATATTACCAAGGTTGGCTGGGCACAACAGAAATCCCCATGTGAGTTAAATAGGCTGTATTTATTTATACACGTCAATGATAATCACAGGAAAGTTTTCTGTTTAAAGTTTTTCCACATGCACAATCATACAGTGAAACATTGTGCAGTGAAACACTCTTCCACCTGCTTCCTGGATTGTGCTTGAAGGAAACATGCAATAAATAGAAAAAAGAAAATAGCATAACATGAGCAGCACTGGAGCTAACTGGTCTGCACAGGCTTTCAGCACCTGCCCAGTTGGAATGCCCCCTGCTTCTGCTGCCTCTCTGATGTTCACACCCTTCACTTGCCTATCTCACATCGTTTTGCAAGAGTGTGACAGTGGTTCATGTATCTGGCCAGCTAATCTGTTGGTTTAGTGATAATGTTATGGGCTGATCCTTGAGGCTGAACGGCAACTTATTCATTCCCTGATTTTTATAGTAAGGGGTTTCAACCAAGAAAATTTACATTGCAGTGCTTTACAAAATGCACGATATGCAGTGATATGAGCTCTGCTGGGAAATCAGTCCTCTCTGTAGTTGTCTCATCCCATCTTATAAAAAGATTTTATAGATGCTGCATCCTCTGCTGGTTTCTGTGACTATTTCTGCATTCATGCAAAAACAGTAAGCAAATGCAGTAACAAAGTTTGGAGGTTCACTTCTGGAAGTGGAAACCCTGATTCACGCAATTTGGCTAAACAATCATGTGGAAGACTTTAGCCAATTCCAGGGCCGCATTTTGTTGCCTGTCCACACTGAGGCTATCAATAGCTGTAAATGACGTGCAATGAAAGTGTGGGATGGTATAAAGTGCCTAGAATAGCATATTAGCTGTGGGAGTCTTAGGTCGGTTTACGAACAGCCTGATGGTAGAAGCGTTTTCTCAGGCTCTTCTTTTTTGTATTAGGCTGTGCATTAGGGTGGGTGGGGTCAGCGGGCCCAGCTGATTGCTCCACTCTACGCAGGGCTGCGCTGTCTTACTTGGTGCTGCTCTCCAGGATGCCCCCGCTAGTGCAGGTGTAGCGTGCTCTTAGAATCTTAGGAGCCAGTCAGCAAGCATCCTGAGGAAGTGAATGCACTGGCATGTCTTTCTAACAAGGTTGCTGGAGTGCATTTTCCATGTCAAATCCCCCGTGATACAGGCACCCAAGTATCTGAAGCTGGGGAGCCTTTCCACAGGTGCCCAGTCGATTGAGAAGGGGTTAAAGTGCCTCTCCTGTTTCCTCGTGAAGTCCACGATCAACTCTTTTGTCTTTTTTTGAGATTACTGGGGGCGGTGTGAGGTTTAGCGGGTTAGGACGCTGTGATCAGAAGGTTGTTGATTCAAATCCCAGAGTAGAATGATTTCACCACTGGGCCCTTGAGCAAGGCCGTTAAACCCCCAAGTGCTCTACAGCAGGTATCAACACCACAGTGAATTCTGGACATTTTGAACAAAATGCAATTTTTCGTACAGATATGGTGTTTACAAACATGGTCAAAAACATTCCCAAATTTCCGCCGAAGACCCCCAAAATAACAGTGTCAAAGACTCGCAACCCCCTCACTGGTGCACCCCCCCCACTTGTGTCTCCCTACCCCCACTTTGGTTGCCTCTGCCCTACATAGTGCTTTTTTCTCATTTAAAACATTTAAGCAAAGACACACCAACGATCTTGGGTCCTGCATCTCAAAAAAAAAAAAATACATTGCCTTGGGGATTATTGTGCTAAGAGCTATACCTTTTAGCTGCTCACTCGCTTAAGTTCCTTTTTGCTGCTCACTCGCTTAAATGCCTTTTAGCTGCTCACTCGCTTAAGTGCCTTTTTGCTGCTCACTCGCTTAAATGCCTTTTAGCTGCTCACTCGCTTAAATGCCTTTTTGCTGCTCACTCGCTTAAGTGCCTTTTTGCTGCTCACTTGCTTAAATGCCTTTTTGCTGCTCCCTCACTTAAGTGCATTTTTGCTGCTCCCTCACTTAAGTGCATTTTTGCTGCTCACTTGCTTAAATGCCTTTTTGCTGCTCCCTCACTTAAGTGCCTTTTTGCTGCTCACTTGCTTAAATGCCTTTTTGCTGCTCCCTCACTTAAGTGCATTTTTGCTGCTCCCTCACTTAAGTGCATTTTTGCTGCTCACTTGCTTAAATGCCTTTTTGCTGCTCCCTCACTTAAGTGCATTTTTACTGCTCACTTGCTTAAATGCTTTTTTACTGCTCACTCCCTTAAGTGCCTTGCCCATGCTGATTTCTGAGAAAGGGACTTTTTTTCTCTACATCTGGCGCACTGATAAATGGATTACTGAAAATGTTCTCTAACATCTCAGATCTATGATTGATGCCTTTCTCTAATTTACAGGATGCCCTAGTAGATTAAAAGCCAATGCAATGAGTATGGAACACTGCTACAATGCTTAACCCCTGGATCCTATTTGTCGACTTAAGCTTCACCTTTCATATTATAATCCTTGAAAGGTTGAGAGAGAAGCTTGCTGATCTGAACCTGCCGTCTTCCATCTAACCTGTGGGTCACTGAGTTTCGGATGGATAGGAAACAATATGTGAGAATGGCAATGTTTATTTTGGATTCCCTGACCGCCAGCATAGGTGTTCCTCAAGGGTACTTTACCTCTGTTTCTCAGCGGACCCAACTATAAAATTTGCAGACGATACCACATCGATCAACCTCATCCCATTATTGACCATACAGGCAGGGAATGAAATGCCTGTCTCATTGGTGCAGTAAAAACAATATGAAACTAAACTGCAAAAAGGCTAAAGGAATGATAATAAACATTTAATTCTGTAATACACAGCACCTTAAAATCACAGTACAATAACTGTTCCATAGCCTTACTCTTCAATACAATATTGTACATAATCTACTGTGTTGCATGGTATGCAGGGCCTCCTCTAGTCGCACGCAAAGGTATTAAGCAGCAATGTGGTGGTGGTATGGCGTGATACTTTCACCATTGCATTCCAACCACCACCTAGTTAACAACTTTTACTGTCCATGGTCCACCACAGCTCAAGGGCCACACAGGATGGCTGATGGGCACGTGGGCCAGCAAAATATGTGGTGGGGACCCCCCCCCCCCCCAGTAATATTTGTTCCTCTGCAAAGAAAATGTAAAATCTAGCTCCTTATATATTGTTTGTTTATTAGGTTAATGTCGTGTATAGTATTAATATTTCTAACTTCTGGACATGTTGCTTTCCAGGTGAATGAAGTATGATTGTGATACAGAGTCTGCTTACTGTAAAGTCTGAGTGATACAAGGTAATGTCAAGAACAAATGGGACACATCACAAAGCACAGAAGATATTCTAATGCAATGCTGTGCTCACTCTGTTTCAGAGAAGCACTTTACTCCAGATCCAACTGTGGCAGTGTTTACTGCAGCCAGATGGGGACCCTGGCATTTTTTTTACTGAATCTTTCCTGGTGATTCATGGTACTGTAATACAGACACTCCCCGGGTTACGATGGGGTTGCGTTCCGATAAACCTACTGTAAGGCGAAAATTTTAATACAGTATAACAAGCATCATAGTCTGGCCTAGCCTACCTTAAACATGCTTAAAACACTTACATTAGCTTACAGTTGGGTAAAATCATTAACACAAAGGCTATTTTATCATAAAGTTTGAAATCTCATATAACTTATTGAATAATGTACTAAAAATGACAAACAGAATGGAATTGGAATACCCATCATAAAATTGAAATATCATAACATGGACCTGGGATTGTCTGTTTAACACAAGTGTGAATGAATGAGGGAATGGTGCAGTTGCATAGAGCCCTTAAAAGTGAAGCAAAAGAGCTCTAATTCTCATTTTCACTTGTCTTATTCAGGGCCGCGGGGTCCAGAACCTATTTCAGAAGCAACGGGCGCAAGGCAGGGAATAACTCAGGAAGGGGCGCCAACCCATCACAGTGCGTACTCATACACCATTCACTCACCATTCACACCTACAGGAAATTGGGAAACTCCAACTCACCTTAACATGTTCTTGTACAGTGGGGGGAAACAAGAGAACCCAAGAAAAATCCCAGGATGATACATAATACGCAAACTACACACACGTATAACAAAGGCGCCCCCTATCAGCCTGTATACAATTTGCAATTTATTTAATTATCAAATTAAGATTTGGATGGCCTCACTTCAGGTAGACTTAAATGCCTCTTATTTGAAATCAATGGCTGTCTTATCGATAGAGTTCGATGTGTTGGAAGGGCTGCTGTAGTGCTGCTGTTTCAGAAAATCTTACTGAACGTTAACTGATGCTGCTTTTAGGAGTGAGCCAAACAGCTTTTTGGTTGGATGTAAAATTGTGCAATGACAAAAAGGAATTCTGATATTATATGCCTTGCCATTGGTGTGTGGACATCTAGGTGGATTTAAGCAGGGTTGCCAATTCTCACACACCTGGCAAGACGCTCACACTTTCAGACTCTCATGCCCACACAAATCTTATGGTAAATCTGTATTATTCTATTATAAAGTGTTGGGGTAGTTTGCAAACCCTACAGACTATTTACAAGGTAATAAACCTGTTACATGCATGTAAATGCGTGTGCATGAATATGCAGACAGAACTGAAAGTCTCACTCGAGCCAGCTGCCCAAAGGTGGCAAGCCTGTTTAAGTTATAGGTTTGGAGGTGTGTTTCATAGCTGGTCCTAGCACTGGCTCACAGACATATCAGCAGCGTTTGGCTCCAGAAGAGCTGACAATGGAAATGTCTTCCCTTCAAGTGTTTGTGGAGCTAAACTAGGACGACCGTATGTCCTCTTTTTCCGGGGCTTGTGCTCTGTTTTTGCAACCTAAAAATTCCTGAAGTCTTGGATCTTGCTTTGTTTCATGTCTATATTTGCTTTCTACATTCAAAATACACATTTGCATTTTTTCAACACCTCTCTTTGCTTTCCTGCCTCTGGTGTTCTCATTTTTGCAAAACAAAATATGGCCACCCTAGTGTCAGCTAGCAATTTGAAACAGGATCTAACAGTTTACTGAAGAGATACCAACTGACTTCATTTCCCACTGCTTGTTTTTGTTTGTATGTGGCTTCATGCGATCACAAAAAGTGGAATAAGTTACTTCCTTTTGGAATGGTTATATGAAAAGAACAGACTTTATGCCAATACAAATGACATTTATTGTGTTCTGATCGTGTTTTTTTAGCTATAAACTGCTAGCTAAAACTGTTTCTTTAAGGCTGTGGTCCTTGAGCTGCTGATTTCTGACCTACACCCACAGGCTGTTAATAATTAATGCCATTTCAGTCTAGTTTGCTTTCAAATTCCAAACATTCCTTTTCGGTTGTTGAGGCTTTCCGTGTAATTGTACATATTCATATAAATGGTCTGCAGCTGTATTAATTCAGTTCCTTTTATGGGTATTTCGTGTATACCGTAAAGTAAAATCCCACCTTGATGACGCATAAAAACCACTGTAATGATTTATTATCGTCAGACTGAAACAGGTCTTTCCGCCTCCCCTTTAATGAACGTGGCCTATGCGCCTCTCCTTTAATTAACGTACGTTTCACCCGGAAGTGAAGCAGGGGAGGGAGCTAACTGACTCAACCAGTGATTTATCTAGTGATAAAACCTGACTGGGCTTGACGACCGAGGGGGATGGGCGAAAGCTGATCGCATGGTCACTGAAGTGCAAGAGTTGTCGGTTTGTAAGACTGGTGAGTTTCAATGATATTCAAGACGAGGGATCGCCTGAATGAAAGCAGACGTGTGGAGTGTGTAGCAACGATGAGCCGTCGGGTCGCGGTATTCCTATGCTTCTGTTGTCGATTATCGGTATACCCCCATCTTCTCCCACTGATAGCTTACTCAGACTGAGCTGTTGGGAAGTCCCTGTCCAGTGTGCGCTGGATGGCAGGACAAGGGTGGGAAGAGTGGATGCATTCAGCTATACATATGCGTATCTGTAAGCCATATCTCTCTAGGGTGAGAGGTATATCGTGCATTTTTACTTTAATATGATACTATCTTACACCATAAGGCCCGGACTAGAACATTCTTGCAGACTGGCTTAGAAATCGTAGACAATTTCAGTTATAATCGTATAACACATTGGTCAAGATGGATGTGGACTGCCAGGAGGAATGCGGACTTGCACGACACTGAGCGCGAACTTTGTCCGTGTAGTGCGGAAGAAAAGATCGATAACACGTCGCATATCAGGCCTTGCTGATGATTAAAATAAGCAGTGTCCACTATATGTCTCTTTTTGCTTGTGTGAGTTTCAGAAATGCCTACACTCACGAGTGGTTATTTAAAGATCATAAGTTTGAAAAGCATACGACTTATTGCGGATAGGTAGGAGTGAACAAAAGCGAGCTAGTGCATGGGCTTTGTGTAAATAGGTGGCCCTTATAGCTGTCTCTCATAGCTGGCTCAACAGTTAACAGTCTGTTGCCCATTAACTGGAGCTTACTTCCCAACACTCTCTGGCAGTGACTGGGTTGTGTATCTGATGTTTCCAGTGGGAAATTGATCTGGATACTTGCAGCTGAGGGTCATGCCCAGCAAGGTGAAGGAGCTAGACTTAGGGAAAGAGGTCCGTTAAAATCTCTGCTGTATACTCTTCCCACTAGCTCCATTAACGATAGCTGTACCTCTGTGATGCCTTGGACGAATGCGTGCCGATCACCCATATTTCCCCAGAGGTCCCATCTTGGTGACAATGACGATGGCACACGCAGGGGCTGTAGTTGCTGCGGTTACCGCTGTGATGGCAATTCTGCTGCACTCCTCCATACACAAGATCGAGGAGGGACACCTGGCTGTGTACTACAGGTGAGTGTGATCCCTGTTTGTGCCTTTGCTCCCTGTCTGTGGCGTGATTCCCTGACCTCTCCGGCATCTTCCTCTTAGAGGTGGGGCTCTGCTGACCACGCCCAATGGCCCTGGCTACCACATCATGCTGCCCTTCATCACCACGTACAGATCAGTGCAGGTCACATGATTCTGGTGCTCTCTCAGGATCTTTCTGTGCCACATTTTGGTGTGAGATGGAGCCTGACTGTTTTTGTGTTGCAGACGACGTTACAAACGGATGAAATAAAGAATGTGCCCTGTGGAACCAGGTATCGTCTGTCTGTCTGTCTGTCTGTCATGGCCTGTGCTGGTATGATGGCCTGTGCTGGTATGATGGCCTGTGCTGGTATGATGGCCTGTGCTGGTATGATGGCCTGTGCTTGCTGGTCTAACCCCCTTCTCACCTCTCTTTGCAGCGGGGGCGTCATGATCTACTTTGACCGGATAGAAGTGGTCAATATGCTGGTTCCTTCTGCAGGTGAGCCCTTCTGTGTGTGTGTGCATGCATGTGTGTCTGTGAGTGCGTGTGCGATGACTCCCATGTGAACAGCTTTTCACTCCTCTGACCTGCGAAGCCATGTCTGTTCAGTGGTGGACATCGTGAAGAACTACACTGCTGATTATGACAAGACGCTGATATTTAACAAGATCCACCATGAGCTGAACCAGTTCTGCAGCGTTCACACCCTCCAGGAGGTCTATATCGAGCTCTTCGGTGAGATTTGGTGGTCTTCCTTTGCTGAGATCTGTGTGTGTCTGTGTGTGTCAAGGAGACTGACCCAGATTCACACCTCACTCCAGATATCATTGACGAAAACCTGAAGATCGCCCTCCAGAAGGACCTGAATGTCATGGCTCCTGGCCTCACCATCCAGGTGAGCAGGTCAGCTGGTCACACAAACCCCAGGTGGAGTCGCTGCTCGGCCATGAGAGTGGAGCTGGTGGAAGGTTTGCGTTTTGCTGCTCCTCGATTAGAGGTGCCACTTCTGTTTTAAACTGCTGTTTTTAAAACTAAGTTTAATTGAAAATGCTTCCTCTACTCCCATTCTAGGCCGTACGTGTCACAAAGCCCAAGATTCCAGAGGCGATCCGAAGGAATTTCGAGCTGATGTGAGTATGGTGTCTGTGTGTGCATGTGTGCAAGTAAGCATGTGTCACGTGACCCTGTGGACCTGTGTCTCCCATAGGGAGGCGGAGAAGACCCGGCTCCTCATCACTGCTCAGACACAGAAAGTGGTTGAAAAGGAGGCGGAGACTGAGAGGAAGAAGGCTATCATCGGTATACTAGAGGCAGCCTTTCTCATGACTTGTTTCTATGTGAAACTGCTGTGAAGAATAGTTCCTTATTTTGCTCTCACTTTTATTTTACTCTAGAGGCCCAGAAGATGGCCCAAGTTGCTGAGATTCATTTCCAGCAGAAAGTTATGGAGAAGGAGACAGAGAAGAAAATTTCAGAGATTGAAGGTCTGTCCTGGTGCTTTGAACGTCATTGGCCGAAGGTCACACGTGCCCTGCATGGCTTGATAATGTCAGTGTGCAGTTCTTTCATTTTTAAAATATCCTTCCCGTCCCAGATGCTGCTTTCCTGGCCAGGGAGAAAGCCAAAGCGGATGCAGAATACTACACAGCGGCCAAATTCGCTGAAGCCAACAGGGTAACTAACCTTTATGGGAGCAGAAATAGTGGTTTTTACAAATAGACATGGCGTCAGTTTCACTGATCCACCATTTGTGTTTATTGGGCAGCATGGTCGGGTCGTTCTCATACACGCACACATGCACAGCTAAGCCAGCCCCCGATTGCCTTCTCTGTTCATCTAGCTCAAGCTGACCCCAGAGTACCTGGAGCTCATGAAGTATCAGGCCATCGCCGCTAACAGCAAGATCTACTTCGGCCAGGACATACCTAACATGTTTGTGGATAACAGTGATCGCCGGCATGGCGCTCTACAGAAGCCTGACCTCACTGAGCTCTTGGGGAGTGTGGAAAAGGGGGAGCGGCCCGGCAGGACCCAGCGGGCCCCAGCCAATACAGAGCCTGCTGCCTGAGGGGCGGAGCCTGCAGGGGGTGGGGTGTTCTCGCTAAGCAGAGGGGGCGTGGCATGCTTTCGTTTTGTTTTTGGAGAGTGTGTGTGTGGGTTGGGGGGGGGGGGGGGCATGGCACAGGTGGAAAAAAAGTATGAAAAACCATTAAGCACTTCATAAGAGAAAGGGCTTATTAACAAGAACTGA
>JAODUD010000062.1:12357390-12383747 GCA_026784285.1 Stomatorhinus walkeri | reverse complement strand
GTGAGAATGTGGCTCTCCGAACGTGTCCGTTCTGGGTTACAGTGAGAATGTGGCTCTCCGAACGTGTCCGTTCTGGGTTACTGTGAGAATGTGGCTCTCCGAACGTGTCCGTTCTGGGTTACAGTGAGAATGTGGCTCTCTGAACGTGTCCGTTCTGGGTTACATTAGTCCAGTGGTTATCAATCCTGTTCCTGACACCCCCCCATCCCCCCGCCAAAATGTTTTCATTCCAGCCCTACCTTGGTCAGGCGTATATGGTCCTTAAAAGGCTCATAATGAGTATGGCAGGTTCAAAGCACTGTGGTTTGGAATAAAAACATTCTGGCGGGGGCAAGACACCAGGAACAGGATTGGGAACCACTGCATTAGTCCAGTGCCAGTTTTGGGATTGTGTATAAACGATGGCGACTTTTAACATGCAGTGCAATTTAAAGAGTATAGCCGAGTCCTACATTAAGTCTGCAGACACAGAGTACTGTTCAAGGGCCTTTTATTTTGCATCTCATAACATCAGATGGGTATCACGTTCCTTGCTGCCCATGTTCCTTGCTGTCTCTGTGTGTATTTCCCTGTGGTAATGTGGGTGCTACTTGCCAGATTCCTACATTGACTTGCCTGTCTGGGCCACAGTGACCTACTACCGACTGAACCTTCCTGCTTGTGCGACTTTAGATAGTCTAAAGGTACAAAATCCCAACAGAAACTATGAGAGTTTAGAGCTCTAAGCTTTTTGCTTGTTTTCAATACCAGGTATCTGGCAGGTAGCAAGAACACAGGCTGTGAAGTGAGTCCTATTAGTTAAGGATGTAGAAGGGTTGCAAGTTCAAGCCCCAAGGTTGAGCTGTAGTTTGGACCCTGCAAAAGGGAATTAGACTAAGTCCTATTGGATAGAAGTGTCCGTTATGTGACTGAATGGCTTAACTGGTCTTTAATGGGGCACCCTTCAGTGGCCACGCTATTTCTTGTTAGTCTTCTTCTTGTATCGCTCCACATGTCTGGTTAAATCTTCAATGCGCAGATCCTTCAGCTGCAGGAGGTGTTCCAGTCGGCTCACCTTTACCTGCAAGATCTGCAGACAGGCATGATGCAGAGCAGCTCAGCAGACAGATGCCACACAAATGCTGGTCAGCCGCTCACTAAACCACAAACCACTATCTGTATGGCTGTCTGTCTGTCTAGACATCCATTTTCTGAAACCCTAACCCTATTCAACATTATGGGGCGGCTGGAGCCTAACCTGGGCATAAGGCAAAAAACAACCCAGGATGGAGCACCAACCCATTGCAGGGCACACTCACTCATCCACCGCACTACCATGCCACCCCTATCTGTGATCTCTTGCAATATTTTAGTTCTACCATCAAAATGATTCATTGACCAACGCTTACATGTGTCACATTTTCCGACAGATATCTGCTCATTGTGCAACCCACTTTACTTCCATAATCACCAGTGGTCAGTGTGCTCTCGTTTCCTGGTTATCTGCTGGAAAGGGAAGTACTGTTTCCTTCTGTCATTTTCTAAAAGTAAAGTCAGCAACACCTGCAAGCACAGCCACCTACAGCTGGTCCCTCTAAGGGAAGCTTGGAGCTCTGCGCTAACAGCTGGGGCTGCGTTTGAAAGCCCAACATTTCCTCCAGAATAATAAAAAATTCTAATTCTGATTCAGTTCAAATGTTCTGGGTTCCGATACTGCACTTTGTAGTGTCATTGTCTGGTTTGCTCCCTTAGGCCAAGTTCAGCTCATGGCTAAGAGTGCAGGATACTGAGGAGCAGAAATGCTGTGGATCTTGTGACTGACCTCCACCGTCTCCTGCAGGGCTAGCAGATCTCTGTCCTTCTCCTCCACCAGCCAGCGCAATGTCTGGTCCTTCTGTGAGGTCTGCGCTGTAATAGGCCCAGAGCTGCAATGTATGTTTAAATGACCACAGACAATCACAAATGGCACTTAGCCCTGTAGAATGTAGAATGATGTTTATGGATTGATTTCTGAATTAAGCACATGACTTTAATGCGTGATTCACCTCATTCCCTGCTTCTCCTCCTGTCTCCCTGGGTTTGGTTTCACATAAAGAGGTGTTGCTGGCATGTGGACCAACTCTGCACAGTCAATGATAAGTCTGTACTGGTAAGGGAGCATGATAATTGCATGAAAACATCCAACAGTCCGACAGACTTTGAGGGTGAAGATTTCATTCAGAATAGGTAGGATGGGAAACCCTTTAGGTGAGGTAGAGGAGTATTAATTTAGTGTTTTCTCACAGCTCAAAGCATTACATCATAACAGGACTGGTGTCAGCATTCAGTTGAGGTTAGAGCTCTGCAATTCAGGGCAACTGCATAGTCCCAGGTGGCTAAAATGGTGAAATCTGGGTGGGGCCATTTAGAAGTGTGAGCTGAAGAGGCCAAGGCTTACGTAGCAGCCATATCGAGACATGTTAGATCAGCAGATCACAGCTTGCAATGCGGTACTGGCAAAGGGTTAGAATATGCTATTGGCTACTGGTCAGAGTGTTTTGGTAAGATGATGTATCGTTGGGGGTGGGGGGGGGCTGGTCATTACCTAGGTGATTCTGTCAAGGTTGGACTCCATAAGCTGACAGAGTATAGATCGGCTCCAGGTTGACCATTGATAGACAAATGGCTACTGATAAGAACAAAGAATGCGTGGATAACGGCCTTGTCTGCGGGCACAGCACTGTGGGAGGGCAGGAACAGGAAGTGGAATGGCCTTCGTCTCACTCCACACTTACGGAGAGAGCATGTGCAACTACACAGTTCCCACAGCTAATTCATCAGACTGAATCTTTTTAATCTCTGGTGTAGAAAGCAGATCAACACACCCAGCAGATATATGATGAGCATGTTCCCCATGGAACATTCAGGCCTTCAAACCTGCAGGATTTCAGTCATTACGTTCCACCCCCTATTCTATTTCACTTTAATAAGGAAAATACAGTGAATATGTGATGCATCTATGTGGCCTGAGCACAGCCCAGCATACAATTTTGCTCATATCACTGATCAAACAGCGCTTCCAGACATTCTGCAACAGGATGATGGGATACAGGTCATAACCTCACCGTTGAACAGGAAGTGAGCAAAAAAAAAGAAAAACAAAACCTTGATCTGGATTTGCACATTCTGGACCTGAACTGTCCACTTCTGTCTGTAATGGATTACTTTTGTGTGTAACTTCCCCAACACTGGAAACAAGGTCAGTAAAATACAGAAATCTCTAAACACCAGTCTGGAATTGCCTTTCGACAAGATTCTGTTGTACAGTACAGAGAACAAAAAGTGTGTTTGTACTGTCTATTATACAACAAAATCCAGACACAGTAGTCAAATAGCTGCCATATGGCCTGAATTAAAAAAAAAAAGGAAAAAAAAGTGATTTCTGTGGGCACGGTTTCCAGGGTCTGTCTCTCTGTGTTTCATTTTATCTGTCTGGCACACTGGCAGCGTCAGTCCATCACGCCCCTTTGACGGAGATGGATTCTGCCACTCGTCAGCATGCTTTTTCTGTGTGCCCACCCAGAGGAGTGGTAGAGGCTTCAAGAGGAATTGCCATTACTGCATGTCAACATGGATGCAAAGCAAAATAAACATTAAAACTATTTTGACCACTTTTTGTAAATTTACTCTTGCAACATGAGGGTCTCACTACATTTTCTGTAAACAGTATAACCCCGACAAATAGTGCCAGTAAGTCAGCTACAGTGCACGCTAAGGATTCTGGGATTGTCACACATTTGTTTTTGAGTTCCTTTGACCGCAAAATGACCTTGTAACTATCTTCTTAGGCAAAAGTATTGCCAACAATAACTTTGTGTTTGAAAGGACATAACATAAAAAGGGTATTTTTCCTGTGTGTAAATTTTTGTTTACTTGGATAATGCTACCAGAAGTACATGAGCCAACCTTCTGGGGCTTCTAAGACAGTGACACATACATATTTAACTGACTGCTTTACTCTATTATGCACTGGTAATTACCACCTATCTTGGATGAAATCATAGAACATACCTGCATGCTGTTTCCCGTTAGAGATCTGGTAGTACTCCAAATTCTGTGTGGAAAAACACAAACATTGGCTCTCAGGAAGATCTCTGCAGTGTTAGCAACCAAAATGTTTCATGTCTACTTCCATTTCTACACAGTGCTTTCCTAGCATGTGCTGTCCCTATGCTGTGCCCGACTGTCTTGTCACCTGTATGTCCTCACGTGGACCTGTTTCCTTTCCACGAGCCCATACCTGCCTCTCCTCCTGAGCTATCTCCTTCGGCCCAGCCTCCATCCTCTCTCTCATTGTACAGAGAACCGGCTCGATGGACCCAGGGGTGCTGCACACGATCTTCCTCACACAGTCTTCTGGTATGTGGAAGTTAAACTTGGAGAACACTTTTCTGAGGTAAGGATGAAGAGAAATATTTTTTCTTAAGAGATGTTCCCTGGCCCTTTAAGAGACGAGTGCCACATCACTTGCTCTGTTTGCTATCCATAAGGCTGAGGGCTTCTGAGCAGTCCTCAGCTTAAGCTGCTCCGTAGCACCTTAAGGAAGGATGGGGTTTGCATGGTGAAGTAGGAAGACAATTTACCATGCTGCTCTGGACAGTTTTGAGGGCTCCTGAGCTCACTCACAGCACACTTGGGAGAGGTAAGTTTACTCTGGTAGAGTAACCAACTATTTCAGTGCAACCCTGCAACCATGAAGCTGGCACAAAGTGGCATGAGGTTCCCTGTTATTTGACGATGGTACTGGGGCATTATAAGTGTCTGTCTTTTTAAGAGTAGGGAGGCGTGACATGTAGATTCTGCTTGAAAGTTCTTTTCTGAGTGAGGTGTTTAATCA
This sequence comes from Stomatorhinus walkeri, assembly GCA_026784285.1. Lineage (NCBI taxonomy): Eukaryota > Metazoa > Chordata > Actinopteri > Osteoglossiformes > Mormyridae > Stomatorhinus > Stomatorhinus walkeri. Next base: position 12,378,892 of record JAODUD010000062.1, on the reverse strand, counting down.
GGGTCTAATTTAGGCAGAAAAGGCTTACCTGTTGAGGATAGTCCAGTTGGACAGTTTCTGTTGGGTAGAATTTGCTGGGGTGTAGTTATGGAGGTCCACCATTTTGGGGTGGAAGTGCTTCACAAGTTCAGCAGCCATCACTGAGGAGCAGGAGAAGATGGAGTCCAGCTTGAGAGTCAGGACATTAGCAAAACCCCTCCCCTTAAATCAAAATTAAGGAAATGATCCCCAGTGTTTCAGTGCAGGGACAACATCTAGAGACTGTGGACTAGCTACCTCCATCACTGAAGTCCCTCGCTATGTTCCTCTTTGGCCTGGAAAGCGGTATTTTATCAATCCAGGCATAAAGATCTTGCAGTATTTCTTCAGTTAACTCTGTAGCCATTGTTTAAAATCTCTTTCACAGTGCTTGTGCTTAGCTTGCTAGTCTGATACCCACTTAGCTTACCGCAGTGTTACAACTGTTGCTAGGTAACCAGTCACTCAGAGCCTTGTGTATGGTGGCTTGCTGAGGACAAACTTCCACAACGTTACTTTCCTTTCAGTTTCTATACGATGCCTTTTTTTGCTTTCTATTTTTATTTTGTAAGACTACAGTATATCCTTAATTTCTTTAGTTTCAGCCCTATATAGGTCAGGGTGTAGATAATGAATATGATTTTTACTTTTCCTAGTCTATGGGGGATACAAACACAGGAAAGAACAGCCATTTCAGGTTCTTTTAAAATGTTTTATTCTGGAAAAAAATAAATAAAATTACAGTATAAAGTACAGAATGAATTTTTTAAGTAAAATGGAAAAAAATCAACCTCGCTAGTGTTTCTTAATTCAAACCTGCTGAATTAAGATCGGCACAATTTAAAGATTTTTCTTAGCATTTTAAGTGGGAAAATACTCAAGTAGAAATCCAGTGTGAACTCTTTTAATTTGGTGACATTCAGGCATCTGCCATGTGCCCAATCAAGAGACATTGGAGGAGGTTCCCAGCTTCTCTGTCTCTGCCTGAGGGTGGGTCAGTGTCATTTGAAAGGTATAGGTGAGCTGGGCTTGTGCTGGAAGCATTGCATTCAGTTTGGGCAGCTCCTGAAGAAAAGTGATCCTGTGTAAAATCAGGCCTGGCCACAGCGAACACGTACCACAAGTTACGTAGATATACTCTTAGAAAAAATGTGCAGAACCTTCTCAGCCCCTGTTTACAGGCCAGTGCTCCGTAAAACACACATGACCGTCAGTAACAGCCAAGTCTTCGTCGGCTTCAAAGTCAACCTTCCTGGCGAGCTTGAGTTCAGCCCATTCATCTGGGCTTAGGTGGAGGTTTTGGTCCTGCCCTCCTTGCTACTGCAACCTGCAGCACGGCACACATCAGTCCTGTCAGTGTGGCGCCCACTAGAAAGTGGGAGGGGCACTGTCGTATGGAGTGCAACTTGGGGCCTTACGTAGGCCCTGACTATTTTAAGCACTGGCATAGTCGCAAAATCATTTAAAGGGCCAGATTCAGTGAATCCTCGGTGCTGAGCCACATGAAAGATAAAATAACTACTAGCAGTAGGTCTGGTGGGATCATACCTGCTTATGCTTCCATGGTGACTGTACTGATGTTGGCTTTGCAGGGGGTACTGGCGGAGAAGGGCCAGATGGGGGAGTCTGTTAAGAGACCCAGACAGATGCATCAGAGCTATTTAGCAGCCTTGACAGTGACAACATACGACATCTCCCAGAAATGGGGAATGATTCTTATGACTCACCGGCCTCACATTCAAGGCTGGTAATGGCTTCGTTGGAGGTAATGGTCTTCCCTGTAGCACAAAACGAAAACCAAAATAGTGAAGCACAACAGTATGTCTATGTACTGTTTGCTTTGCTCCAAGTGGCCAAATGTGAAGCTTAATGATTCTAGGAGGAATTTAAAACTCACTTGTGGAACTGGTGGAGGTGGGATGGTAGGTTTAACCACCTGTACACAGGAAATTCAAAACATTAAAGATGAAAACCACCCTAAAGGAGAAATTATGCAGTGAAGAGTGTAGTGATGTCTTACCTGAGCTGAGCCTGAAGCAGGCTGCCCTGGGGGCTGTCAAGGAGGCACAAAGGGACTAAAGTCAGCTTAGGCTTGTGTGGTTCTGAGGCCCAGCTGTGGTGCGGACCTAGGGCACCTCACCTGTGGAGCTGGCCGGCTGGGAATGACCGTGATTCCCATCGGGAATGAGAGTGCTGGGGTGTCTGTGGACTCCATAAACATGGGCTGGCTGATCTGGGGCGGGCTGTCCCTAATGCCACCCTCCTGGAAGACCGGGTTAGACAGACCCGAGCCACCAGGGCATTTACTGGGGAAAGATACACAATCTGGGTGTAAGAGGAAGGTAAACTGGAACTAGACCAAGCCACGGCACCTTTGTGGATAGCAGGCAGTATGATTTGTACACTTGCACTCACGTTTTACAGAGGTATGGTCTCTTCGTCTTACGTCTGTGATACAGCGCCGCCCCGGTGGCCAGGACCAGAATCACCACAACAGTGACAGAAACGCCAACAACCAGAGGAAACCAATCTGCAAATAAAACCAAACACTGTTTATGGGATGTTTCTGGAATATCACCACAATTGGAGGAACCAACCTGGATTAATACATTAATATTCTGCAAGGTATTTTTTTGTCTGGAGTGCTCATGATGCCACAGCCAACCATGTGCGTACACATTTGTAAATGTGCTCCGAATGGGAAAGGGAGACCCACCTAAGGGGGCGTTGGCCAACCTCGTGCTGCAGTAGGGTGGGACCCAGCCAGGGTCACAGTGACACTGCCTCTCATGGTTGCAGACCTGATATAGAAATGACATGGTTAAAGACACACCACTGACACACATGAGGGAGAAGCATCCTGCGGGGGGGGGGGGGCACCCAGTACTCACCCCATGGTTGTTGCATTTAGCAGAGCAGTCCCCTGAGCCATAGGCCGCAATATCCTGACAGGTGTTGCCAAGGCAGACCTGTAAGCAGGCAGGGGTATTAGGTGCAGTTCAGGACTCAGTGACAAAGTGTACGTGCGGGACGCTAAACTCACTCACCTTCTTGTCACTGCATTTGGTTCCAGTGGGGACCATCCCCAGGTCTTCCCCATCAGTGTTGTCCAGGGCGATTTTACACTGCACCCTGAGCCCCAAGGTGATGGTGGCCTTCTGGTGTGTGATGGGGAATTCGCTCCCTCTACTGCAGAAGATCTTCCCACACTTCATGTCCCTGGGGAAGACAAAGGAATCAGTGCTGTGCCCCAGTGGCCCACAGGAATTCCCCTGCATGTCAGAGAGAGGGGCCACGTACCTGGGTGCGCAGCCCTGGTAACCATAGCTACTCTTCCTACAGTAAGCATCCTTGGTACCTTGTATGTTCTGCTTGAAGCACACGTCCAGGGCCACCTGTGTACCTAGATGAGAAGGGAACAGAAGATATGATCACAGATGGCTCCCTCTGGATCTATTGTCTATATTTTTTTCTCCAAGGGCCATATTCATGTTAATTATTCAATTGTAAAATCTGAATTTAATTATTTTGTCCATCTATTGCAGGGATGGTGAACCTGATCCATGGAGAGCTGGTGTGATTGCGGGTTTTTCGGATGACCCGTCATTCAGCCAATAATAAAGTATTGGTTGTCAACTCCAGTCCTGGGAACTCGGCGGTATTTGCTGATAGAGGGGTCATTTCAAAAACCCACACCCACACCGGCTCTCCATGGATCAGGTTTGCCACCCCTGGTCTTTCGCATATCCATACCCTAGGCAGTCAGGAATGTCTGGATTCATATTGGTTTTCGTAGGCTCCTCGGAAGACGTACGGTAAACACAGTTTGAATTGGTAAATGGAGCTAATGCTGGCCATCTTCTTCAGTGATGTGCCCATTTAAACATGTGCCAGTGCTGTGTTCAGCAAGGCTACCTTTCCCCCAGAGGTGTGTGCAGTGACTCTGCAGGGTGGGGCACCGCCCATTGTAGCAGTAGCCTCTCTCAGAGTTACAGGACACCCCGTTCATCTTGAAGGTGTCCTTGGGGCAGTGTGGGCTCTGGCCCGTACAGAACTCGGCAAGGTCGCAATCGCTGGCGCTGGCTCGGCAAAGAGGCCCCGCTGGCTTTATCTGGATAATACAAAAAAGACGAAGAGATCAGAGCAGTGGCTGGCTCATGTGAAATGCGACCCCCAGTCAGGGGACCCGCAATAATTTTCAGCTCACCATGATTAAAAGTCGGCTGCTAGCTGTGTGTCACTTATTGTGACATCCAGGCAGATAGCGGGAGTCGTACCTGGCACTGCTGGCAGCACTCTCCCTGCGCACACTCGGCCCCCTCTGCCAGCAGGCATGTGCTGGCATTGCAGCAGGGGTCGCTGCATTCCTGCAACGAGTAAACCGTCAGGATGAGATGGGTCAGAACTGACGAGATCAACACAGAAATGTTCACACGCTACTGTCCCAAATTTCAGACTATCCATGGGGTCAGACCTCCACCGTTCCGCAGTCGCACTGCTCCCCTGGCTCTACAAAGGCATTGCCGCACACTGGACCCCCAAAAAGCCGGTCTGTGCCTGGGACATCCAGCAGGCAGGTGGGATTTTGGTTCTCCACAAATTCCCTCAGTTCGGTTAGACTGCAGCCGCTAAAGGCTTCTGGGTAAACCAGCCTGGGTATGAAAAGGCAGATGATGTATGAGATGCCTGTCATCTTCGCTGGGCCAGTTTCCTAAGAGGGTATGTATACCCATTGTGATCCTTATCGTCCATGATGTTAGAAAGTGATTCTTAATGCCTTCATGAAATTCCTACTAAATAGGATACTCACCCAACAGTATCTGACATGACACAGTTGTGGGAGGGCGATACCATCCCGCAGGTACACTGAGAGGCATCGTGGGACATGCCCAGGTTGTGGCCCATTTCGTGAGCAATGGTAGAGGCCACACCGATGGGGTTAATGTTGTGGTCCTGAAAGAAACAGAAGTGTAAGGAAATATCTGAAAGTATGCATTATGATGATCTAAAACCAGCACAGACGGTGATTTATGTGTTGTGTGCTGTAGAAGGTATTACCATACACTTGCTTCAAATAAGCAGATTAAAACAATAACATCTATGACAAGCCCCGCCCCGCCTTTCATTGAATGGAACGGCAGTGATGGCACAACCTTAGAGGTCAAATGGCAAAGCTGCACAACAGAGCCAAGGGCACATACCTCGTTCACGGCGCCAGAGTCCACTGTGCACATTGTAGATTTTGCTGCCAAGCCAACAGTGGGGCCGGCGAACTCAACACCACTGATGAAAAATCAAACACGAAGAGAAACAACCGTTATTGATTTGTAAACCAATGGCATACCAGGAATGATGCGTAATTCTGCCTGTGACGCAGACGTACGTGATAAACTGTGCATTGTCGTGTTTCTTTTTTTTGATTAGATTTTCCTTCCGCCAGCTCAGGAAGTTTTTCAAGGTTTCGTGAGGATCGTTTTTGACGTCGATGTAGTCATTGTACGACCAAACCTCAAGACCCACCAACATGATGCGGAAATTCAGGGGTCGATACAACTGCAGGGTTAAAACAAGAGTCAGATTCACCTAAAGGAACTGAATGCACATGGGTGTAAGAGTGAAAAAACGGAGGTTTTGTAACCTTGTCAACGTGGTTGGCGACTTCGAGCATTCTGGCTTCGATCTTCTGCATGCTCTTCCCAAATTTCTGAAACTGGAAAATAAGGTAAAGAATTGTTTATTCATTTGTCATTACTCAGTTAATAAATAAAAATAATAAAATGTATAATAAATTCATTACAGTATCTCAATAATAGCTCTAAAGTTATATACAGACACCATTAAGATATAGAAATATAATGAAAGTTATATACAGACACCATTAAGATATAGAAATATGATGAAAGATGAAAGTGTGAAACAGGTCAGGAATATTTCCACACCTGATAGCACAAAAATGAACACATATCACCCAACACACAGTGCGCCTCCCTACATGCAGGCTAATTGGGGTCTGACCTCTGCATTGTCCACCACCAGAAACAGCTCCACAAACCTCTGTGGTCTCATGAGTGGCTGGCTTTTCTGAAAACACAGAATTTAATTAGTACTGTCATGAAGACTGGATGCTTTGCCAGGTCTTCTCTCAAACACATTTCCTGCAAAGTGTCTTCCCTCCCTGCACAGAAAGGAATGTCTGAGGTCTTTGCATGAACAATTCAGCATCTCTTGTATAGTGGAGCATCCATGTCTATCACTTTCCATGACTGAACACAACATAACCATCGACAGCCTAGCTCAGCATGTGGCATGTGGTACATTTTGTCTTACCAACAGCATGTGGCAAGACCTCAAATGGTTCTTAAAGAAGATAGCAGGAAGTGAAATGCTGGTGGTGCTCTGCTAATGAACAGTCAAGATGCGAGTAACCTGCAGCGTACCAGGCCGCTGGGCAGCATGTGGGCCGCCACTCCGGGGATGAGGTCATACACGGTGGCATTGGCATGTCCGCAGGCAGCCCTCTTGTTCCTCCTCAGCTGCTCCTGCCGGTACAGGGCGTGCTCCCCATCTGCTGAGCTCCCCAGAGGTTCGATGAGGTAGACCACCTGCTCCACCCTCAGAAACCCCCTACAGGGTGGAGACAGGAAACACTAAGACGTGTGTGTATATCTGTAAATTCTACTTATAGATACATAAATGAACTCTCCCTTTATAAATGTCCAGGTGACATTGGTCCAGTTCATGTGATTTTTCCATCTAGTTCTCTATTCCACACCTAAATAAGCACAGACAGGTGACCTCGACAGCACTGCTGAGGTAGATAAGACCATCATGAAAATGTGCAGCCAATCAGAGAAGGCCTTGCTGTTGGAGATGTACTGACAGGTGCAGGTCCCATGACCCCTATCTCTGAACCTTAACTTTGTGTGGTTTTCCTTTAACTGAGGTTATCTGAGGGCAACCTTCAGATTGACACAGCAAGAGATTAAAAATAACATTTTGGCAGAAAACAGATTAAGCTGTTAAGCTGTTCATCTGGCATAGAGATCAGACGGACCAGAGCTACAAATCCTACAAATGTGAAAATCCACCCTTTCACCTGGCTGTCTCACAGAGGTCCAGACTGCCCAGTCACTTTCAAAACGACTGATTCTAAAGCTGGGTGCTGCAGAATCTGACCCAGCCCAAATCCCTAAGAAGAACTTAGCTACCAAGGAATTTTGTTTGGATACCAAGAATGACATCATGGCAGACGGTCAAACACTGCTTCACACTTACCGCATTCCAGAGCAAAGCCCAACACTGATGGAAGAATCCTCAATATCCTGGAAATGTCCCAGGTAATAGCAATGATCCTGCACCAAAGCAAAGAATGAAACTTGATGGAATCGCTGTATGGTAAATGCAGAGGTGGATATTTCAGGTCCAGAAAGTACAGATCCAGACCAATGTTTTTCTTTCAACCAACCAGTTGAGTACTCTGTGACTGTGACTCTTTATACTCAACTGGTTGGTTGAAAAAATTTTTTTGGTCTGGATCTGTACTTTCTGGACCTGAAATCTCCACCTCTGGGTAAATGTTGTTTTTCAGAAAATCGGATCCCAAGGCAAATGGAATGCAGCATGAGTACTATCTATCCAAACAATCTCCACCTTTGCCTGTGCTCCTCCTTCTCCACAGTGCTGTCTCCATCTCTACCCACAGGCATTTCCCACATCCTATCTGCTTGCTTGCAGCTGACTTTTACTGAGTAGTCCAACCTATTTTTTGGGACACATTGTGGTGCAGTGGGTCACGAGGGTAACCAGAAGGCTGAAGGTGCGAGCCCCTCAAGGATGCTAAAATAGAGCTGCTACCAAATTAAATTTCTGTTTATGTTACCAACAAACACAAATGTATTTAGGGAAAGTGTATTGGTTCTCTGTATTGGACTCACAACCAGAATGTCCCCAGTTTCATCCTATAGCCAGAATAGTGATGATCACTGTTGGGCCCTTGAGCAAGGTCCTTAACTGCATAAATTGCAACAGAATCACCAGATAAATGGCAGACCCTGTGCTCTGTGGGATAGGTGAAAACCAATTCCTAAGCACCAATACCACAATACTTGTACACATAAAGTACCATTATCATTTTCTTGTATTTTCCATTAGTTAATAAAAAGTGTGGATCAGAGATGCTTCTTACCTTATTTCTTGGAGATGCTGTTACTTCCAAGCCATTTTGTAAATAGTGTGTAACGGTGTAATCGTCACTCAAAAGATTTCTAGAACAAAAATCAACATTTTAATGTAGCTAAATATTTTTTCAAAGAATTTCAATATTAAGTGATGCAAAATCCAGAATAACCTCTTCATTATTTAAATTACACTTACTTATTCTTCTCAAGATGAACCGTGTAATTCTTCCCTTCAATAGTTAGTGCAAACTGCTGCTCCTCTGGGTATGTCTGCAGGACACCAGCGACCATCATCGGTCATACACACACTGGGGGCGTTCGTTAAAAAACCGAATTTACATGACGGTCTCGACCGGTTTTATCTGAGTGTCTCATTAATAAGCCCATGCTACAGGTTAGAAAAGGAGTAGCAAACCAAAAAACAGGCGGAACGATTAGTTGATACCAGTTGGTTTTTGTTTTTCTAAAGCAGATTTTTTTCAGTTAAGGCATTCGTATTGGAAGGCTGTTTTTTCACGGTTTGTGGTTTAGCGTTTGTATGACACAAAGCGAGACCGAAAAGGCCGCGGTAATAACTGGCGCATCCATCCCATCTTCAAATCCTGTAGCTGCGGAATCTTCAAAATCACCAAAGAACTGGCAAAACCTTACAGGCACTGTACCTAAGAAAAATAACCGCATGCGTTTCTTGTATTGTGGTCGTTAATCGAAATAATCCTATCATGTAAAAACCAACTTATGACACCGGTTTAAACATCCTTGCAACTAATGTACTAGGTAGAAAAAAGGCTGCCCCAGTTGATGAGGTACGCAACATACCTGTCTGGTACTCCGTTTAGCTCTAAGTCTCAGTTTTTGTGGTTTGACAATATCGTACTCCTTCACATGAGGTAGTTTGCGTGAATTTTCGGCGAGCGGTGCTAAAAGCAATATGAGATTTGGTCAGTATCTCCAAGCGACAGCAATCCTTGATACAGTATTACACTTTTAAATACAGCCGCAAAATATACCATACCATAAAATAAAATAAGAAATATTGAGGGAAAATATGTATTTTACATGACACATGCATTTGGAATTGATTTACTTTCACTAGCACCGATTAACTCGTTTATTATCTGATAATTTCACTGTGCCATCGATATTGATTTCCAATAAGACGTTATCTAAAGCTTACCGCATGACGAAACGATGAAGAGGAATAACGGGAGAAATGTACCGCATCGCATGGCTGTGGATACACTGATTTCACGTGGGTTAGGGGTTGCTGCTGATCAGGCGCCGGACCTTTATCCAGTCACCCCCCTTTGCAGAACTCCACCTCCATTATATCCGGAAGATAAGCCTGTCGCCAATGACTGTCTTGATCTGAGTCACACATGGTGTAATACAGCCTCACCTCAGATGTTAGAGGATGATCTGTGAACCTCAGGCAAATGCGAACACCTACAGTTCTTTGAACATCTGCGACTGAGGTTGTATTAACGCTTGACTGGTCAAAAGAGGTGCTGGTACAAACTAAATACAATTTGTGTTTTAAATGTCAGTCTCAAAAAAAATAAAGGCAAGGGCCTTAGGTGATATTGTTGTAATACAAACGTATAGTTAAAATAAAGCATTTTTAAAAATCCTTTAAAGAAATAATATCAGTAATTAAAAACTAAATTAATATTTTCTAATTGCTTGTTCAATGGGGTTTCCTGAAGGCGTATTGGAATTGAGCAACCAGTGTCACACAGTATCATTAAGCTTTATAATTGTTTTTAAACAAGCTTTATAATAACACTCATTACCGAACATCAGATTTTAATATGTGGCTTTAGTTAAAAAAGAAAATGTTACAGATTAGGACAGAACGTCACAGAGTTACAGATTTCCCAGCGGGAAAATGCAGGTCCAGCCATATCATACTTCTAATGTGTTGGTATATGTATTGATATGGTTTTGTCACTTTCCCCTTCTGATTTAATCCATCGGAAGATTTTAGTAGTATCTCATCCTGTTAGATTGGGAGTGCCTCACTAAAAGAAAAACACTGTCGTATTTGAAGTAAGAACAATGGGGCATACACGTCAGAAAGGCTTCTCGTTTTCAGCTCAATCTCGGTTTTCCTGCGGGAATTGCCCATGACACAAGGGGATATGCATCATGCGTCTTGTCATCTTCACCACAAACCTGATGCCATCCTGGTTCGGGGAAATACAGCTATGCTCAGGATCAGGGGCGTCAGGTCTGGGACATTACATAATATTTTATGTTAAACGTGGGGGGTCCAAACGAATAATTATGAAATGTGAGAGGGGCGGCGACGCCCATGCTCAAGATAAATATATTAAATAAGCATATGATGTAAGCTTATTAAACAGCGCCCGCTAAGCTAAATGGGGTCAATGCTGTTTCTTGTAGGCCTATACTTTTCTTCTATGGTGATATGATTTATCTAAAAGCACTTCTTCTGTGCCGCGTGTCCACATTTGTGTTTTACTATTCATTTTAAGAATTTTTAAAAAGTGACCTGCGCTATTTCCTTCCGTCTACGTTCCTCTTAACTTTCCTCAATGGCAAATGCATTTGGTTTAATTATGGAGGGCATAGGTAATTTGTGTGACCATGTGAAGGGAAACAAAGGAGAATGTCAGGGAGATATACTGGCCCTTGTTCATGATCATGGTGGGGAACATCCTCCACTGGTTTACATTACCTGTGCTAAGGGACGTCTCATGAGGTTAGGTCCTGTCACGATGCCTTTTCCCAACTCCGCATTCTACAGTTACTTAGAGCTCAAATTAAAAAGGAATCAAACTGACCGGGCAGTCGATTTACCTTATGATTGATTTAACTTCTGGAGAGTAACAGGTGTTTGCCTTTAATACATTTCATCAGCATATGTAAAAGTATGGAGACTTATGCTGTAATGTTCGAATGAATATGATAGGCCTATATGAAATAGAAACTATAATGATGTGAAGAAACATAAAACAATTAAGAGAACGATAGAAAACTGAAAAAACTTGTGGCTTGCCGAATGAGGCTATTTGGCGCCACCATGCGACAATTTTAGTAAAAACAAATGTCTTTAAAAAATCACGTTAACTTTTGTGAAATCTAAAGTTATATGAGCGATACATTTAGAGAAAACGACTTAAACCCTTTAGTTTGGGGTACCTCAAATAAAGATTTTTTTCCAAAATCATTGTGGAATATCTTTGCCTTGAAAAGTAGAATTGATCTTCACGTTCCTAAAGCATATACGTGATGTTAGACTTTAGGACCCGGGAGAAAAGCGTCAACTTCAGTCCGGCAGATTAGAGGCGGGACGCGGATGTCAACGTCAGCAGCTCGCGCAGCCACTGTGACGTCATCATTTGGGGAGTTCGTAGGATCGCAGATTTCTGTCTCTGGGAGGTCTGGTTCTCCGGCCGCTCATGCTGCCGACAGCCCCTGTCGTGCAATTATGTTCCGACCGGATTTAGTACGCTTCCTGACGGCCGCCGGCGCTGAGGAAATTCGTGTCGGCAGCATCCCGGTCCTGCCAGTTCATCCAAAACCGAGCGAGCTCTGCAGCGGGATCGAGGAAAGCCCGTCCGCTTTTACGTTCACGCCGCGCCGAATGAGGCTGGACAAGGACCACGATCTATTTGAAGTGGGTTTCTGAGGCGGTTTGTTGAACTTTTAACAGCAGTAAATTGGGCCGGAGTAATTACACCCCAAGAAGCCCACTTCTTTCTGTTTGGAGTAGTAAACCAAGTTCCTGCTGTAATTAACGATGGTTTTCGGTGTGTAGCATTTCTCTGGTAACCCGCACATGGAGTTAAAGGTAACGAGGCTGTCGTCCCTCCACAGGACGGTGATATACACAGGCACCTGTATTTGCGGGACAGCGCCGCCGGAATGTCGGAGCTCCCTCAAGCTCCAACGTGAGTAGGAGCCGAAATAAGATGTCTGGAGCAGGCTGCCCCAGGAACATGCTGCCTGACGCCTCCGTCTCATGTGTCCCGTCAGCGTGGCAGAGTTCCGGTGTCACATCGCCGGGTGCAGTCAGCTCTTTGACACCCTGGAGTCCTACGAGCATCACTACGACGCCCTGCACAGGCGGGTCTGCGCTGACTGCAAGCGCGCCTTCCCGTCGGACCATCTCCTGGACATCCATATCCAGGAGTGGCACGATTCCTTATTCCAGCTCATGGCCAAGAAGCAGAACATGGTATGCTGGACCTTTGCTGTAGGGCACATGTCTGGAAGGTACAGCTTGGTCTCTGATGGATGTCCAGCCTTCCTAAGGCAAATGACTGGATGGAACTATTGTGGCGTGGGCTGTGTGTATGCAGTTTGTTTTAAATGCACAATGTCTCTTATCCCCCCAGTATCAGTGCTTGGTTGAAGGATGCAATCTAAAATTTAAGACCAGTACGGAGAGGAAGGATCACCTCGTTAAGGTTCATCGCTATCCTTCAGACTTCAGGTTTGACAAAACCAAGAAGAACAGGAGGTAATGGTGTGTCCTGCCTTCTGTTGCGTGGGGATGGATCCCAGAGCTTTAACAGAAAGCGTCTTAAGAATACGTGTCATCAGATGTAGGGCTGTAAGCAGAGCTCAAGGGATTGTGGGGGATCGCGTGGGTTTAAGAGGTGGGCAGTGAGTGATGCAAGCTTCCCTCTCTGAACACCAGGCCTCCAGGGAGGGCGCCCCAGCATGTGGAAGTGAGCATGGAGCAGGGGGACGAGCCAGGAGCCGGGGAGCCCATGGAGGCTGAACCAGCTGTTCAGAAACAGGGGGATCGACCCAGACCAGGCTATTCCTACAAGTCAGTGAGACCTGTGTGCATTCGTGTTAGAAAACCCCTCTGGCCTGTATCACAAAGCTAGATTTGTTGGTTAGGCAGATAACTGTCAGATTTAAGGTAATCTGGGATAAACCTAAGTCCACTTAAACTGGGGTACCTTAAATGCTTTGTGTTTGGCTTTAGCAGACTCACCCTAGCAGGATAAGTGTTGACATCTTTATGATTAGCTGGTGATTAAGGCAGCTGGCTGACTTATTCCCTAAAGACCGCTAGTGACATTGCCTGGCCTGCAGCTGCCCACCTGCATGACGTAACTCTAAGCTAAGGCTGACAGCAGTGTATAGTGATAATTATCTGTTACAGGTTACCCTGTGTTTCTGAAGGCAAGGGTTGGCATAGTCTTTATAGGAATTGCTTGCATTTTCATACCACAAAAAGACAAAGTTGTGTTCTGCCTATGTAAAGTTAACCCTGATGTATGCATGGATTAAGAATACAAGATAATAATAATAAAAGTGGCTGTTGTAGGGTTTCTGATGTGAACTCCTGTTCCAGGGTCCCCACATCTATTTGCTTTGGCCAAGGATCCGTGCGAGGATTTAGAGGCGGGAGAAGACGCAAGTAGGCAGGACTCTTTTCCACACTTGAGACATGCAGCACCCCAGTGATGATGGGGTCCTCTGGACTTTGTTATTCACTCTATGTGTAGCATACCATTAGTGGGCTTTTTCTACAGGTCGGCTTACCATCAAGTTAGCAGAAGCCTTTGTCCTAGCGGGATAGTTGTGATTCTGCATTGTAAAGTATACAGAAAGACTCACTATGGTTTGCATGAAATGTGTACTGTGGAAAATTTTCTGTTTATGAGAAAATCATGCAAGTGTGTTGTATGAGATTTATATTTTAATATCACGTGAAACTTCAAGTGAACGTTTTGCGTTTTTCATACCGTAAGTTGTGAACTAGCGCAGGGTAAATCTATGTAATTCCCTGCTCTTCCAGACGATGTCGCGCACGTACCGTTGACATGATCACGCGCCTCGGAGACGCGGAGCGAATTCCGTTGACTCCTGGGCTATTGCACTTAAATGAAATGATGATAGTGTATTGATCCCTGTGGACAAATTTTCTTTTCGCGGACCCCATCTTGTTTTCCATAACACACTTAATCTTCGGCTTTTGCGAAATCTGGGTTTACTGTTATATGTCATCCAAGCGCCTTCGTCCAAAGAGAGGGATTTAAAACGATTCGTTATAACAAAGCGTTTAAAACAGATAATTGGTTCAGTTTTATAGTTTAAGTAGACATTTGTTTGGCTTAAAGCCATTTTTGGCTAAATAGATTTTCCCAGTGTCGATGGCTCAAGATCTAAGGCATTTCTGTGTGTTCCAACCCCCGACTCCGACATGTAACCTTTGCCCATGTTCTGTATTTTGGCTTATTTCAGTCTACGTTTAGGCTGTAAAGTGACATGGAAATTTTTGCATTAGGCTTGTGTTTAAATGGGCGTTCAGCTGGCTGTTTATGAAGTGTTCAGATGCTAGTTATGTACATTGTTTACCTTAAGTGAAACCTAATGACATTTTTGAAGAGTGAGTAATTTTAAAACCTTTATTGAATATTTTGTACAAAATGTTTCGAATCTTTAAAATATACAGATGTACATCTTATAAAAGTGTCATAAATATTTCTTTTTGATCAATTTTAAGTAACTGTTGGAAACTGCTTTGCAAATACACTCGTCATGCAGGTAATACAACGTGACCGACATCATCCTGAATGGTAAAACGTTAACTGTCGTAATATGGCTTTTACTCTTAGGAGCTCATGGAGAACAATGTATTTCTAGATTAACTGTGATTTAACTGTGATATAAAGGCACAAAGTTCCGCAATTGGAATGTTTCGGGATTCGGAAAACAACAAAATATTGACGTTGATTCAACGAATCAAGTTTTTTTTATGTAGCTTTTCGGACTTGTTATAAAAACGCGCCCTTTGTTACATAGTATAAATATAGTTGCATTTTGTAATACGGTGCCGCGCCAAAAAATAGGCCTGTACACACTATTAAAAATGTCGGTCGCTGAACATCCTTGGTCTTTTGGAGTCAATGACTAATTTGTAGGATTGCATATTAATAAATTGTTAAATAATATACTTAAGTTCCTACTGTTAATTTCCCTTATGAAACATAGCTATCGGAGTTAATTATAGCAGTGACCTGTGAAAAAATAGTGTTTGGTTCATCCGTCTCGGTATTCAAACAGTAACCCAGTGAAACAAGGGTATCATAAACCGTGTATTAAAGGTGACATTCATACAAACCATGGTATTTAAATGGTCAGTGGCTCTTAAATTCAATAGGAGCGTCTTAATTTTAAACCCACTTTTGGCAGCAATTTAAATGCTTTAAAATACTTGAATCTCTTAGGCACATGGTAATGTGGAAAAACTAGGCATTCGGCTGCGAACTGGGTTGCGTTTTTAATATATAAAATGTATATAAAAATATTTCAGTAAACGATCTATGCTCGAATGGTATTCCATATCACCACGAGCTAGGCATAAAAATACGAATGATTAAGATTTTTTAACAAAGCACTTCATAATTTAGTGATTCAATATACAGTTATTTCAGAAATTTATTTCTGCTAAAATTATTTCTAGAATGTATTTAAAATTTCAGCAAATTGTAAAAAAAATGATAAAAACACGTGCTGTCTAGTATTTTACGGCCGGCATTAATCGCGTTTGGGAGTTAGTGCGTTCCGTATAGGTGTAGTTTTCTAATGGGGCGAAATCAATCAACGCGAATTTCCTACTTATGACAAATAATACATGCCGTATGTTACTGGTCCGGTGAATAGTCCGGGGACCGGTAAGGTGGGCCTTTGAAAAGAGCCAGAAGGTCCGTAGAGTGATGGGGTGCCCAGAGGGAATGGAAACGCAAACGCAGGTACCAGCGGTTTGCTCGCAAGTTTAAGTTTTTCCAGCTCTGCCTCCTGAAGTCTCTTTGCCTTGGCTCTTCTGTTTTGGAACCAGATCTTGACTTGTGTCTCAGTGAGGTTCAGTGAATTTGAAAACTCTGCTCTCTCCGCTATGGAAAGGTACTGCTTCTGCCGGAACTTTCTCTCCAGGGCCAACAGCTGAGACGTCGTGAACGGAGTTCTCGGTTTTCTGTTGTTCTTGTGCTTCCTGAGGGTGCATGGGGGTGGACTCGAGTGTCCTGTTGACCGATAAGAGTAAATCTATCTTTGGAAAATACAGTATGCGGCTGACACCGCAATGTATACGATAAAGCTGAAATAAGAGGGTGTCACTTGTACAACAGTGAAGTCTGTTCATAGCAATGCCGTAATTCCAGTGGTTATCTGATCCAGTAAATCAGTAAAATCACTTGATAATGTAGCATATAAAATAAAGAAAACCGGACTAATACGCATAAATAGCTGGGTACAGAAAATGTTATACCGTTATATAGAGGAGATAACATTTCTGATAATTGAATTTAAATCATTAACTATTAGCAATATACATATTAGAATAACATCCACGAAGACGGTTGTAAAACTGTCACCACTTTCTACTTTCAAAATTAATTGTTATAAAAACATATGCATATTAAATACAATAATTTAGGTACTTACGTGAAGATGCGGAGTAAGATGTCTGAAGCCAAGACCTTTGGTCGCTATCACTGAGATGTTCGCTTTCTTTTTTCTTGCAGTCCGATAATGTAGTAACACTCTCCACTGAAATTCTCTCTGAACAAACTGTCTTCTGTGATGTTTGTGGTAGTTGTTGCTCAGTGCCTGGCTTAGTTGGTGAACACTGAATCCGACACACAGCTTTGTCCGAAATTAGCGACTCGACACTGAAAGGAAGGCTAGACGCCTTTTCCTTGCAGCTTTTAGAAGTTGCCATATCTTTTACTTCGAAGTTTTCTCGTCCGGGATCTTCCTTTTCGTATACTTTTATCTTCTGGGGAAGAGACCCTTTGACAGTATTCATAGTATGGGAATACGGGGGCCATACACTTACAGAGTATATCGTTGACAGTCCCGAACAGCGGGGCGTTGCGTCTTTTACCCAGAGACTCCGAACTTTGAGTCTGCAGCGTCCAACTTTCAGCCCTAAAAGATCCTGAAGATTTTCCCAGTCTCGCCGCCTTCCAATCGGCTTGTTAATTTGGCCGCATGACGTTGCGAGCCCTACCACTCGATTGGTCGGATCTTTTCTGAAAGGTATCAATAATGGCTTTAAGATACATTTGTATATTTAAAAATAGTTAATTGCGTTGAAAAGCTGATAACTCAGGGGGCTCTACCCCAAGAGGGGATAGTTAAGAGATGACTTCTTCTGCAATTACTAGCTGCTCCAAAGAAGAGCACAGAGTTTCCCATACGGGTTATGGAACAGAATGAAGATGAATCAAGACAAATAAAACTAGCATAATTTAATTCTTCTATAACCTCAGAGTTTATAAACACTATTACTTTTGGGCTCGGCACAATCACACACCATTTCATCGTATGATGAAAGAACCCAAATTGAGACCCACATCATATGTTAGTATGTTGAAATAAATCATAGACACATAAGTATAATACATTAAGTAAACAACTTCCTTTAGTTTTAAAATAATCGTTACAAGCCGTACAGTTTAGGACCAATGCAAAATACACACCACGATAAAAGACATTTAATTTTGGTCTTAATATTTTACATGCAGGATATTTTACACAAGTTAATTAGGATTATTAATCGTGCAATGCAATGTCTTTTTGAATTTCTTTTTGTTTGGGCAAAAGATCCAATTAGAATTAAACTGGTTATACCTAACAATGAATCAAAGCGATTTATAAGGCAGACAAGTTAGATTTTGTAAGGCGCCGGGTGCAGCGGGGTCAAAAAGGGTGCCGTTTCGGAGATAAAAGGCACCAGTTAACTCTTAAGCAGTTGTCCTGGAGTTTAAAGTCTAGTGCATCACCAGAAGGGGACCGATCCCCCGATTATCGTAGTCTAACTGAGTTAACCACTAAGTCGCTGGATCCCGCTACCCGACTCTTCCGCGCCGTTCGGATTTCAAAGTGTCTGGCCTGCCCAGTTTCGTTTCGCAAGCCCAGAGGTCGCTTTTAGGACGGGATGTTTTCACTGATGATCGTTAAATTAAATAATTATTCCCGCATTTATTCCACGTGATTTAAAACAAGTAAGTTAGAGAAGTGCTAAAACGAGGTCGTAATGAAAAGAGTGGAATTGTAGGCCTATTTGTTTTTACCTTGAGTGTGTTCATTGCGTTTCGCTTATATCAAACGAAAGGGAAAATAGGGATCACTTACGGAACAATTCTCAAGAATCTGGCATTTTGCGTATCTGGTTGCCGTTTTAGTTTATCAACTTTTTTATAAACTTGAGTTTTTCCGGATCTTATAGGCCTATTTGACTTTACATTTGCAGTCAGGTATTCTTCAGAAAACGTCTATGAAAATTCTGCGTCAAGGACAGTTTAAAAAAATGTTTTAAGTATTATTGATCGTTAACCATCGTTATTCAATTAGACCTATACATTGTTTTTTGTTTGTTTAAAATTTTACAACTTGCTATACATTTAATTAGAAAACAATGATTTGATAATAAACACGAAGCTGAGAAGATTCAGAAATACTTGCGAGCTTTTTCATATAATTAGCTTAATACTAAACTGTCATGCGCACAAATGAGGTCTAATGCGAACGGCGTGATTTACGTCATTAAGCACACGATCTTCTACACTATAGGCTACAAAAAGATTAACCTGAAACTAGGATGTGAGATAAGTATGTGATGATTAAACATTTAGCGTGTATGTGGAACAATAGCCTTAATCATAGTTTATCTGCCGGAAGTCGTGTCTCTATATTACTCTCAAGCCATTAATATCCGTATATATTGATGTATTTGATCTGCCATCAGACACTAGAACGACGCCAAAGCTTCGTAGATATACCAGTATCTTGAAAATGGAGTAAACGGTATTAATATACGCGTACCTATGCGTTTCATAGATTAATTTGTAGATTGCTGGAATCTAATGTATTTTGCTGGCATACAACAATTTAACGTTAACAGAATGAGAATTTTGATTAGCATGTTGTGCATGTTTATATTACAGGTTATTTATGCTGGTACTATTATTATTATTCATGGTAGCCTTTCACAGTAATGTTGGATGTGTAACGCTGACATACTCTGGTGTGATTAGCAGCAGATATCCAAATTCCAGAGCTCAGCACATGAAAGCTGACAGAGGTGAGGGTCTGTGACTGAGACTCTCTGACTGAGACAAATGGCACTTGTCCATTTGAATACAGGAACCAGGCTGTACCTGACCCGTGCTGTGAAGAGACACTGGTATACTTAATACTTTTCTATTCAAGGGGAAGGGTTCAGTGGTTTGTGCATTATATTGGTTGCCATATGATAATATTTCAGTTTTTATTCATAACCACTGATATTCTTGTGCAAATTTCCATGACGAGGTTCATTGTTTGGTCTGATATTATATGTCTGACTTGGAACAAGTGAAGTAAATGGAACAAAGTAGTCAGGGTTAGGATAAGACTGGGATTCTGACTGGGAGTTTAGGCCCCTGGACCAGCAAAATATAAAGCTATACTTTATAAAAGTAGTGGGACACCTGACCATCACACCTACAGGAACTTTTATGACACCACATTCTAAATCCATAGGCATCGGTATGGAGTTGGTTCGCCCCTTTGCAGCTATAACAGCTGCCACTCTTCTGGGGAGGCTTTCCACATGATTATTCAGTGTGTCTGTGGGAATTTTTGCCCATTCATCCAGAAGGGCTTTTGTAAGGTCTGGCACTGATGTTGGATGTGAAGGCCTGGCTTGCAACCTGCATTCTAGTTCATCCCGGAGGTGTTCAGTGACAATGAGGACAGGGTTCTATGCAGGCCAGTCAAGTTCTTCCATGCCAAACTCACCCAACCCTCTATGAACCTTCATTTGTGCACTGAGGCACAGCCATGCTGGAACAGGTTCTTCCCTGAACTTTCCATGCTGGAACAGGTTCTTCCCCGAACTTTCCACAAAGTTGGAAGCATAGAATTGTCCAAAATGTCTTGCTATGCTGAAGCATTAAGGGTTCCCATCCCTGGAAGTAAGGGGTCTAGCCCAACCCCTGAAAAACAACCCCATACCACTATCCCTCCAAACCACCAAACTTTACAGTTGGCACAATGTATTCAGACAGGTAACCTTCTCCTGGCATCTGCCAAACACAGACCATCAGTCTGCCAGACAGAAGTATGATTCGTCACTCCACAGAATATGTTTTCACTGCTCTGGAGTCCAGTGGCGGCGTACTTCACACCACTCCATCCGACGCTTGGCATCATGCTCAGCCATGGAAGCCCATTCCATGAAGCTCCCGGCTCACACTTTTTGTGCAGAGGTTAATGCCAGAGTAAGTCTGGAATTCTGTAGTTATTGAACTAATAGAGCGTTGGCAACTTTTTCGCACCATGTGCCTCAACATTCGGCAACCCTGCCTTGTTATTTTACATGGTCTCCCACTTTGTGGCTGAGTTTCTGTTGCTCCTAAACACTTCCACTTTGCCATAATAGCACTTACAGCTGACCATGGAATATCTAGCAGGGAAGAAACTTCATGAACTGACTTATGGCAAAGGTGGCATCCTATGACAGCACCATGCTTGAATTCCCTGAGCGCTTCAGAATGACCCATTCTTTCAGAAATGTTTGTGCATAGCCAGAAAATCTCAGCTGGAACTATTTGGCTAGGTGCTTGATTTTATACACCTGTGCCAATGGGCCGGAATGAATCACCTGTATTTAAATGACTGAGAGGTGTGTCCTGATACCTTTGTCCATAAAGTATATATAAGCAATTACAGTCTTATTATAGGCTCCATTAACATCTCCATTATCTGTTGAAAGCCCGAACGCTACATGCGTTAATTTTGCATTCATGTAATTTTTATCTGCACGTTTCACCGATATCATTAAAGCGTAGTATTGCTTCATCAAAGTGCACATTAAATATATAAACTGTGCAAATTCCAAAACATCTTTAATAAATCATTTACCTCTTACACAATTCATTTTTCTTGATTTCGTGAGGAAACATTAACAATGTGCCCTTTAACAGCATTTCGGTGCAAATGTGTCATGAAAGTCCAATATTGAACAAACTTTGTTTTAATACTAACCTGAGATGTAACTAATAACAGATGAGTGCTTCTCGCAGAATTCAGATTGAATTTTTGGTGCTATACAGAGGAAGATGCCTACCCAGCAGCCCATTCTGCACTGACACATGTTCTTTGGTCAGATGCTGTGGTAGAGATGTATGCATACTTGACTGTATTTCTGTTCTCGCATACCCATTTCACGTCCTTTACTGAAGACCAGTTTCTTTTTTTTTTTTTTTTTTAGCCCTCCACCACCCCCCCTCTGCGGGGGACTACTTTATTTGGATTTAGTTAATTAATTA
>JAODUD010000062.1:12311628-12327216 GCA_026784285.1 Stomatorhinus walkeri | reverse complement strand
CACAGCAGCAGAACCACACCTCCCATCAGACAGCAGGTCCACGCCGGTCAGCACAGCTCATCCGCGGGGAGGACGCCCTTCGTAATGATCAGGTTACCGTACAGAGAGGTCTCCCTGCCTCGAGGAGAGCAACAGCAGCAATGATTGGCTGGCTCATGTGCTCATCAGACAGGCAAACTGCCATGGGGCGGGGCTTACCCAGTTGCCACAATGGCATAGGCCTTTTTGGCTCGCTCATAAAAGGCGAACCTCTCCACTTTTTCTAGAGGTTTCTAGAAAGAGAAAGACAGAGAAATCTACAAATAAAAAGATAAATACTTGCTTCATATTTCTCAATAAATTATCTGAACTGAGTTGATCACAGGCTGTAGTCCACATTTATTGGTGTAACAAACACTGTATGAAGAACCATTAACTACAGCAAAGAAGAATTCAGGGAACCCCATAATTCCCAGACCAATCACGGCTCACCACCCTGGACAAGCCAGCCAATGAGATCAGCGACAGGACTCACATGGCATCCCGCCTCCTGGAGAAGCCTGCTGTAGGTGTCCCACACAGGTACAGCCATACCTCTCCACTTGTCACTGTCCACCAGGTTCATGACAGCAGCCTGTCACAGCACACCGTCACATGGGGAGGAAGCAGGGGGTGACCAGGATCAGCCTGTCACACTGGTCATACATGTCAGGACATAAGTAACACCTACAGGACTTTCGACGTAGGTATCCAAGGGGAGGAGCTTCAATATGGCACCTAACACCTCAGGAATGTTCAGACCTGAAATTAAAGGTCAATGTTTACATCCTGTGCACTCGGGGCCGCTTACACAGAGGTTAACGAGGCAGTGTAATCTTCTTCCTACTTCTCACATACCATCCGCCCTTATCTCAGTTGGACCGTGTCTGCAGATTGAGGATGATGGGAAGTTGGCATCAGCGAGAACTGTGAGGGGTTTAAGGGCACAATTAATAAAATGTAACACCACCCACTATATCTAATTCAAATATATATACAAACGACATGTACAGAAGTTCCCTGTATTTACTTACCGTT
The DNA here is from genome assembly GCA_026784285.1 of Stomatorhinus walkeri. NCBI lineage: Eukaryota > Metazoa > Chordata > Actinopteri > Osteoglossiformes > Mormyridae > Stomatorhinus > Stomatorhinus walkeri. The sequence continues at coordinate 12,326,160 of JAODUD010000062.1, read as the reverse complement.
ACAGAACGACAAAAAAATGTTGTGGATAGTAGTTTAAAAATTAAACGATAATCTTAGTTCTAAGGAGAATGAAGCCACTACGGGCCCCCGATTCCTTCAGGTCCGGCATATCGTTGATGATGACAGAAAGACATTCTTTTTAAAATCAAAATATGGATATCATATGTCAAAGGAAATTTGCCTCAGTATATTAATACCGTTCATAAATGCATCCTAAGCCTCGTCTGCTTCTGCTGTAAGTACAACAGCGTTACGTCTTTAACGTGTCATTTAGTAAATAGACGACACGGAATTTTAAAGTCTCTCGTGTAAACTGGGGTGTAGGCGACCGACAACTTTATCGCAACACTATATTCGCACATAGTAACATTTTCGTGCAACGCTTCGAAAACTGCAAATTAAACGATGGTGTTTTCTTACCAAGTTCATCGCCGTGGCCCATTTTTGCCAAGGTGTATAACAGCTCCGGCGAGAGCACTGAAGGAATGCCTTTCAGGACAACCATGCTTTTCGAGATCGGAAGTCAGACAGGAAGTGGGGAAACACGGATTTGCGTACGGGGTTAACCTCTCAAGATCAGTGTGATTCTCCTGTCTTACGCGATATTTTAATTATCCCGGGTATGCCCAATATCGATGCAAATCCAGTACCAGGTATACCTGCACTGGATCGAAAGGCTTCGTGCTTTCGCTTTCTAAGGGCTGCCATACGCACGAGGCCCTCCTGCGGAAAAGGGAGGTACTGCAGCAAGGCCCGGCACATCAGCAGATGACCATTTCAAATTCGCCGTGTCGTAATGGATCATAAGTTGATAACATGTCCATAGTAATTCGCTTTCACGCTACAAAATGTCATAAGTGCGTGCCTTTTAGATTTAACTATAGCGGAATAGTCTATTGTCCAGAGAATAGATCAATCAAGTAAGCCTATTTTAAATAACCTTTTTAAATTCCTCCGCCATATGTAGACCGGACATTTTACCATTTACCTTTTTGGTTTATTTATTATAATTTAATTCTAAAATGTTTACTTGCAGATACTTATCTATATTTTGTAGTAGGTTTTTTTTAAAATATAGTTCGTATTTTAAAAATAAATTACAAGTAAGCCTGTTTTATGTAAGCCACAAAATTTTATTGTACAAGTGTTCAATGCTGCAATTGGCAGTTATAAGAAAATGTTATTTAATGGGCTGCATAAATTACACGTTAACAGAATAACCTGGTTTGCGTAATTTTGAAATTACCAAAGTCGTTGAAATCGGGGACGTTCTGTCTCCTCGTTTGGGAGCGATTTCAGACCTTATTCGGCAGATTTGCTGTTTTAACAATTAGGTGCATAAGCCAAGGGAACCAGCCTTGTTTTTTTAGTATTCTTTAGAGTTTGCGTTTGCAAACCATAAGCCGTAAAATCCGCTTTTACAAATAACAAAATATGAAAATAACAATAATACAATTTATTTTAATGAACAAGATGAAAATTACTCAAAATTAGGTATGTAAAGTAACTTTACTGCTCTGTACATTTATGTTAAACATTTTTAAAGTTGTATTTAATAGTTTAAAATATTAATAATATATAAAGTATAAATATCAATGCCTGCTCGGATTTTTCAGCCTACCTGAAAGAGTTTTTTAGCACTTGCAGGCGGGGTGACATTAAAAGTGTAACAGTAAAGTTCAGATACATTTTTAATGCTAGGAATGTGAGATTATGAAAATATTTGAAATCATTGTACGATTCCAAGCCGCCTGTTTCGTTTGGAGCTGTAGCGGCTCAACGGGTCGGAGGCTGAGGAACGCACCGCGGACTTTGGGTGCATTTTAATTCGCAAGACTTCGATCTACATGAAAATGGGAAACCAAATCAAGTTGCATAAATAAAGCTAGTTCCTCACTCGGAACAACACCTCAAACGTGCAGCTGTTGCTAATGAAAGGTGACTTTTTCTCTTCCTGATGAGGTTGTAATTTAGAGGAAATTTCTATTTTGCCCCAGTGAAAAGCAGTGTGGAGGAGCTGCAGCTGCGAGCAGGGCGGGGAGAGAGAGACTGACGCGGGGAGAAAAGGCGAACGGTGGAGCCAGGACTGTCTGATCAGTTGAAAGATCTTTTATTTATCCGCGGACCCATGCTGTTGGCTCTTTGGTTCTGCTTTTTTAAATGGGTTTATCACGCTATGAGGGGCTGCCTCTGCCAAAATGTAACGTTTTGCCCCCTTTGTCTCCAGTGAACGCTTCAATTGGGTCTACATTTATTATTTTGACCTTTCGATAGCAGGGGACACACTTCAAAGTGAAACCTCCGTTCTTTTCTGAGAACCTTTGTGCCGTCTCTTCGGTGTGAGAAGACTTTTTTCCCTCTCCTTTTGGAAGTTTTGTTCCAGAAGCGGAGAAGAAAGCGAGCTCTTGGGGAATATTGAATGAAAATAAAAATCAATTAGGCTATGGACTTGTGAGGATATAAGGCTTCGCTGTGTGAAGAAACACTGAGATCACAGACAGAAGCGCCTTTAGAGATTGGGTGGAAATAAAAGGTTCTTTCCATAATCAAATCTGTTATGGATTTCCCCCCCGAAGTTAAATGCATTTCGAAGTAATAGTATTTGGAAGAAAAAAGTTATTGTAAATTTAGGAACAAGATTAATTTTCATTTTGAGGACTTAAGTTTTCCAGGACTTACTGAGAATTACAAATGGTTTTATAATTGTGAAACGTTTTTCATATTTACGGAAGACCTTTCACCTTAAAAAAACTTTTCAACACGTTGCTATTATAAATCTTTTATACAAATCAGACATTATATTCTAGCCTATGTGGAGCATTGCTCATTCGGACAAACTCTGGCGGCTGTGATACGGAAAAAAATTCTTAAGGTGTAAAAGCAGTCAAAGTTACATTTGATAAGGACAGGTCTCTTTGAGAAGAAACCAGTTTAATTTATTACAGCCTTATGTGTACACACACACACACACACACACACTTAAAATCCTCATTATTCATTTTTCATACACAATAAAAAATACACGGGTAAATTTAACCCAATAAATTCGATTTAATCGTTCAATTTTCTTCTATAATAATTACTTATACGAATAAAATTCCATTCTACATATCTAGCAATAAAATCAGATATAACGACCTCAAACCTAAGTCTTAGTTATCATGCTTTCATCAATGTTAGCCGTTAAAAATGCTAGAATCATTCATTGGACATTTGCTGTTATTTCCACAGCTAAATTTAGGATTTTCTTTCCATATTTTATTACACCAAAAAAAGGCAATTGATCAACAATGTGTTTTTTTTTTTTTTTTTTACTTTTTTCGAGCCACTGAAGGATCTCAAACTGGTGTTGAAATTCATGGTAAGAGTCAAATTTTAAATTAATTGCAAACATTACTGGTGAAATAAATAGAATTTCGAACGAACTTTATCACGGGCAGTTTATGACTGAGCTCCACAGTTAAGAATTTGGCATGTTATTCTAATCTAAATGAATCAATATTTCCCAAAAGCCTGAGAATTTGCTAATTTTCCCTTAACGGCGATAGGCCTATATAATAGACTTCCTACAAAATTCAGTTTCACAGTAGAAGTAACCAATGTACTCCAGTTTTTCTTCAAAATTTAATAAAGAACAAAATAAAAAAAAACGGACCCAACAGTATACTGCCAAATCTTGAACATATTTCTAGAACTGCTGACGTTACTTAACACCGTAACATCTACGTGACTAAGAGGCGTAAGACTTCAACTCCCAAAATACTTTGCGCAAAGAACCATAGCTCAACCATTTTACATCAGCATTGTAAAATACTGCCACCCATCGGTGACAACCCTCAAACACAACCAACCATCGTTTGTCTACTCTATACCTAAAAAATTCACGGCTGGGCAAAATATACTCCAACATTCATATTCCTGATTATAATCACACTAAAAAGCATCATAAATAAAATATTTTAGAGTGTATAGCTTTGTATAGTAGATTTATCTGAAATAAAACTTGAGTGGTACATTAGATTTTCAGCAAAACAAATCTGATGATCAAAAACCACACTTTATTTATACGTACATTCATATTTACATGTTCAATCTTATCAATAGTACAAAAAAATCGGATATATTCACCCTACTATCCTGTTCTCCAGGTCAATTAAATTGCAATCACGAATGAATTACTTTTGGTCCTGCTTTAACACCCCTTGGAGGGTCATTTTTCCATGTTTCACAGCCACCTTTACACCTCTGGCTTTTTATATTTGCTTAAAATACATAGACAAGCAACCTCCTATGGTCGTGTGTCACAAGTTATTTACTTTTTTATAAGTTGTGGTGAGCACCATGCTTTCATAAATCTAGTCAGTTCCTGGTTAGCTCTGGTTGAGTTTTTAATCCGTCATTGCAGCTTGTAAAATTTAATACCAAACTCACTGCCTATAAATTTCCACCAACTGAGTACCATATATGCATTTTCATACCCTGCTACATTTCTAACATTTAATTAATAACTGAAAAGCACAATACTGGAATTCTGCTTAATAACGGGTCTATATGAAATGATTTGCTTAATGCTTTTATTTTCAAACTACCAATAAAACAAAAGTAAATTATCCACAGATTGCAATTCTGGCTGTATTCCTCATAGCAAAGGTTAAGGACCTGACAGAAAAACACATCAGTACTTGTGTGCAAACATAAGGCATGTACACACCGGACCTCCGACTTCACTTCAAGACCATTGAGGATACATAAGGTCACCAAGGACCCCTTCCCTACTTGTCCTGGAATGATGCTTTCCGCTTTTCCACAAATGCAGTCATTCCTTCCTTCCTGTCATCCTGAGATGAGAAAGAAGAAGCAGACAAGAGTCAGTGAGTGAGCAGCATGCCGACAAAGGCTCAAGGTGACGATACTCACGGTGGCAAAAGTGGCGTGAAACAGCCTCTTCTCCAGACGGTTTCCCTCAGTCAGCGTCAGCTCAAAGGCTGAAAGGCAAACAGTCACCATAACATCACTGCCTCATGCTTTTCCAACAGATGTCAGGCAACCACACAAGGATGCATCTTTACTTGCGTCTATTCTTCATTACCCACACAAGTACTGGATCTTTCATTAGAATACACATCGAAAGTATTTCACATTGTATAAGTGTAATTAAATAACCTTGGAAAACTAGGTATCATAATTTCCAACTATGTTTACACTATGAAATGTCATGCAAGTCAGAGCGCCATGCAGGAGCATCGGGATAACCAAAAGGGACCAGCCCTGACCTGCATTGACGGCTTCTTTTCCCATCGCAACAATAATCTTAGAATGGGCCGCTATCTTCTCCCCACACTTAATAGCTTCTGGTACCAGCTGGTCGATGGGGAACACTTTGCTAACAAGGCCTGAAAAACAAGTCATACTAAGTGTCAAACGCTGCTCAAGAAACACAAGAGATGAGAAACAAAACTCTCAGCAACCTCAAAGGGGCGTTCGGTGGGTGTGCACATGAATATTCCAGTGCCAGTACCTGACTGCTTGGCTTCTTGAGCAGAGACCCGATCTCCCGTAAGCACCATCTCCATAGCGAGGGATTTCCCAACAGCCCTAGTGAGCCTCTGCGTTCCACCAGCACCTGCAAGAGCAAATCGCCTGATTGTGGCCGACACACTCGTGATGTAGATAAACAGGAATTTGCTTCTGGCTCGATAACATCCTCCTCAAGGCAGACACTCCGTTATTCTACTGTTACGTCAGTAGATGACAAGCTCTTTTAGATCTTGTGCTTTTCAGAGTGGCAGAGGTGCCAATGTCACTGGAGGGACGATGGGAAGCAGGAAAGGGAAATAGTGTGACCCTAACCAACTGCTGCATCTCAACTTGCGATAAAAAAACAAGTCTTCTTTTGTTTACCAGGAATGGTTCCCAACAGGATTTCTGGTTGTCCAAACTGGGCCTTCTCCCCAGCATAAATGATGTCACACATCATCGCCAGTTCGCAGCCTCCCCCGAGCTGCAGAGCACACTAATTAATCCACAGCAACTAGCTTTATGAGATTTCCACAAGATAAGTCCGAAATTGCGACATTAACAGAATATTAGCTACAACGTTAGCCGAAACTCCGCCTGCAATGTCACTGGGAGGAGCCGCACCCACCGCAAAGCCGTTCACTGCAGCGATGACAGGCTTCTTCACTGTGGAGACTTTGTTCCAGTGGGACAGGAAGTTCCCGCTGTAGCACTCCTGAAAAGTCCTGTTCTGCATCTCCTTAATGTCTGCCCCCGCTGAAAGTGATGCGAAAGACAGCACAGCCAAGTTACTATAGAACTACCCAACTCGTATTATTCTCAACTCATTAGTACTTCAAGGAAACACCTAGGATTTCACCATTTACTCACTTATCTGATGCTTTTAGCCAAAAGCAAGTGACAGTAGAGGGGTTACATTTTGAGTATGATCCATGGGATTTGAAACCACATCTTACCGCAATGCTCTACCTGTTGAACACACCCCTAGTCTATATATGTACCTCACCTGCGAAAGCCTTCTCGCTGCCTGTGATGACTATGGCCCCGACCTGGCTGTCCTCTTCAAAGGCATCTAGGGCCTGACTCACTTCTTTCATCAAACCATCACAGAGGGCGTTCAGCGCCTTCGGTCGGTTCAGCTGGATGAAACCCACATCCTGCTTTTCTCCCTTCTTTTCCACCAGGATATACTGATACGGAGCGCCTAAAACGTCAAATGTCAGCCTCTGTAATAATGCAGTAGCTAATTAACCGCCACATTGCCATAATTAATACAATGCAATATAAAATATTGTAATATGCGTTTAGCTATAATAAATTATTATCTACTGCTTTTAAGGGCAATGGTGTTAGGACTGTCCTCTGTGTAACTTTGGTCAGCACGACAGATCACAACGCATGACGTTATGAGCTGTGCACAGGCAGAGCGAACCACGGCATGACCCAAATACTGTGAATTGCCCGAAAACCGTATATGCCCAGGGGGTAACATACGCACCCGCGCTATACCGCCGTGCACCAGCCAAAGACAGCGCAGTGGCTTGTCTCACGAGCGACGCAGATCTGCAAAACACCGCCATTTTCACAGCGCTACAATAAAGTGGGGCTCGGCTCGGCACGGCACGAAAGTGCAATCCCCAATTCAGTTTAGCTCTGCGCGACTCCGCGCAAGTTTGGCCCTATTATATGCACGAATGTGCTTTCGGAACTCGCAGCACCAACGAGAGAGAAGGGGGCTGGAGCGGCTTACCCGCGTTGCGGACAGTGCCCCCTAGTGTCGCCGCCTTGTAGGTGCTTCAAAGTTCACCGTATTAAAAACACGTCGCTTCATTCTCTTCGTGAATAACTGCATCCGTAATGTGTGCAATTTATTTAACAACTTAGCACTGAAGTTGTCTATAGGAACGACCTGCTATGTGTGTGTTTACACTCCACAGGAGAGTTAAACGCTGCGAAACTTTCACATATCGGCACCACTCCAGTGCATGTCCCTATACTGCTGCTGTGGACCTTCAAACCCTCACATATAATGAATAATTTTCCAGGGTACTACGCGCAGCTCTGCAGTGCGATTTGAAGCTCGGCTTCCTTGTCATATTCACTTATCTTACAATGTACCTGTTTTAGGGAGCCGAATGCCCCGTCGCTGCCAACTGCGTCATAACGCGGTCATAACGCGTAACTCGTTTTTTAAAATCAGGAATAAGAAAGACCTAGTGCGCTATAAACGGGTGCACATGAATCGATTAAATAATGTTCATAATGGTGAGCCTGGTGAACGTGTATAGGTACGGGAAAAAATTAAAATAGAAAGAAAGAAAGAAAGAAAAAAAAAGAATTGGCTGCGAAAGAAGAACATATGCAGCAGACTATTGAGGGTGACCTACATTCATATGCACATCAGAAGGAATGGCACTGCAGAGGATACGGGTGCTAAGTTGTGAGGACTAAATATGAAACGTAGACGGAGACATAGTGAGGGTTTTTGTCAGCAGGAATCACAGTGGCAAAGTGGGTAGCGGAAGCACAGAAACACAGAAACAGTGATCACCAGTTAGCGTTGGTATTTGGCTTAACACAGACCTCAGCGGCGCTAGTCTGATATAGTACTGGGAAATATTAGGGGCGCACTCTCAGGTTAGACGTGGGATAGATCCTGTTGGGCTGCCAAATATAAAATGAATCAGAAAACCTTGTTGATCTGATCAGCAGCTGAACAAGTATAAAACCATGTGATTTGTGTTTCGAGGGGTGGCGCCGGCATTCGAAGTGTCCCCTTTTTCCGACCAGTGCGCCGGTGAAGACATCAGAGCGTTCTGGGGGTGTTCAGGTGTAGCAATTAAGATATCCCAGGGGACTCCAAAATTATTGTCAAGACGCAAATGAAGACAAGTGAAGTGGGCCATCGATCGAGGTTGGTCGAGTGTTTTAAGTTATTTTCTTTAATGAATTAATATAACGTCCTAAGTAGATGCTACATATTAAATGTTTAATATGAGCTATTCGACTGAATAAAATACGTGTTCCATTCAAACATACTGCAGAAATGGCGATGAAATGGTAAAAGCAAGCTACTCGTCCCATCCTTTCGTATTACAAATGCGAAGGCTAATACGCCGATTTCGTTATTAATATGCATAACTGCCTGCATAATACACAAGGACAAGCTTATAAGCATGTATCTAATGTACATGTTTTCCTTTGTAGCAGCATTTATGTTAAAGTAAATCAATAAAAATATATCTTCTGTCGAATAATATAGGCTGTATGGATTTATGTTTAATAATCTCTTTGGTGTTTTGGAATTGTCGATTTTTACCAGACCGCTACTACTGTGGTATCCTTTGGAGGTTTAATATTTGAATTATAAGTCAAATTACAATCACAATGGACGCCAATACAATTATTTTACGCCGATATAATTCGGATATTTCCACACGATATGGAATTAAACATTTTCCAAAATCCCCGCTGACCCGTGTTATAATTTTAAGCGATGACGATAAACTCGGGGGGACGTTAGTGGGGTTTTTAAACTAAATCAGGGAAAATTTAAGCATCATTTGCAGCGTCTCATGAGATTCATAGGTTTCGGCAGACACCTTCATGCGCAGCGTCCGGCGTTTTTTCCCCTTCTGTTTCGGACCTTCATTAGGTTACTGATAATGTTCTGCTATCTACTTTAACACTGTGTATGGAGTAGGGCAAAAGGTGTAATGGCTTTTCACTGACATTTCCTCGCCTTCTATTCTAGGAAGCGTCCCTAAATTAATTTTCCACTACTCTGTGAGCGACGGATTTTGTAGTCTTTAACGATTCCAAGACTTAGATCAAATATACCATATATCATAATTGTTCTTTTGCTAACGTTTCTTAATACACGTCGCGCGGAAGTATGGTAGAATTGAGAAGACGCTGGGGCCGCGTTTTCACTGCCGTGAGTCTGCGATGTGAAGGTGTTGAGATCTCCTTCTGTCAGAGCTGTCTTTCTGAGGGCTCTGTGTAGGTAGTATGGCTGGCAGCTGTAGTTACACCCTGTAGATTGCTGACAGTGTTTCTCTGGGGAGCCGTTCTTCAAGATGACTATCGAGGTGGGGAGGGGGGGGAGGCATATTGTGCTATTTTTCCAGTACAGCTGAACTTAGCTTGCTGTACAGGTCAGCTTAGAACAAGCCAGTGCTTAGTTTACTGGAATACAACTGTAAGTGAATGAACCAAAGACAGCAGTGGTGATCAGTAGCCAAGGAGGCATGGGGGTGGAAGAATATCCACCCCAAGTCCATGAAGGCAGGGGCCGAGTCAAATTAACCAATGGGGACCATTTTGATAAAAGATGATCATGCAAGATTCACAACAATAATATTGTATAGTGAGTTTCAAACAGGTCAGGTTAGTCAAATTTCGTCTTTTTTTATTCGCATAAAATTCAAATGTCAAAAATATTTACATATTAGATGGAAATAATCCAGGCTACCATTAGTCATGCATTTTCTCATTTTTGTTTTGCTCCATCCTTTTCACTTAATGTGGAATAAGGAATCAGCTACTAGGAGGAAAGTTCCTTGAATTTATTCAATTGGCCAGAATTGTCACTTTTTTATTGAAGTTCAGGAACCTAAAGCCTAGTTCCGAGTTCCTGGGCTGTCTTGAAATGGTTCACTGTTCTGGAGCTGAAAAGTGTTTTTAGCAGCTCAAGGTAGAACCCTCATAGCACCTGAAAACTGTGTTTACTACTCCATTTGGACGTGGCGTTCCACAAAAAAGCCACAAGGCCTCAAGCTCACCTGTTATGTTCCAATGAACAATGGAAAAGGTTATGACAGACAATAACATATGAGGTTATAGCATCTCTCGATTTTTTCCCTGTACTTTAGAAGAATGTGAGGAAAGAGTGATGATTGTGGACCTTCTTAGGACCCTGAGTGTCAAAGGAAAAGATCAGTGGTGAAAATAATTGTCTGTAATTGCACTCATGATGGTGCAACAGATGTTTCTCCTTTTCTTTTGATTTTAAGCAAACAGCCTCATCTTCTGATTGATCTTTGCTTCAGCATTAGTCCTAAAGGGCAAAATTCCACTTACATTCAGGATCTCTGAAAGAGACTCAGGGACAAATCATCTACCTTCCAAAAAAGACAATGAATAAGAGACACTGGCATGCAAAGGACACATCTGCAGATATTGATGCAAATTTATTTGATGCTAAAATAACATGGCAATTCTCAGACTCATGCTAGCACGAATTAGCACATATTAAATCATGATATACACTGTGTGATTTTTAAACAAGTGCCTCTTTGGTTTTACATCACTGTTGCTCTCCAATCTTGGCAAAGCCTTTACTGACCTGACCCTTCTGCAGTGGAAAACCGAAGCGAGCTGGAACCGCACTGTAACTAGTCACTCTTTGTGGTATGGATTGGGTATGACCAGGTTCCTGTTGTCAGTGGAAAAGCGCCAAGAGTGTGTTGGCTAGAAATTTGGGTCTGAACAGAAAGCACAGGGTAGCTGACAGATGGGAGTCAGAGGTCGACATAGTGTTTAAGCAGTGGAGTGAGAACATTCCGGTTTATGTGGTAAGAGAGAAAGATGAGGAGGGTGAGAATGAAGCCTACAGAGAAAGCTACTACTGATTTGAAAGTTTTTCCCTGCAAAAATCAGTGACGAGAAGGAACTGGAGTTGGAGAAGAGACCAGTGACTCATGCTTCACAGCCAATGAATGAGGATCTTGAGTCTGTGGTACATTATTCATATTTCGATGAAACTGCCGTTTCAGTCCATGCATGTTACATCTTGTGATGGATGACAGGGGAGGATGATTTGAAGGTTGAAGAAGTGATGTTCCATTGAAGCAGACGTGAACCAGAGATTAGAAGTGCAGACTTTCTGCCAGGAATTGGCCAAAATGAAAGGAAGACCTCAGAGTACCTCTCACTTACCCCTCAGGTTAAGAGACAGCTTAGTCAGCAAAATGTAGCTGTCAGTCCTCAAATAACAGAGCTGGGGAATGTATTGCATTCCATAAATAAGCAAATTCAACGTCTTCCGACATTAATACAGAGTAATGCTTATGTGGATATTATACTTTAAGGGGGGGGTGGGGGTGTGAAGAGACATTAAGACTCGCTAAGAGACGTAGTGCCAATACCTATGCATTTGCAGCAGTAATGCTTTGCAAAGTAAGACGGACACTTGTTGCTCATGTGGAGAGCATATGTGGAGTTCTGTCTCTTGCATTATATAGCTCAATGTGTCTTTTTCACCAGTTTCATTTTAGGATAAGGTGTTTGTGATCTGAAGTTCCTGAGTGCTGCATTCTCCTCAGGACCCCCATGTGTATGTAGTGAAAGGCCCAACCCAGATTCTGTTCATGAAACTTAAGAGGGACAGTGACATTGGTAGGATAATATTTTTCTAACTTGCTGCCTTGAAATCAATTGATTAATTACACAATTCATACTTCAGTGACAGTGTTCACATTGTTCAAAGCTTAAAAATGGGTTATGTTTTTACGTATTTCAAAGTTTTGCTATTTCCTGGAAATTTCAGAGAATTCTTTATTGCATGTTCCAGTCCAAACATTTAATTTTATATTTGGAATTAAGGGATGGACACTGATACTCTCACCCACAAATAAATCTTTCCTTAGTTTATCATCACTTGATTTTTCACCATTGTGCCTTCATGACTACATGCCGAGTAGATGGTGGGCATGTCCAGGTGGGACACTTTGGCATTAAAAGAAATATAACCTACTGACACACTTCCTGTCTTTTTCCATAGAACAGATCTTCCATGATGAATAGAGCTGTGGCAACTTGCTGGACGTTGATCCTACTGTCCACATTCCTCTGTGACACAGTCGTCTCCAAAGGAGGGAGAGGAGGTGCAAGGGGTGCTGCCCGCGGCAGTGCACGTGGGTCACGAACTCGGGCCCGCTTCACAGGGCGCTATAGCTCGTCCCAAGCAAGGGTGGCGGGAGCAGCCGCAGCTGGTGCAGCGGTTGGGCTGGCCGCTGGGGGCTGGTATGCCTCGTCCCAGGTCCGCCCATATGACAGCTCAGAGTCACTCACGGGTGATGATCAGTATGGCAACTGGACCAACAGCGACTTCTACAGCGCAAGAGCATCAGCCTCTCTGAAGCCTGTGTCTTCCATTGGACTGGTTGTCACAGTGTTTTGTTCAATCAACATTCTTATCCAAATCAACCTCTCGGAAGTTGACTTGTCCTACAGCCAGTGGAAAGTACACATTGGAAATAGACTTGCCTAGCAGCCAATAGGAAATAAGCAGTAAGCTAAATAGGCTTGCCTAGCAGCCAATAGGAAATAAGCAGTAAGATAAATAGGCTTGCCTTTTGCCAAGGAAAACACCATTTACTGATGAAATACCAGCTCGGGGATCAGTATTTTCATGTGAATTCACATATGCCAAGTGTACACATACAAACGATAGAAATCAGAATTTTAATTATTAGCATAACTATGTTAGTTAATCCTTTATAAAGAACAAGAGCAATGTATACTTGTAAATACATGTAACACATGACAACAGATATCACTGCCAAGTTTTTAATACAACGAAAGGTAAATAAAATCATACACAGAATAAAGTAGGCTTAACCACAAACCTTGGTTGTGTAAACAGTTTCGGAAATTGCGTGAATGGATGGATCTAGAGCCACAGTAGAACATGCAGACGTGGGAAGACCAATCACACCAAGAGCTCACCTTGAAGAATGAAACAAACCTGATCTTTGTCCAATGTCTGAAAAGAAGCCCTGTTATTAAAATCACAGCTAGGCCAGTCACTATATGCTGTAACGGGTGTGGGTCATTCATTTCCGTTATTTTTTAATGTCTTACCAGGAAATGTCCCCGTTGAAGTAGGTCAAGGCCAATCAAGAGCTTCCCTGTGTGTGCTGAGCAACCTCAGACACTTTGTGCTGAAGGTCCTAACAGCATTGCAGTGCAGTGTGTGACACACAGTCTACAGAGAGCTAGTGCATGTTGTGTAAAAATTACTTTATAGACAAAAGTAAATATCTAATCTTTATATCCATTTTCCTATAGTTCAGATACATGCATTTATGGATATTGAATAGATCTTTTTATTATGTTAGATACTGTTAAGTTGTGAATTGTACTATGTCCAGAGCAGTGTTGACCCTCGGAGTGAGTGGTGCTTGGCGTTTGTTAGGGGTGTGTTTAAATACAGCTTAATAGCTCACAGGACTCTTACTGAGCCCAAAGCACCGATAAGCTGCTTTATGACTGACTTCCACACTGCAGCTTACCTGACACCGTAACATTGACGTGTGTTCTGAAGCGATGCTATTGGCCTATGCTAATTATTTTTAACATTTAAGACGCCGTTACTGGACCTTTGATACAGGTCAAATTTGTGCATTGTGTCAAAGATCCTTTTTTGACAGGTTTAAATAAAGAGAACTTATCAAACGAGCCCCTGCCATGCCTCGTACTCTCATGGTCGTCGTTGTTATGAAGCGATGAAGTTTAACACAGCAAGTATCACTATATACAGCTCACTCCCACGGTGGGAAGCATAAAGTGAGAGCAGAATTTCCCTGCCATCAGCAGTGACACACAGAGTGGCGTTTTGGGTCATATGCGTTTCCTGGGCAACAGTTTTCTGTGACTATTTCCCATAAGAGACGTGGCATTCTGGTGGACAGATGGTACCCAAGAGGTTACGCCAGAATCAGTCTCTCTACAGAAGCTCCATTCGCTGTGTTAACAGCTACTGTGAGACTTCAGATGAAGACCAGAACGTCTGGGTACAAATCAAAGCCACTCCATTACATCAGAGACAATGCCCGCCCCCACCCCCCCGATCCACACACACAAGAGACATCAAACAAGTGAAGCGCACAGCCTAAATTCATTAAATCAGTCATACATCATTTATTATTATACTACAGTTAAATACAACTAGGCCAGAACAGATGCCACCCTGCTGGCCAGGAGGCTCTGACCCCTGACACCTTTGCCCCC
>JAODUD010000062.1:12289227-12311619 GCA_026784285.1 Stomatorhinus walkeri | reverse complement strand
AGGGAACAGCAGCACCTGGCCAAGCTCGCCTTTCCTGAAAGCCCGGATGAAGTCGTACGCAGCAGCACTGTAGTTTGGAACCATAACTGTTATGTCACCTGGAAGGCAGAAGACGCTTGAGGCATGTGTGAGGCTGCTGTGCCGATCCCAACCTTCCCCCCCGCCACCGCAGCCATCTCACCTACTCCGGTCAGCGCCTTCACCTTCTTGGTCTTGCCCAGCTTCACTGCGATGCGCCTCAGGACGTCCTGAATGTCGTCACTCGCTTCCCCCAGACTGTACTTCTCCACGTAGCTGTGCACAGCAACACTGTCATGATGAGTGGAGCTGCCTACCTCCGTCTCGCCGTTTTTGGGGCACGACTCAGACTGACGGTCACCTGAACTGCTGCAGTCTGTTCAGCGAAAACAGCAGGTAATCCGCCATGATGTCCTCACCAACCAAATGATCCAAGATCGTCCCTGCGAACAAGACCCCCAAGCTCATGAAGGGCTGCTTTCATTCTGGTCGTATCAAAATCACAGTGGTGACCTGACACAGCTATAAGCATCAACCACACAACCACAGAAACTACAACCAACTTAAGCCACACGTACCACACAGAGCCAGCTTCATTCCAGTCTCTACGTTCTCAATTCTCGGGGGAAGGACTCCAGGTGTGTCCAGTAAATACACTCGGGGTCTTTCACAGATCTGTGGACACGATGGGTGAGAGGTCTGCAGCACCACCATGTGGTAAATATTTACCACTGTGGGCAACAGACTGCTGGGCTTTACCTGAATCTTGGTTAGAACTGCCCTAGTTATACCAGGCTCACCTCCAACTTTAGAAGCTCCACCTCAAACCAGAACATAAAAAATATGTAATGAAGAGAAAGATAAAACACACTTTAATATAAACTGGAGATCACACATTTCAGTGCTTGGACAAAGCAAACAGGTGCAAACAGGCATTGATATGACCTGAATGAAATAGGAATTCTCTTCACACAGGGGGAATAAAAGATGGAAGGAAACAGACTACCTTTTTTGAGATACAGTCTTCTCAGGGCATTGATAAGGGATGATTTCCCAACATTTGGAACCCCAATTACCATGATGCAGTAATCAGTGTGCTGTAAATAGATTTGCATACAATAATGGAAAACCACAAACATGGCAGATCAAAGCAGCAGCATCCCTCACGTTAGTCATGAGACAAAGTACTGGGAATAGCATTCCAGGTCCACACACAAGTTACACATAACTGAGAACAGGTAACACCAAAAAAAAAAGAGCACCTCACCTCTTCCCTGTGAAAACGGGGAGCATTCCCAACCATTTTCGTCATAAGAGGAACTATCTGGATGGAATGATTCATGTGTGCATATGGACAGACAAAACACAAGGGTCTAATTAAAGCCCGTCAAAGATGGCACCACCACCTGGTGGGTCAGGATGGTGTGTTTATTTATGCATTCATTTAATTTGCTTTCTCACCCTTTTAATACTTTCATCATTCTGACGCAGGCAGTTCGTGAACAAGACGTTCTTCACACCCTCTTTCTCAAGTCCTGTTAGGGTTCTCTGAGAGGGCAATTAAAACAGAACCTTCAAACCTCACACCAGTGACTTTGTTGTATCGGCAAACCAAAGATGTACACAAGGGTGATCATAACACATAGGCTACCTGCTTACTCAAGGGATCCGCAAGGTCTGTTTTATTTAGGACGAGCAGATGTGGACGGATGTGTAGACTTTCCTGGAAGAGTGGGTTTCTCCCAGAAAACGGTATGTGGTCCAGTTAAAAAATTTTCACATGCCTCAGTAAAATCACAGGAGCTAAACAGCAAAAGACCAGTCTTCCTATACACCCTTCAAATGGCATGATATATACAGTGATCTATTTAGCACCTCAATAAGGAAATGATTTACAATACTGAAATAACATAATATTTCCTCCGTTTACTGAAAACGTTAAAGGCTTACAGAAAACTGAATAACTTTCAGGCAATGGTTACTTCAGAAAGTATTCCTGCCACAAAGCTCTAATATTTATTTGAATCGTCTGATAAGGGCACGATTACATATCAAAGGATATTCTGGCGTCGTGGATTTCTATAATGCAATCCACCTTTTTCAGACCGGCTTTCATCTGTTTAAGCCCTATAAAAAAAAGAGGATGGTTCAGTGAAAAAAACCACAATACCACACATTTTCACGCGAGTCTGTGAGTAAATGGAAATCGAAAACATTCACTACAGCTCAAATGTGCTTCGGAAACTTGAAATGAAGGCAGCTGTCTGTAAGATTAACGGGCACTAACTTGGAAGTAAACAGATGCTTAGCAACATTATACTGTAAGGTGCAGCCCGCTTTAAAAATGAATCACAGTAATCATATAACTTCCCGCCAGAATAAGAGTTCGTTGGAAAAAGTATAATGCAAGATGTTACTAACCCTTGGCCATATGGCCAGGAAACCAGTGGGCGACATCTCGACCACCAAAATCAAACACCGTCCTGAACTTGAACGCATTTAAGAACGTCTGCTGCAACCGCATCTTTAATTTCCCTTCCCACGTGACTGCCTTGGCCCTCGTAGAGTGTCACAAGGCACAGTCCGGTTAGAAATCAATACCCAATGAATGGTTCCTCTGCAAAATAAGTTCCTATGGTCGCGGTTTTCCAACTGCATCATAAAACGGGAGCCCTTTATGATGTGCTGTCCATCGAGGCACTTTCCAAAACCCTTACTTTTGCGCAGTCTATATCTATTTATTTATATTTATTATATATATGCATCTGAAATTCGGTAGTCAGAATTCACATGCAAAAATATGAGGTTCAAAAATGCAAAGACAACATTTCAAAGTTGCTCCAATTCAACGGTCTGAATTCACATGCAAAAATACGAGATTAAAAATATGAGTTATACATCTGGGATACCAAGACTAAGCAAGGTGTTTTTGTATGTGAATTCGGACCATCGAATTTCCAATGCATTTTTCCAATCCATAAATATTCAATGTTAGAATTTCAGCGGCATACAAAATTCAAATTGTGATGACACAGATTTACTTCCATAATATTCCCAAGGCTTTTTATTTTCCATGATAAATTCTGGGGCTTCTTTCTGCAACCACCATGATTAACTTAGTTATGCAGTTCCCATGTTGCAAATGTATTCATCCCTCATTTGTACGTCTCCTTCACATGAGGCAATGAAAACAATTTAAGGAAAGACATGCACAAACAAACCAAAGTTAAAGAATGAACATAAAGAAAAATAATATGCAATGGTCTGAATGTCACGTACAGTATTCACTTTAAAAAGTGCATTTTTATTTTTGTAGATTAGTGTGCAAGGTATGATCAGTTGAATGTACTGTAAAAATTAACAACTCACTTGATATCTAACATTTTATGTATAAGATTTGTGAATCTGTGACCAAATGGAGTCATTTCCATCATTTCCATCATAACAACTATTACACACATTTAATCATGTCCTAAAACAATGTTCAGCCAAATTTATTCCCTCATAACTTTGACCCGAGAGGCCCTTGATAGGCATGAGGGGTGTAGTGGGTGACGAGTCTCTGGGCCTCTCTCCAGCCAGCCTCCAGCGCCCCGTGGACCGTAGAGTAGAAGGACCTGTTTGTTGCCTCCCCAGCAAACAGCACCTGTAAAGACTACAGCGACACACCCAGCATGCATTACCAATTTCTTTCATCATGGGCAGATTAATAAATTACAGGCCGCTGGGTACAAATCATTTGAGGCCTCTCCAGGGCATCCGAAGAGCCTTGGTGATCCAAAAACCAGAGTTCACCAAAACTGGTAGAATATCTAAGACTGCTCTGGCCTTTATTAAGTAACTGGAACTGCCGGATAACAATCAAAAAAGTTGGCACTAGCCATAATCCACCCACGCCTGTCACACATATTTGGCTTGTGACAGGTTATCAACCTCATAGCTCATAGTAGCTCATTAAGTCCAATTGAAAATTTTTTCAGTCACTGTCATGTGGGTCTGAAAGGGCTGAAGCTTCTTTTCTGAGGCTTGAATCCTGTGGTCATACCTTTGCCTCTGGGCCTTCTGAAGGGAGAGGTTGTGCCAACGTGTCGATGTCGTGACCCGAGCAGCCACTAGCCATGTAGGTGTAGGAGCCGCAGGTGTATGGGTCATGGAACCACTGGGACCGGACGATCCTCTTCGGAGTGATGGTCGGATTTCCTGCCACGAAAGGAACAGGCAACTTTGATTCTGAATCAGGGTTGCATGGTAAATTGGTGCTGAAAAAAAGCAGCACTAGCATTTTGAAAAAAATCCATACTTTTATTATGCGACTCACTATTTAATCTAGCGAAAAGGGATCTGTCTCTTTAAGCTCAACTCTGACAGTGGTGTTGCAGGAAACAACCGAGCGTAATGGCAAAAAGAGCAGTGCCCTCTTTCACTTTGTTCACAGAAGAGATGGCAGTGACTTCAGCAACACCTGAAATCACTGACAAAGACGGGGCCTAAAGTGTGAAGTGAAATACGGACATATATCAGCTATAAAATGGAGGAGAGAGGCCAGGCCCTAAGCACAGTAGCACCTCTGTGCACGTGCGGCGTTAAGGTGTGTTTCACAAAGGGAGGCGGCACGTCAAACCTGGCCAGACAGTGGTCAGACAAACATTCCAACCCTTTCAAGGAATTCAAAGACCGGCAGGAACTAGTTCACTCCACTGTTATGCCCATGAAAAAAATCAGTGAACAAAAAGCATCTCCGCAGAGGAAATATACACTTTACAGTGATGCGTGGGCTGATTCCACAAATGACTTGAACTTGCAGATTAATTCAGCCCAACCATGATTCACACCTTTAATATTAATAAAGACAAAATGATGGCCAACCTGGTTTTTGACTGATACGGATAAATTATAAGTGATCCGCCTGCAAATGACCCAAATATCATTTAAGATATTTTTGGTTAAAATAAAGCAGAATAATGACATTTGAGAGTGTTTCCCCCTTTTTAGAACAATTAACGAAAATTATTGAAATTGAGATATATGAATCGAAACTCTGGTATTGTGACAATACTACTCTGTCCCGTTCTGAAAGAATCCTATTTCAGACCTAAATATCAGGCTCACGGAGGTCACCTGTGAATTTCTGGATGAGCCGGGTGATGGTGAGCTTCACTTCTGCCTCGGACAGAGTCTCCATGTGCTCGGACTCACGGCCGGCGATCCAGCCACACAGCATGTGTCCATACCTGAGAGTCAAAGGGGAAGTCACCTGACTCAGTAAGCCATCAGAACTGGACCAGTGTGCTGAGAGGAGGCCTCCACACGCACATCGCTAGTCCTGGACTCAGTCCCTCCACCCTAGTCAAAGAAAACTGTATTTAAATAATCTTCACGTTTGTGTAAAACTATATTATTACAGGGTAGCCTAAAATTATTTGTATATTACTTGTGAAAAAATGGCCAAAAATGCTAAATTAAATTGAAGATATTGAGAGTGAAATGTTTATCAAAGTGTGTTAGCTTAGTCATTTCAAAACTCTTAAAATCACCCCAGTATTTGCAGCAACCATCCAGTACACCCCGAGGTGCCATAAGGAGGAGGGGGGTTAGGGTGAAATAATTTGGAACATGACTGGAATGCTCTGGATTGGGGGCCCAAAATATTTAGCAGCACCCCTGAAATACACCCATGTCAACCATGTCAACCACTACCCATCCTACATGACTAGTCAATACTTCATTGACCTTTTAAAAATAATTAAACTAACCAAGTTAGCTGCTAGGGAAATGTAACAAATATATGTCATGGCTGAGGTGCCCCTGAGGAGTGGATTGGGAACTGA
Organism: Stomatorhinus walkeri; assembly: GCA_026784285.1. Classification (NCBI taxonomy): domain Eukaryota; kingdom Metazoa; phylum Chordata; class Actinopteri; order Osteoglossiformes; family Mormyridae; genus Stomatorhinus; species Stomatorhinus walkeri. The sequence goes on along the minus strand of JAODUD010000062.1, from coordinate 12,305,773 downwards.
AGCGGTGTTCAGCAACAACAAGATATAAGTAACATTAAGGATAAGGTAGTTATTAAGTTACATTGACTTTTAACACTATGCCGGCAACCAGGACTATATTCACTGGAGAACAAAACAAATTCTTGTTGGCTTTTACTGTTACTCTAAATTTGCACATGTTCTAATGCTAGCTTGTGTTTTTTTGTTTAGAGCAAATATACACTTGTTACCCTGATTGAAAGCAGCTCCTTTGACTGTCTAAAGCATTTCTACAGTACTGCACACGCCCCAGTGAGTTGCTTGCTTGTGACTCCAGACGTAACAGCCTCTCCAGGGTATTTGGTTTTAAACTGGTTTCACTGCATTGTGTCTTAATATCGCCGAATATGCCAGCCTCTCGTCTTACAGTGCAGATACTCAGCAGCCATGATGGACCATGAACTCCTCACCTCTCAGCTGGCCTAAGCACGGTGAACCCAAACAGCTTCTTCACCCATAGTGTCTTCACATCAGTCACCATGTCGGCGAGGGTGGACTCATCCTCCCACAGAAGGAAGATGATCTCACAGTCCGGCTCCCAGAAAGGCTGCTCAAACTCCACAAAGATCTTGTTATTGGTACCGAACCCCATCCTCTGGATGGACTCTGCCTTCTGAGCTGGTAGCCGGGGTCTGAATAGCGTCTCGTGGTGCTTCTTCAGGTAGCCTTGGGATGAGACCAGCATCCACCATGAACATGCAAACTTTGCAAAGGCCAGCTTTTGGGATATGATTCGTCATGACAGTATGCGGTCAGCTGCCATACCCAGGGAAACAGTGATGATCACATGGTCCGCTGGGAACGTGTCTCCATCCTCGCACTCCACCAGCACCGGGAAGGTCCTTCCGGAATGGTGGGCCCTTCCATCAGAGTTGTTCCAGTGGATGCACCTGATTGGCTTGTTGTAGGACACCATGCCTTTCGGTAACGTCTGCATCATTTGGTGAATTAAGCCTTCATAGCCCCTGAATGACAAACACTGCAGGTGAATATTAACAGGGCAAGGCCTGGGGGCAGAGGGCAAGGTGTTGAAGTGAGAAACATTTAACTAGGATTGTGCGATGCCTTTAACGTTCATGGGAGTTTTACTTACACAAAAATGTTCTGAGTACAGACCAGAAAATGATTGGTTCAGAGAGATAACCAATCGGATTGTAGAGGAGGTGAGTCCAAGCAACAAGTTGAGGTGAGACCAACACATCAGATTGGTTGGACCCACCTCCTATACAATCTAATTGGTTATCTCTGAACCAATAATTTTTCTTTCTGCCCTAATTAAATATTTATGCAATGATAACTTCCATGAGTGCTTTTAACCAGAAGGAGGTGTTACCCTGGGAAGGTGCAATCCAGACCCGGGAGAGTCTTGTACATGCCGAAAGCCCCCAGAGCCACGTCGTCCATGGTGTGAGTGCCGCTGACACAGCACTCGGCCTTCAGCAGCGTGTTGACTATACCCCGTTTCAGCACCACAGTCACAGGGTTGCCCCGCCCATCGCCCAGGGCCAACCGAATTTCACGCTTCATAAACGCGCCCACGCTGGGCATGGGCTCCCGGCCCTGCCTGTAGAAAGCCTGGCTCTGTTCTAGAAGGCTCATGTAGAGCATGGAGACCGGTTCTGTTAGCTCCGGTTCCAGCCGGCGGCCTGAGCTGGAGAGCCAGGTGGCTGTGAAAGGAGGGTGACCCGCAACATCAATGGCCTGGTTCTCCTCAGTCATGGATTCCTTATCCAGAAGCCCGTACTGACAGGCAAGGCGGAACACTGGGTTTTCTTGGGATGGACCGTGGATCCAGTTGGCCCCGATCTCTACAATATTACTGCCTAAAAACAACATGGAAAATATGAAAACATGGAAAAAGTACAATCTACACTTAATAATGTTGCACGCCTAGTTTATTGTTCTGCAGTGTCATATCTGAAATTTCTGAAGTTACTGGTTCACTTATTTTTACAGCTAAAGTTATGCTGGAGCCAAGAGATAAACAGGACATTGGAAAGCTGTTAAAATGTAATATATAATATCCATGCTCAATGTCCATAAACACTCTACACACTTTACTTTGAGATAGAAATAAAAGCAATATATAAAAGCTATTTACAATTAAATGTAAAACGACTTTCAGATATATATGTCACTGCCCTACGTGTGACACATATATTACATTATAACTCACCCAAGCGCCCCGTCTTGACCCTGCCGCCGCTGCGCCCGGTGGCCTCCAGCACCCGTACATTGTGGAAGCCGTGCTGCAGAAGCTTCTGAGCGGCTCCGATGCCAGAAATCCCGCATCCAACAACAACTATGTGCGAATCGAGACCTTGCAGGAAAGCCATAGCAGCTGGGACCACAGCATGTATATGACACGCCGATCACCTCAGGCGGACTTTGGCATTCCGTATTCCCGAGATGTCAGCTGAATTATCACGATTTTATAGGTATATTTCCTGTTGTGTGGATCTTCAGGCTAGAAGCGCAGCGCTTAACTGAAGTTCCTCTTTCAGAGGGAAGCGGCACCACGTGACAGTAATAATGTGACGTAAGATTCTGAAGCCTTGAAAGCAACCGTGTAATTTGAGATCAGGCCTGAGGTAGCGCTGTACAGCAAGGCTGATCTTAAAAACCACGTTTAAGAAGCGTGGTATGGATGATATAAGCAGAGATGCATATATAACTGGTTGGCCAGGACGCATTCAGCCATTCACCCTTAAAAGCGATACGGGCAATCGATGGTGGTGATGATGGACAGCGAAAATTTCTCCAATTTCATGTGCATTTGTACTGTTATGACAAGAAATTACCGTACATTTAAACCGCAAATGAAGTACAAATTATCATATAAAGTTTAAAATACACGACAGTTTCTTGCCATATCAATGCATATGCACATACAATATGTACAGATTTGCACTGTTACAACAATCGATTATCGCACGTATCACTTTTAAAGGTGAAGTATACTCTCGTATCAGTCATGTGCATCCCTGGTTATTAGAATAAGCAATATTTTTACTAAAATTAATCGCGCACTATGTACTTATAGAACGCAATGCAATTACCGGAGTAAGCATTTCGAGTTGAGTGCACGTATTTTGTAGTTTCTATTTGTTTGTCCCAAATATTTTTTACGCCATTCTTTTTTTTTTATTTTAAGAAATCACAGTAAGCACATAGTGAACCTTGGAAGCTTCCTTGAAAAAAATCGGTGAAGACCTGAATAATGCCGAAATATACATCGAAAAATGACGCAGCTGCCAATAAAAACGATAACTATGCAGGACTTACTCATCATGACATCACCCAGTACTTTAAAGGACATGATTCATTGTCATTTTAACGTCTTTCTGTGAATATGGACTATCGCATTATACGTCTCAAACGGCACTACCGAATTAGGGACCGTCAAAGAACTTATGCAAAAGAGAGAAAGAGAGAAATACATGGATTATTAAGGCGATAAAAATCCAAACCAACATGGTCCTGTGTGAAAAAATAAATGCCCCTAAACCTAATAACTTGTTGGGTTACCCTTAGCAGAAACAACTACAATCAAGCGTTTGAGATAACGGGCAACGAGTCTTTTACAGCACTGTGGAGGAATTTTGGCTCACCCATCTTTGCGGAATTGTTGTAATTCAGCCACATTGGAGAGTTTCCGAGCATGAACCACCTTTTTAAGGTCATGCCACAGCATCTCGATCAGATTCAGGTCAGGACTTGGAGTAGGCCACTCGAAGTCTTGATTTTGTTTTTCTTAAGCCAGTATATATATAGGGTAGGGAAGGCTGCCAGATCTGTGGTATCTATGGTGAAATGTCAACCGTGACATGAGGTTCACTTACCTTGGCAGTGACATTCATGTCTCTGGTGCCTCTTCCTATGAAGTGAATAGATAGATTGGGAGAACATATGGGGTCATGAGGTCACTGGAAAGACGTGTTGCTGTATGACTGTGAAGAATAGATGCTATCCATTAACCTGAGAAGAAGACCTTTGGTACTGTGTCTCTTTGGAGAATTCCGGGGTACCACAGGTTTGACTTTGTGTCAAACGAGTGGTTGCTCAGGGAGTCCTGAATGAGACACATTACCCGCATTTTGAGGGAGTGTCAGTTACAGCACTACGACCATGTGCCGTTATTCCCTGAAGGTGATCCGGCTTGCATGATCCTCATTGCTGAGGACTCAAGCGGCTGGACCAGGCCAAGGGGGCACCCACGCAACACCTGGCTGTGGTAGATAGACAGCCATCTCTGGAGGGTGGGATTGGACTGCGTGTTGGCTTGTGGGGTCAGTAACTGGGATCCCGAGGTGTTTCATCGTGTGGTGGGTGAGGCAATGTGCTGTATCAGTGGAAGCTTCCCAACTTGACTTGACTGACCTGACCAGCCAAACATATCCCAAGATTCACAGATATCAGGGGAGTCGTAAACAACATTACGAAGTCTGTGATGCCAGCTTTTACAAGAGGCTTCTGCACATCCCATAGCCTACTTTCAGTCAAACGAATGTCTAATTGATACTGCAGAAAGCAGTTCTCCAAATTACAAACAACACATTTGCAAGTTGCTCAGATTGCTGTTTGGAGTTCTTGATAAAACCAGCATGACAAAGCTAGTATTGTAAAATCATTTGTCGCGTTGGATGAAAAATGATTTCGGTGTTCTTGTTACCATGTTAAAAACAAAGTTATGGCTATGCTAATGTTGTGGCTAGGTTAAAGTGGGACTATTACACTTACGTGTGGCGAATTGGTTCTGTGTGAGCCATCACCTTACTGTAAACCAGCCAATCAGAGCAGAGGTCATGAACATATTAATGAGCCTTCCAAATTTTTCTATTGGATAGGACACCCTTTGGGACACTTGAGGATGTAGCAGTCGCATAGAGTATACTTTATAGCAGCATGTTTTTTTATTGAAAGGATATCCACAGGGGCCGTATAGACCCTTAGCTTGTAAGGGCACCGTATAAGTCACCGCATCACATTTTATAAGGGAACTCATTAAGACACTTAATCACATATTTTTGTTTTCACCTTTCAAAAGGGCGCTTTAGTGTTTTTTCAGCCATGGGGACACTTGGGGGGGGGAGGAGATGTGTTCGTCAGTGGGCTGAGGTCAATAAAGGGTCCGTATTTGTTCACAACAGCTATTATTGTCACGATCCGTCCGTCAGAGCCTCCTGTGTGCCACGCCCCCCCTCATTACCTCGTGACTGTTCCCAATGGAAACCAGCTGTTGTCAATTCGTACCTGATCGTTTTGTGCATTTAGTCTGTGTCTAAGTCAGTCTCCCCCAGATCCGTCATTTTGTTTGCCTGCTTAGTCTGTTTAGTTTCGTTTTGTATCCAGTATCCCGTATCCCGTGCTCCGTTTTCCTACGAATAAGCCCCTTTTTGGATTACTCTGCTGCCTCGTGCCTGCTCCCTGTTCACCCGACCGGCAGTGGACGTAACAATTATACTGTTAAGTAATGTTTAATTTAGCAATGCATGTAACAATGTTTTGTTGCATAATTACAAAAAGTATAGAATACCATTTGCATCACTACTTTGTTTATCATTTACATAACTACCTTAATATTATTGCCATTTGCACAATCGCCTCTTCTACTCTTACCGTTTACAAAACTGCCTCTTAAACTGCTCTCATTTGCACAACTGACCATATATTTATTGTTACAATTGTCTCTGGCCTTTTCAGTTTGTCCAGTGTCTTGTTCTCAGTCTTTTCTTATAGTGTGTCTATAGTTTGTGTAATTGGACAGTACGTAAACCGGTGAGCGAGAAACGGCATTTCGGTTCTCCTGTATGTCTTGCACATATAATGTGACTTGACAATAAAATATCTTTGACTTTGACATGAACAAAGATTCTAAAAAATAACTGCAACTCGAGTACGTCGAAAGCATACCACATTATATAAAATAAACAAAAATGTATGCATATTGCTTACATATATATTAATTATTATTATTATTATGTCCAGGGAAGGTTAAAGCTGCATGGTGCTGTTTTTTGCCTGAAGCATCACAAGAGGGAGCAGTTAGTAACAAACGGAGATGATTACATTCTAAAGACAAAACCATAGGAACAGAGGAAAGTTTTGTATTGAAAAGTGAAAGTATTTGCAAGGCTATAAAAGTTACATTTATCAGGGGCTTGAGGATGTTTTCAATTGAATTCATATAGGGTTTAATTATGAATTGGTACCAAGAAACTAACTATATGCAAAAGATATGTTTAATATCATAGCAGCTTCATACTGTATTAGACACAGATGAACCAATATGAAGGTGGCAGCACCAGATGGAGCCAGAACCACAATAAAGAGAAAGAATTAATTGCCGATGCAGGGAAGGTTATTATAAAGCAGAGGTGTCAAACTGCAGTCTGGGGGGCGCCAGACCCCTGCACATTTTTTGGGTTTCCCTTCATTTAACACACCAGATTCAACTCCATGTGCTAATTACCACACAGCTCTTGAGCTGAATCATTTCTGGTGGAACAGGGAAAGAACAAAGTTACACAGGACTCCGGCCCCCCAGGACTGAAGTTTGACACCCCTGTTATAAAGCATTCCAAAGGTGACACTGCCTCCCTTTGGAATTGGCTGAACTGAAAATAGCACAGCCCTAAATGTTGCCTTTCCACCTGCCTTTCCGCAGTGCACTGACAGCCAATAAGCCACTCACCAACAGGCATGTGGGAAAGAAGTTTCCTTGTATTTGTACTCTGGCCTTTGTGTAACAATAGATGTTTGAGTTGAGCTCACTTTCAACACAAAGCAACAGTGGGAAAAGTCATGGGAACTGGTGATGTGGGTCAGTGGGCAGACAATAAGTGTACAGAGAGGTGGGGTCACAGTGGATGTACAGGGAACAAAAACAGGGCTGTGCCTTCTGGGGATGTTAGCACTCAAGGCCAGGACTTGCTGTGACATCAACTGGGAGATGCCACCAGATAGACAGTGGCTGTCTTCTCTGAATCATCACCTACACTGTCGATCCGCAGAGAGAGACAGTAAGCATTTTGAAATCAAAAGATCTTTATTGTCAACCTATCAATGTACATCCAAGAAGAAATATCTCTCTAAAACTCACAATGCTACATTTACATATTTACATACTAACACTTGGCTTGATAAGTATATCGTCTAGTCCATGGGTTCCTAAACCTTTCCGCCCAGGACCCCCAAAATAACAGTGCCAGGGCCTTATAAGCTCCCATTTTGCCAGCTTTGGGGAGTGTGGGCACCCCCTTTGAGTAGTTATTATTATAATGGAATATTTTTTCATGTTTTGAAATTTTTACTAATATGCTTTGTAAAGCTGACACCTCCCTACCAGTTTCTCGCCACCTCCAATTTGGGAGCCCCTGGTCTAGTCAATGTATACTCTACATACTGTACAACAGACTGCTCAGCGGCAGAGAGCATACCATCCAGTCCAAAGCCACTCTATTTCCCTCTAAAGTCCAAATTCTATCAGCCACACAAACGTCCGTAGTAAGGTCCGGAATAAACTGGTGGGGGGGTAGGATGCCATCTTGGTGCAATCTTACATGTCCAAGGGCTGGGGTGTGAGTGTGAGCATGGAGTATGGAGTTCATCAAGGCATGAGACAGCAAGTTCTGAAGCTAGCAGACGAGAGACGGCTGGTGTGGGGAGTGCAGACTGGAGCAGATGACAGCCTGAACAACCCAAGATGGACGACTTATTATGCAATATGTGTACAGACACACAGAGTTTATTTTCTTTAGCCGGGTGATGTTTACATATTTGGTGAAAAATTTGGATATATACATGGCTCACAAACTAAAGATGTATCTGAACCATCTATAAATATCTATAAATTTAAGCAACTCTCCCTCTCTATGTGAAACACCATTATGGGAGGGAAATCTGTCATCTAAATTAATTTGTGACAAAACAAAGATGCTCGTTGTCCGGCAACCAGTCGGCAATTGCGGTGCGTCAAACGTATGCGAGCCAGCAGGCCCCAGGTCCAGGGCCAGTTCTGCGAGATCTGAAAAGAAGATGCGACTGTCAGGCACTCCTTTGAAGAACTGGACCTCACACAAGGCACATGCTAAACACATCAGAGTTTTCCGCTTTAAAATTCAGGGAAAACTTCAGTGTTCAACATGGTTTGCTTCTCTGTGCGTTTTGTCTTCCCTGGGCTGTAAGCAGATTACGGGTGTTGATCAATGGCTCCGCTTGTCCCTGGAGATGCATTATCATTTGTGATGACAGGGCTAAATGCTGGATAGGGGTTAGGAAAGGCCATTACCCTGCTTCTCAGCAATGCTGAGAAGATTCCGCCATATCTTCTAGCTGCTGGAGGATCATGGACTTTAGGGCACTGTATCTGTCAGGGGAGAAGCCATCTAGGGTCAGAGGTCAGAATCTAAGTCCAGCACAAACAGGAAGACGAGCCCACTCCACTGGATGTCTTCCCATGTGTCCTGCTCAAATTTGTAGGGTGGAAATTTTCATTACCCTGTGACTGCAGCCTGGTAACGATCATCTTCATGGAACATGGTACTGGAGGGAGAATTACAACAAATGATGGATGTTGGTCATGGTGATCTCTCTTACTTTCTGGTCAACTTTGAAATTTCTCGGTCCTCCTCCTCCTTCAGCTTCTCCACGAAGCTGTCCAGCATAGGCATCTCAAACTTGATGTACTGTGCAACCTGGAGGAATGTTATCACTAACACTGTGATATGCCACGATCACGAGTCAGTGACAGTGGAGCAGCTTCCAGTGACAAAACAACAACAATCGTGCGTGAAGTACGGCATGAATGAAAGCGCAGCTGCCAAGAGCCCATTGTCACAAAGGCTCAGAAAACAGGAAAGTCACCAATAAAACGCTATAATTAGATCTGATCTTTACAATTTGGAACCATATTATTCATGTTTTAGGCAGGAAGTATGAGCAAGTGGCTTCAAGTAAATTAGCTAGAAAAGAGAGGTAGAAAGCTGATCTTACATCATAAGTGACCTCTTCTCCCAGGTCAGCTTCCATTAAAAACATCTTTGCTATTTTCTCACATGGGCCATGCAGCAGGCGGGAGATCAGGGGGTAATCAGTGTCTTTGAGTTTCGTTTTCTCTGAAATGTCCAGGGAAATTGGCCTTCACACAACCATATGCAAGATCATACAGGCAGCACATGCACACACTCAAATCAGAGATTAGTCATGCTTAAGGACCAATGATGAAATTCCCCTGGATCACTACACAGCAAGCCAGAAACTAAGGTTTCGCTTTCCTGGAGAAGGTGAACACTGATCATTGGCATCAAAACAGAAAGTGGTGAAACACCTACCCCCGGATTCATGTACCATGTACAAAACAAAGTCTTCCAATTTATTTTCAACCTGCCGGCATAAATGTCAAAGGTAAAAAATCTTGAATGGAATTCACAGGTATTGAAAAGTAAGGAGGACATATCGACAGCCCACACGGAGGACTCACTCACACGGAACTTGCTGAGAAGCAGGCGGAGCACTTGCAACGTGGTCATGGTGCTCCTGATCCGGACGTTGGTCACCGACCCATAAGTAGGAGTGAAGACGGATGTCTGAGAGGTGCAGGTAGGGGGGCCATGTCACATGGTGCAGTAACATTGACAAAAGAAAACAAACACAGCATAAAGACCGCATCTCTAGAAGCCCCATTACCACACAAGGTGGCTAAGCACACTAAGAGTGTAACAGAGAAATCTGCCTACAGATCAGCTGCCCTACCCCCGCCAAATGGCTACAGTGCTCATGCAAAGAGGTATTTACACCACCTTACCCTGAGCTTTGCTCTTTCACCTGGGTCACGCTTGCTTTAAGAACTCTAAAGGCCATTATCCTGAGGGGCCATCTGCTTACATGACATCCCAGTTAGGTGAGGTGTCAGGACAGAGGACAGGAAGGTGACGGCTGAGCTCAAGCTGGGGAGCATTGTCCAATTCACCATCTGCTCCTCGTCCAATCAGAGGGGTCACTTCCTGTCCAAGTTTAGCATGTGCTGTGTGCCCTGCACGCCCATAAGGACCACTCAGCCCACGAAAGCTGCTTTTAAGAAAAGCAGGTGAGGAGCCACAGTGCTGCTTTAAGGATGAGGCCCAATTCAAACAACGTCCCAATTCTAGGCTACTGACTCATCCCCTCAAGGGAATCCCAATTCTAAGTTGCCGACTCGTCCCCTCAAGGGTGTCCCGATTCTAGGCTGCTAATCCTCTACCTCAGGATATTCTCATTCTTCTTACCTTGTGGTTGTAGAAATGCCCATTAATGGAAAAGCGATGTTTCTTCATTCTTTGCATCTCACCCTGGCTGTGGCGCCTGGACCTCCGCTGGATGCCCATGAAGCTGGCATCACTCCTTGTCCTCATCAGTTGGGGGGTCTCATCCTCACTGATAGACGCATCAGAGCCTGTAGCACACACACACACACACACACACACACAAAACACAGGCTTTATCATTACACTAGAAATAAGTTGACAAGTTAGTGGGCCTGGGGCATGTTGCTTTGGTATATCAGGTATTCAAAGTCAATGTTTAGTTATAATGGGCCATGTTAATGGAAGCTGGGTTTAGTGGGTACTGTAAGCAGGTTTTCAAACCATTAGGTCTCCAAAACCCTTTATACTATGACAGTGTTTTCCAATCTGGCCTCAGGGACCCACAGCCGGTCCACGTTTTTGCTCCCTACCAGACAGCCCACATTTTTGCTCCCTCCTAGGTCTTGGAGCAAAAATGCGGACTGTTTGCAGGTCCCTGAGGACTGGATTGGAAAACACTGCACTATAACATTAAATAATTACTGTGATCATAATCTTCATAATCTGCTGCCATCACCATCTTAATCGTGTGGCTGGATGTTGCCAGGTAACAGAGGCACGGATCAAGGTGTCAGAATAAGCACGCGAGGTGCTCCAGCTGTCCATGTGTTAAGAGCATAGGATCAGCCACGTTGACAGCAGCACCAGTGAGCCTTTGAGAGATTACCTGTTCCTGGGAAATGCTCACGAAGAACCAAGATGAAGACAGAGGCTAATCTGCTAAATTACACTTCTACATCTCCAGCTTCCAGTTAAACGAATACCAAAATCCAGCCATCACACACCCAATCTAACATCCCTAACTGCTGATACCCAGCATGTGGGACTCATACGTACTTTCATTGTTGTTTGACTCCGGGGGGGTCTGCTTTTGAGAGCTGGTTTTTGCCTCGTTCTCTCTATCAGAGAGAGGTAAAAATAGACTGTCAGAGAAAGTACACTAGTGGCCGAAATTGTGGAAACACAATTTTAGAGACTTTATTCTACTTTATTCAACTGTTGCTTCAGTTACTTATTTAATCATCCAATATATGTCACATTCTTTGACTGTTTATAAACATTTACCACCAATATTCATGTAGTGATTTTTAAAACGTAATGCCAAAAATGCTAGGTGATTCCACAATTTTTGCCACTAGTGTAACTGCATTTGCACCAGTTATTCAAACACACATGCAACACTGAAAAATGCTGTAACTGTTACAGAAGCACATTATGATCTAGCTTAAACAGAACCAGTAAGAGGCTGTAATGAGACTCCTATACAGAGGGCTGCAGGTCATTCAAACGTCTCTCCCAACACACCATGGGGCTTCCTCTGGCTTTAGCAGATCAAGCTATTGCTGTCTGCTAACCAAACAAAACAATGTGCTGTGTTTTTGTATCAATTTCAGCCAAGACACCTGTATTCTTAAAAGAAATATCACTTTCACGCCTGTGGTGCTATCAATATGTCATATGGATTATAACTATATACCATCATATGACTCCTACTATGTAATAAGATTAACTTTATTGATCCCGGTGGGAAATTCTAGAATAATTAATAATGGAATAAATAATAAAAATTTAAAAATGTGTTTTGGCACCACTATATGGGAAACTGCTGCCAACTGTATAACCAGTGTTCCTGCTCCAGCATAGAGTTAATCCCAGGTTGGACCAGAGCACACACACACTGGGGAGGGGCTCTGTCACATGACTACTTGGTTCTAATCAGGCACTTCCTGTGCTAAGCAGGAAGTGACCAGAAGAATGGGCACCCGGCTTCCTGAATGACTGAAAAGCCCAACAGCTACCATTTAAAGAAGCCGAGAAAGTCTAGAGCCACAAAGCTGGCACTTCTCTTGGGCACGCATGTGGCAGGTTGGGTCCTTAGGCGTTCCTGCAGTTACCGGACAGCTATTCGCCTGCAGAGTGCACATTCACAGCCTCAGAGCCAATAGGGGCAGGGATCCTAAGCTTAGTGGCCCTTAAAAGTCTCCCAGTCAGCTCCTTGAGAGTGATGATGATATTAATAACAACAAGAACAACAACAAAAACAACAATATTTCCAGCATTTGGGTGCCTGTACACCGTCTTCATAAAGTTTCACCCCACCCCAGCTCTCCTCCCAGCAGGTGCTCATCAGCCCCCCGCCGATAAGAAACGCAACTGTGGGCGTGGCCTATCCGGAGGACCACCCACCTGCCTATCCCTGCGCTGGAATGCTGGAAGCGCTCGTTGTCGTCCTGCATCTGCAGCCGGATTGGTCTCCTCAGGCCCCAGGAGATACTGAGCAGGCCTTCGATGATCAGCTCCCCATCTTCCTGTGGCCGTGGAAAAAAAAAAAAACAGCACAGGTAATTATAGTAGCAATAATAATAAAGCTTATTATTAATTCCAAAAGGGAAGAGGGAGGATATCCTGCTGCACTTTAGGTCTACGTGCTGCAGGGCAGCTACCCCCCCAAGTGAATATGCCGTCTTGGCTCAGAACCTTCTGTGAACTCCACACGGACCTGAGCTCATGCCGGGCCCCCCTGACTCATGTGGAACACTGCGTCAGGTCACGTACACTGGGGGCTTCCCAACCAGTATCCCACCGGGCCGTTTCCACCTGGCCCATATATAGCAGAATCATCCTGAACTAAAAAATAAAGTGCAGTGTCCTGCATTTATCAAGAAAAATTTGATTTGCCCCATCTTTTCCTGCTCCTCTTTGACCCCGCTCAGCACCATCAGAGGAACCCCCCCCGTCGACAAATGTTATTATGGGGACCCCCCCACCACACTCAGTTTTCATCATCGGGGACCCAAAGTTATGACCCGTCACATTCACATCAGAAAAACTAGACGGTTAAACATCAAGCAGCACCTGGCCCCTCTAGAGTTAAAGCTGTTTGCATACACACCAATTCATCACCTTAGTTATTTTCCTGTCCACAGGCCACTGACTTTTAGCCTGAGCGGGCCCCCTCTGCGCATTAAGACTCCCGGGCAGTAATGGCCAGCAGTGGCTAAATTTGTCCCTTTGTATCTAACCCCCTCCTTTGCAGGGGCACGCTGCATGATCTAAGTTTATCCTGAGAACCAGTATAGCTGTGCGACCCCAGCCTGGGAACGGAAGCAGCTCTGGGTTTCTGTCGAGTTAGTTCCTTGATGGCGCTGGTGCAGGGACCCGGTTCCCATGGGCCACGCCACCTGAGCTGGGCACCCGGGGCCTCTCAACGGGTTGGACACACCGGTCCCATTTCCCAGAGGTCCTATGTACTGTGAGGCTGACCGCATCTACGACCGTCATGCGAATGTTCCACGTTACACATAAACACAGGGAAGACACCTATAGCACACAGAGACACTGCACTCCTCTGGACCTCCGCCCAACTAATAACCGAGAATCTTGATTCCCACCAGCCCATAGAGCTGGACCGTGCACACAATGAGCACCATTGTTCCACTTGTGTAAACACAGGGACGGCTGCTCATCGCGGCCTTGGTCAGTGGCCACGCCTCAGCTTCCTGTGCACGCCTGAGTAAACATGTGTGCATGGACGCGCACACAAGCACACATCCTATAGGGGAGAGAGAGAGAGAGTTATATTTAGGGGCACTAGCTCTGGATTGCGCCTTGGAGCATTATAAAAAGCCAGAGCTTACCTGACGCACCTCAAAACAGCTCAGACAGTGCGTCAAAGAGCACAGAGACTCAACCGGGGCACAAAGCCAGCTGCACTCACACCAGACAGGCCTGAGGCACAGAGCCGTCTGCGCATTCACCAGACAGAACCGGGGTACAAAGCCGTCTGCGCATTCACCAGACGGGCCCAGGGCACATAGCCGGCTGCGCATTCATCAGACAGAGCTGTTTACCTGACAGGTAAGGGAGTAATTTGCTGGAATTTGTTTTTGATTGTCAGACCTGAACAATTGATATAACATTATCAGTGAGGTAATTAAGAAAATGAAATAAACCAATGTAACTAACAAATAGAGGAATGACGTAATCTGTCTGTCTGTAGATAGGCTGCCGATGCCGTCGGGGGTCACCGCCCACGCAATGAAACCCAGGAGACTGCTTCTGTCAGTGGAGCCCCTGCCCACAATCAGCGAGATACAGGAGGATGCCCCCACACAGGGGTCCTGCCACGCCCAACCCTCCCAGTCCATGGAGGACTACGTGGACTCCATCAAAGAGCTGGCAAGACCCAGTATCGGGCCGCTCAGGGTCCCACGGTCGCAGAGACCTCGTCTCTTCATCAAGGCCCCGGCCCGGCCCGCCCCCAGAGCATACCGGCCCCGTGCCACGACCATCGAGGCGACACTCAGGACGTCCCAGCAGAGGGACTGCACCAGGGACCCACTGGACTGGCTGTTTGCGCAGACACAGCGAGATGACAGCGGTCCTGCCGCTTTATGCCTGCTCTGAAGGACATGGGGCTCCCCAGACAGTCTGTGCAGACGCAGAGGCGTGCTTGACATCTGTTCTGAAGGACCACAACTGCAGGAAAAGTGCAGAATGACGACTTTGCTCCTATAAGTTATTACTGAGTTATTTCAGAGGGTCTTGCTGTGCAGGGCTAATGTTTACAGCCAGAATGATATTAATGATTTTTGTAATAAAATGTGAAATACTGAAATTGCTCATCTGAGGCACTTTGTAAAATATACAAGGTTTAAACCACCTGCTAAACACTTTTTGTGTTTAAACAGTGTTTATAGACAAAGCAAATTAGCTCACTGCACTGTTGTGTTATTGGAAGGAAACACACTTCCCCTGATTTAACTCTCTCATTGCTAAACCGCTTTCCAAGTTCCTCTGTGTGGATGTTCTCCTCCCCCTACATCTTCAAGACACAAAGCTGCTGGTTTCCTATCACTAATCTGATCCAGGTGCGTATAAGACCTGGAACGGTCAGGCCGGGTCCATCTGGACACAAAACCCTGGGGAAAAAGTCCTTTTTGGAAAGAATCCAGTTATTATGCTAACTGATGACCAGGCAAAGCCAGCAACTCAGCCAACAAAGACAAGGAATAAATCTGGTTTGCTGACTTGGGAATTTCAGTTCCCTTCAGTTCCAATTCAGATCTCCATCAGCTGAGGTTCCTGCTCAGCACAGTCACCTGATATTTGAGCCAATCCCTATTGGCTAAAATATACAGAAAAAAAACAAAAGAATCAGATTACCACCATCAACTGCCACCCTGTTCCTTACAACGAAGTAGAAATGACAGACCCACAAACAAGTCCAGTTTCTCAAAGGTGCAGCTACTAGGGTGGGTGATTAATTTACGTTTCAAATGTTACAGCTATTATAGAGACACAAATGCACATGGAATTTCTGCACACTGCTAGAAGGACAGTTGAAAATAATGTAAACACCCCCCATTTCAGACAGCTCTCGGTGCTACAGGTGCATCAGCCCAGAAACAACAGAGATCTTAACAGCTTCTTTCACAGATGTCCTACTTAGACACCCTCCTTAAATCAACATGGCACAGGGCCTGGAACACACAGGAAGCCCCCCCCCAACATAATGCAACCTGAATTTATATACCTTTAGTCCAGAACCAGTCTGACCAGATATCTTAACTGATTTAACCAGAACTCAGACCTGAGTGTCTTGTAGCCAGACAACGTACCATGTGGTTTTGGATCAGTGCCAAACAATCGTGTACACGCATACATCTGCCTAAATAAAGGGAGTCTGATTACAACTAATCTGATATCTGATCACAGAGGAATCTTGTAAAAATGTGAAACAAGAAATGTGTTCACTCTCACCATGTACTTCCTAATTTTGGCCTGTCTGCACTCAGCAGCCGTGGCTGCTTTGGAAGCCGGATTAACGCCACGTTCTCCTCCAGAAAATGAGGAGGATGAGTTGAAATGATTCCAGAGTGGTACACAATCAAAGAGGTCAACAAACAGGCTCAAATGCTTCCACCTACAGGTTTTGGAGAGTAACTACACGCAATGGCTAATGCGCTATGGAGCTACCGTATCAGATTCCAATAAAGAGGACTTATGAAGAAGCAGAAAACATTAATGGCAAGGTAGAAGGTGGGAGCTAAGCAGTTTCAGAAAAAAAAAACAGCAAACTGTAGTACATTTAGGTTTGATATGTTGTGTACAGTGGGGCAAAAAAGTATTTAGTCAGCCACCGATTGTGCAAGTTCTCCCACTTAAAATGATGACAGAGGTCA
>JAODUD010000062.1:12271346-12288635 GCA_026784285.1 Stomatorhinus walkeri | reverse complement strand
ACCTCTGTCATCATTTTAAGTGGGAGAACTTGCACAATCGGTGGCTGACTAAATACTTTTTTGCCCCACTGTATATGACAAAGTCAAAAGTGTACTTGATATTTAATTGACATGGGAATTCCATGTTGGACTGTGACAGAATGACTGGCATGCAGATATAAGCTGATGACTGAGTTTCACCCCTAACCCACCCACCCACCCCCAAGGCCACTAGAGCTGGATGCAGTCCAGGTAGCACACATCAACAACCCCGTGTCTTGTGAAAATTATTGAAATATACCTGTCAGTGACAAAACACTTAGGAATTCTTAAATTAAAAGCCTGCCATGAATGTTACATAAATGTTACAATAGTCGATTTCACCCATTTCACGGTTAGACAGTGCGGCTTGCACTGGTGCTGCACATACATCCTGGACAATACTCACGAAGAGGTTGTGGAGTGATTTTTAATCCCAGACTAGCCTTTCCCTGAAGCATCACTTATTTCCTGTAACATCTGGGCACGTGTAACACATCATGCCTATTGGAAAGGATGCCTCACATCCCAGGAATGGCAGCCACACACAGGTATGCCTGTTTCGTTTCTCCCACCCAAACCTGCCCTCTTGGCCGATCTCCTGACCCTTTCACAATCTGTTGATTGCCAAACTCATAACTGCTCACAGCCAGTTATGATTCCCTTGGCAAGAAGCATGGAAGAACTTTTTGAATGAAGGGAAAATCTGGTGGGAGTTTTCACTTAAAGTCTCATCACTGACTGCCATTCAGTAGGAGGACAAGATTAGAACTCAACTTGAGATATGAAGCCTAGAATTCTGAAAAAGAGTAGCCTGAGCTAGATATTAAATAATCTCAAAAAGGCAAAGGGCTTAGATTCATGCATATCCTTTTTGCCTAACTGACATACCTTCCGCACAACAGTCAACAAATAGACTGAACTTTAATCCTTAAATTCAAGATCAAATACTCTTAAGAGGAAGCAATTGCCAGGGAAGCTGTATGTACCTCTCGACTCCGCAGCTGAAAACTCTTCCCTTCATGGTAACAGTTATAGGTTTTCAGCAGGGACATCATCTCAGTTCTAAAAAAACAAAAGGAACAGGAACAGGTCAGGCGACTGAGGAGCAGAGGACACAGAGACACGCGCGGGACGTCCAGGCAAACTCACTTGGTAAGGACCTTGTCTTCACTGATCTTTACCAAGCTTGCATGGCAGTCCTCCATCTTGTCCGCTTGCTGCAACGTATCACGTGTATGGAGAAGTGCAGCTCAGTCACTGGCTCCCATGAAGCAGTTACATCCAGTGGAGGTGTCTAAGACTGTCAGGGGGGTAAAGCAGAGAATGGCAGTGACCAGGCAGTGAAACTGAATGCAGAAAGCACATTAAAAACACAGAAACAGCGGTGGTGCACGACTCTAGGAGAGAGAGAGTAAAATTGAAGCACTAATGTTCAGCTACCAAAAAAAGCTCTCACCACCTCAAGGAAGTGAAACTGGAGTTCTGAAATCCAAAGTTACAAACAGTGAAATTAAAGTTACTTAGTTAAGGCCACAAAAAAGAAGACACCATCCATCCGTCTTCTAAATGCTTATCCCGATTAGGATCAGGCGACTTAGGGCAAAAGCCTGGGAATATCCTGAATGCCCGTCCACTGCACTGCACACACATACAATCCGGATCACACACTACAGGCAATTAGCCCCACTGCATATCTTTGGACTGTGGCGTGAAACCAACAGGACACAAACAACTGGCAATGCACACACACACGCGCGCACACGCACGCGCGCACACACACACACACACACACACAGCAAAGGCAGAAGAAATTTGGAAGTGTGACACCATGAACTACTTTGTTGCCCTGCAGCACACGGCAGGGCTCCAATAAGGGATAAAAGAATCAGGATTAAAGGATCTGGACTACACCAGGTTAAAATCCCTGCTTCATTAACAATCCATACGATGAAAGATTTGAAATGTGTCATCTGAGTCACAAATTAAATCCACTAATGGAACTAAAGATTCGAAACTAATAGAACGTTAAAAACACCAATTACAATTAAAGGCAAATACATACTCTGTTGTCGGACAGGGAAAGCTGAAAAGTCCAGCTGTTATACTATGCGTATTGGCATTGAGCCCCTCTCAAATTCGCACAGCGCCCCCTGCTATAGGTCACAAATGTTTAACCTATTCAAAATGTACACCTGTAAAATCGACAGGCAAATCGGTTCCAACGGAAATGCCCATTCACGAATGATTAACTTAAAATGCAGAAAGTGTTTTGCTGTAATTACACCCAGTTTCGCATTACGTAGTTCGCGTGTCATTTCCTGTTGAACTTGAACATTCTCTCAAAGTGAAATGCGTCGTTTTGTAATACGAGTCTCTTTTGGCATGAGATTCCTGGGCTTTTTTCGTATGGATTCTCCAGCGTGGGCGTTTACGGGAAATTCGGGGGAACTCCAGCCGGAGCGCTTAAAGTGCGGCGAGAGTCGCCGTGAGTGGAGCGAGTCACCATGAGCGCAGCACCTGTACTGATCCTGCTCCTGGCCCTGCTCGGCGTCCTCCTCATGTCAGGTAACTAAACACCATTACATTTTACCGAAAATTCAGCTGTCATTTTCATCAATTTCCACGTGTCTTACGTGACTCTGTACAATAACAAATACATCTAATCTAATGACCAGGCAGCTGTTCCGCACTTCTTAATAATGTTAAATATATGTATGACTTTAAACTACAAAAGAGAAAGTTTAAACCAGTTGGATGAGATACCGGTGATGTGCCGAAAAAGGCATCCCTGCCGTACAATGCATGCCGGTGTTCTGACGAGTTTAGCTTTTAGGGTTTTTTTTTGGGGGGGGGTTAGGGTTTTAGGTGTGTATTGAGGGTTAAGTTTAGGGTTTTTTTGGGGATTAGGGTTAGGGCTATCGATTAGCAATACGGTAGCCTAACTCGACAAAGTAGCTCAACTCCTTTCAGATCAGCGACCAATCGATCATTTGCATGCATTCTGAGGCATGGATGCCTTTTTCGGTATAACACCGGCATTAAGTGATAATGCGGAATACGGTAATGTCAGCTTGCATTCAATGAGGCTAATGTTCTTTTCCTACAAAAACAGGACAGGTGGTTGGAGGAACTTATGTTCCATTAAGATGTATTTGTCCGAAGGTGACTGAAGTCGTCAAGGAACCGTTAAGCGATATTAAGGTCATAGAAAAAGGTCCTGACTGTGGAAACAAAGAAATCATGTAGGTATCACACAGTATCCTGTGGGCACAGCCTCAAAACCTTGCTGCTTAAGATGGTTATAGTCTGTTTTCAAGTTGTAATGATGTATCTTGCCTCCCTTCTCAGAGTTACACTGAAAACTCTGACAGAAGATGGTCTGCCCAGGGAGGTGTGCTTAAATCCTAACGGGACGCAGGCAAAACGACTGCAACACTGCTTGAAAAGGTATGATGAGCAAACATCCTCCTCACATCTAACCAACTTTCCTACTAAACACTTGTTTAACCCAGTATCTCTCAAATTGATCCTTGAGGAACCCCAGAAGGTCCACGTTTTCGCTCCTTCCCAGCTCCCTATTGGACTGTCTCCGGGTCCCCAAGGACCAGTTTGAGAAACTATTTCAACCAACTCTGCAGTTCACCTGACGAGTTTCAGACGCACTGCTTCATTGCACTTAAAAATGCCACAGACAGCCGAGACGGCTCCCCGCTTGTTAACGAGGTCCAGCTGTTAAAGAGTATGACACGGCAATTATGAATTGAGAGCTTCTGCGAGCCTCACATTTTGCCGTGCGCTGACCTGCCCTCCCTGCAGAACATTAACCTCAGACACTGCAGGAGCAGAACGGCCAACATCGGCAGGGACACAACTCACCCGAACAGCTACCACTTTACCAGGCGGAGGGCAGGAAGGCGCTTCTGCTGTCTTCTGCAGTGAGAACTGAGAGGCTCAGAAGCGGCTTCTACCCCCAGGCCATCACACCGCTTAACACTAATTGACAGTGGAATTAAATATTCGTTTCCTACTCATACACCGTGCACCTTTGGAGTCTGACTGTATACCTTGCATGTGCCACTTAGGGTCCGGCTGCTGCCACAGCCAACGCCAAGCTAACTGTGTCCACAGCACTGATTTCCCATGTCTCCCCTTCTCTCATGCATGGCTAAAAGAAACAAGGAAAAGAAGCAATGCCTGCAGCCGCAGAAAGGGAGACGGGGACAGAAACGCAAACGTCAGCGGGCACAGAAATAGAGGCAGACATCCAGGAGGAGCAGAGGAACAAAGTAAAGGACCTCGCAGTCATGGTGTTCGAGGTTCATGTCACTAAGCAGACTACTGTCCACTGAGGCCGTAAACGTGGCTGGTTTTGAGGCCTATGTCACGGTCACAGTACCTGTGTTTACTTTCAGGACCAAAGAAAATATACATCATAAGGATGTTCTACGTCCGTCCTAGCAGCATCCAGACCGGAATCTGCCTTTTCCTCAGTAATAAGCAGCCAGCTCACATGTATGCTGGTGCACCGTAAAATAAAGTACTGCTGTGTGGTTTGTTGTTATCGCAGAGAAACAGGGAAGTTTCTGCATGTAGTGTAATCAAACCATGTCTGTGCTCTTACTGTACGACGTTAACTTATTACAAAGCTTATTCATTAAACTGATTGAAACCTTGGTAATGTACTGATTTCTTTGTGACCATCAATACTCAACAAACTGTGGAGATGCACATTTTATACAATGAACGTCAGCTGATACAGACATTCAATTAAAAATCATGACATCGGCATCATTGTGACGCCGATATCGCTGGCCGATATTTAGACTTCAGTAAATATTTAAAATTAGCAGCACAAAGATAGAACCACAAAACGAAATCAGAGCTGATTGCATTGGATGATCAGCCACAGCAAAGAATGGGGAAATTTCATCAGCTCATTCTCCGCTCAGAACCACACTCAAGGTGAGGTTACTCCATTGACGTCTCACACCCTGCGCTATGAGATGTGGTTGCCACGCACATTCACGTGCTGTAATTTGCTATTTCATATTGTTTTCAGTTTTTGCACTATGCAAATACATTTTCATTACACATATACTGTAATTGTTTACGCAATTCAATACTGCACTGTCTTGTCTTGCACCATTGTGCCTAACAATGGTTTTAGCCCAAGGTGCTTGACAAGGGTGTGTGGCAATGCGTTTTGGAATTGTACATGACAAATGGAAAAAGGGAAGACAAAGAAAAAATAGCAGAAGATGAAGGACAGGAGCTGAAAGCTTCCAAGTAGGAAGAAACATGCTATTTGTCCTATTCTGTGACGCCCCCTCACTCCCCCCATGGCATTAGAATTTCACTGTGTTCCTTAAAACATGAAACAAAATCTTAAAAAGTAAAGTCACTGATGGCAATTTCAATACCGATTTGTGCCACTCAGGAGGTAGCTGGTAATTAGTATATTAGACAAAGATGAAGCGCTTAATAGAAATGGCTAAAAGTATCAAAAAGGTTTCTCAATATCCTGTCTTTCGGCGCCGTCAGAGCATGTACTTTTGTGAAGTCATAGGAAGCGTACATTTACATTATATGAAATTAAGCTTTTTACAAGGAAACAATGAGGGTCTAAGACTACCCATAATCCTTCCTAAAACACTGGTCTACAGACAATAAAACAGAGTTTAGGACATTAAATTTCTCTGTACACTGCAATGTCTACCTCCAAAACCAGGATCAAACGGCTGTAAATGAAATGCACCCTTCTTTAAATGAATAACCTCCTTTCATTGAACCATATCCAAATCACTGCCAAGAGTAAACACAATTAAAAAAATAAAAGTGAAGACGTGTGGTAAGTCATGTGACTCAGAGAAGACTAGATATGGGCGTGCAGGAAGCAGACATGGAAAGCCAGCTGGACTAGAAGTGGCAGACCCTGGTGGAAAGGATCACAAGACGTCGAGCTGCTCTGTCAGAACATGCCGGCCGCCCTGGGACCGATTCTCCTCCTGTTCGCCGTGGCACTCCATGCAGGTCAGATAGAACCGGGACAGGACCGCGTGCTACGGTAAGTGCCCCTGGGTGCAGACTTAAGTGTGTGTGGCCCTGTTTTTGTAGCTCCAGGAGACTCAGTAGCTGTGCCGACACTGTTGTGCGAGTGCCCGGAGATGAGGGAATCTGTGCTGTGGAAAAGCATCACAGACTTCCAGGTGATACCAAGGAGCTCCTTTTGCACCAAGGTGGAGATTGTGTAAGTAGGACAGCTTTGGTAGGAGGCTGGTTCGGACCCCATCGCTCGCCGCCCCGAGGGATGCTGTGCTGGGTGCATGCACCAACACTGGCCATTAAACTCACACTCCTTCCAGCGTGTAACCACACTTGGCACTAAAACGCATCAGCACAGCCTAGAGATAGTGAACTTTGATTTCATGCCTGTTTATAAATATACAGTAGGTACTGGGAAGTCAGATATCATCTAAGTTCAAGTAAGCTGGTCAGTTTTCCCACATTAGTGCACCGAAACACTGCAGCAACTGCCTGTAATCTATCTGCGCCTTTTACCTGCCACAATGGGTCATCCAAACCTGCCGTCACTGCTGAAAAAAATAGCATAGACCAGCATGATTTGCATGCTGGTATATACTGGTTAGGTGCTGGTGTAGCTGGTGGACTAGCAGAGCTGTGCTGGTCTGCCTGCATTTGAAGCTGGTCCACCAGCAATATTTCATTATTGAAGCTGCACCACAAGCACCAAAACACCACATATGATGGTATAGCCAGTATGCATTATGCTGGCAATGCTGGTGACCAGCTATGCTGGTCTGTGCGGATTTTTTTTCCAGCATGGGTCAAAGCAAAAGTTAATCATGTAGACTAAAAAAATTAGGATAGATGTAACTGATTAGTAACTGAAATCTGATTCACTGTCATTCTGCACTGTCTCCAGTCATGTTGGGACACGCTCAATGGATTACCTCCACTGCACTCCAAAGGTGGGGAGAATTCGTGGGAACTCTTATCTAAGCATTACCATCTGAAAAAACATTTTACTAATTCATGCTATTATCAGTCTTCCAAGAAATCATAATACATGCCATTCATTCCCGTTTTGCTTCCAAATCTTCCCATTTCTCATAACATATAAAAGCAGACAGAAATGTCAAACTTTATTAATCTCCTGGGGAAAAAAAATCAAACGAGTGACATCTGATGCTAGACACCCAGTATGAAGCTCCAAGCTTTGAAACACTGTGTTTCTAGGAGAGCTTTGTCTTTGTGGGAAACCCTTACAGGTTCCCGAGGATCACAGCTGCTGGGAAATCGGATCAAAACCCCAGTTACGTCACCCTGATAGCACTCGCCGATGAGTCCTGCTTTATTCATGTGACTGTCTAATGGCCAGTGATCTTCTTGCAACGGAGCTGGTACTTCCAAACGTTAATGTGCAACTTGTCTTTTCTCAGGCTCACCCTGGGAAATGCAAAAGTCTGCCTCAATCCAGAGTCAAAACAAGGACAGAAGATACAGGAATGCTGGAATAAGTAGGTCATGCTGCCATTTTATATAATACTTTTAATATTATATAAAGTTATAATACTTATAATTATTTATTATAATACTTTGAATTATTTATTCATATATGTTTTTGTCACTGAAATGAACAGATTACCTGCATACTGGGCACTTTTCTGAGAGGTGATAATAAGTATGTGTGCTGATAAAATGTATTGCTTGGCTAAAGTTATCATGGAGGCGCACCCCCCCCCCACCAGTCCAACCCTGTACTTTGTAATGTTATTGAATCATGTATAGATTAAGTTACGAGTGTGCTGTAGATTGTATTAATATTTTTACAACATCATATATTAAATAATACATATTCTACAACATAATTGAAAGGTATAAATTAATGACTATAAGCTATATAAGGCATAAGAAATGTCCTAATTTATTTCTGTTGGCAGGTTATAATTGTTCTGGTTTAATTTACGTATCCATCCGGTGTTTTATATCTAGCAGTGAATTTTGTAAATTAAGTGTCTTTTTACCAAAAGCGTGCATGGGAAAACCTTCCATCTAGTGGCAGATAAGTGTAATGGCAGGTAAATGTAATTTCCATAATTTCCAAAATATAAATGCCTAACATAAACCTGCTTCTTTCCAGAATAAAGAACAAACGGGAAGGAAAGACAAAAAAATGCAGGCGAACCAAATCTTAGACACCACATATCGCACCAGCTCTGCAGCACCGACTAACAAGCTTAACAGTTTCAGGTTGTTTGCCGCTGTCTTTTAAAATCACGCTTACTTTTATAGGCGTTTAAGAACTAGGAGAATATTTTGTGTTGTTTAGTTTTCATAACTGATTCGTTTGTCATTAACACAATATTTAATTTCCTGTATAATATATTCTTCGCATTGTATATTTTACCATTCATTCTAAGGTTTGGGAGGGGTCAGGGATTAGGCTATGTTATGCTTCGTTTGCGTTCATCATTTTGATTTTGTACATCAAGTTATTATAGTAAACTTTGCGTAGTTGTATTCGTAATTTAGTAGCTTCTTTTAATGAGAAATATATAAATAAAATGAGCCACAAAGAATTACGCGGCACCTCTTGATATAGGCCTACACAGATACTTTTTAATAATAAAATACTTCATTGACACACTGAAGTGGTGAAATCTTTACTGCAAAATAAATCCGCAATCGTAGTAAAAGTATCAACATTATTTGGCATCTTTGCCTGACGACCCAGTACATCCGTTAAGAAGCCGATAAACTGGTTTGCCCACCTGTTTAATCTAAACATGCTGTGATATCGATCACCAAGCAAAGGCAGCTACGTCCTGCGGCGAGGGAGTATACAGATCGGGACTGTCGCTGTCAAACTGCGTGCTTTTTACCACGGAAATTCATATTCGGAAATGCGAATTATAGCGGTGGATAATGGCCAAGGTTCTGCACACTACCGTCTCCCACTAAAAATTAAAAACATAAACAGAATCAAGTGGATCTCCAGGGAGCAGGAGTGCAGACAATCTCGGTGCGTTTAAGGACAGAAAATAAAATGCATTACATAGCCGTTTAAAATGATGCAGAACTTATCAACATATTAAAAGGCTAACGTGTTTGTTAACGACAGCAAACGCAAAACATCGATTCTAATACAGTACATCCATTAGTTTCTGCAATGTAAAATGTAGATAATTACACTGGTTTCCATGCATATTATCGTGCTTCGGAGGATACCCAAACTTACAGTAGTAATTAATAAATTCCATTCTGTGGAAAAAAGATCTCAGGTTAAGTAGCAATCTTGACGGGAGCAATCTTATTTGTATGATTCCCTTATTCTTTTTATCCCGTCAACCCCCCCCCCCCCACAAAAAAAACCGTCAGCTTTGTTCATTTGCACTTGATACAAACAATAAACTAGATTGTCTCACTTATTGTTACAGTGGTGTTGCAGTGGTCAGTGCAATCTGAGACTACAAACGTTTTCTTACCATTTCCTCTAGGACAAAAAGAACTGCGTGTAATTTTACTTCCAAAAGTTCCACTTCCGAATTCCAAATCAGATTCCTCGTTTTATTCACGTAGTATTATCGTGACCGTACACGTCCTGGAAGACGCAGCCCCCAAACAACCAAAAAAAAAAAACACTCTCAAGGTGCGCAGAATGACAATCGCATGACGTTATCAGAATCTTTCTTGCCTTGAAAATAAGCCAATCGAGGCCAAGGGGGGCGGGCAGTCTGTTCCGAGACTTGTCCAAGGTATGGAAGGTTTCTCTGCAGACGGTGCTATGGCAACTGAGACGTTTGTATGTTTCATTTTTATAAATCGTCATGTATAATGTGCGCTCTAATGAAATAAAGTGATATGTAAAGTGATAAAGCGGACTCTATGCTGATAACACAACTAATTATGAAAAGTTTTACGTCATAAATGAATTACTGAATAGCATTACGTCTAAGCACATGTAGACCTAAGATAAATTACGGTAATGTAGGACAGACAAGTTAAGCACTGGCTTGTTTTTCACATGTCCCACCTAGTCCCCAAAGACTGTGGGCATGACATCTGGGTAAACA
The DNA here is from genome assembly GCA_026784285.1 of Stomatorhinus walkeri. Lineage (NCBI taxonomy): Eukaryota > Metazoa > Chordata > Actinopteri > Osteoglossiformes > Mormyridae > Stomatorhinus > Stomatorhinus walkeri. The sequence continues at coordinate 12,278,520 of JAODUD010000062.1, read as the reverse complement.
AATAACCTGCAAAAGCTGGGCTCATGTTATCTGAGGAAACTGGGACAATACCTCGCCGGAAAACACTGCATCAGCCTCAGAGGATGTAATTATGGCATTACTGCTGCAGACGGAAAGCGGAGCATCCTGTTGGGCACGTACAGTATGAGCCGATCCACGTGCGCAGGACAGCATTTCAGTGCAGGCTGCTGGTGGTACACTGATACAGTACATCATGCCGATGCCCCTGTGCCGGGGTCCCTCCTCAGCTGCAGCCTCTGGCCGTGCAGCGCGTGCCCCGCCTTGGAAAGCCTTGTCCCCTCGGACCTGTCTGCTGTGCCATGCGGGTGCCCGTAGCTAGGCAACCGGCCAGAGGAAACAGATGTCCGTCACTCTCAACACAGATAGAGCAGTGTGACCCCTCCAGGCCCCCTTCAGCACAGCAGTCGCTAATCACAGAACTAGAGTCAGAACCAGTCATGATAGTGGTACAGGCAGCATCCATCCATCCATCCATCACTTATGCAGTACATGGCTGCAGCAGCAGCAAGAACAAAAATAACAAAAGAAAGCATAGTGGCACTCAGACAGGGTGAACACGGCTGCCTAACCCCTCTCATGGGCTCTGTACCTAACACTGTGTATCATTTACCTCAGAGGTCGGAACTCATAACTGGGAATGACATCACAAACAAGCTAACCGCGTCCCAGTACAGCAAGGACCTGTTTCAAAAAAGTAAGATTTTTTGCTTAGGTTAATTTACTTCAGTTTAAATGGGCCTTTTCTTCGTTCACTTATATTTAACCCAGACTACCTTAAATCTGACAAATTATCCAGCTAAGCAAGAAATCCTGCTTGTTCTAGCCCAGTTAATTATTAGCCACTGTTAGCAATATCAGTTGATAACAACACATCACATGATGTCAGTACTAATAAACAGAGTAGAACTATAGTCTTTTTAACTTCTGTTGGTAAAGGGCGCAACCATCTTGAATTCTGAGCTCGGAGTTGTGAAAATTCCTCCCAGTTCATGAGTTGGAAATTCCGACTTCAAGGGTGTTCCACTTCAAATTTCTGAGTTACAAGTTCGCATGAAACGCAGTATTAGCTGTCTTGTCTTCTGGCTGAGGAGAGGCTGATGGGAAGGCTGTGCTGGCAGCTCATTGGCAGCCTCCTCGTTACCACACCCTCTCCCGTGACCCCTCCCACGTGACAGCGGGGGAGTACATGCCTACATACCAGACTGAGCCACGCTTCCCCAGTCCACCATCATGTGGCGTGATGCTGTCTCCTCCATCAAAAGGCTCTTGCACATGATATTTACATGGATTTATTACCTTCAAAGCTTAATTATTTCATTAAACATTTGTGCTATTCATTCATATATACAGTACAAGAGTTAATATCTGTGTTGCTTAAGGGCAGATTGTGATCTGTCAGCCAGAACCTGAAAAGGTGACAATTTGCTTAATGAATATCATGGTGCTCTCAGCAATCCTTGGACGGCTGACAGGTCTTACTCAGCCTTCTGCCCTGGAGGGGTCATCTTACAGGAACTCTCATTCCACAGAAGGCCTCTCACGTGTAGTGACTCAGAGACGCCTTCCCCAGGCTGAGCATTTCGGGCTTAGTATCCCTGTCACATTCTGACCATGGGGGCCTTGTCCGAGGTCTCCTGCTCTGTCTCCTCATACTCCTGCATCTCTATATCCTCCTGCGTGTCACCAGTCTTGCTCTCTCTGAAGCACTGGTGGTCAAGCACTCCGCTGGAACCCCATCCCAATGCCCTTCCAGTGACTCCCGCCTCGGCCTGTGAGTCGTCTTTAGCCCCCCGCTCCCAATATGGCAATACCATGGGCCTCCTGCCACCTGCCAGATGGAGTATGGAGTAGGAAGGCCCCATAGCCCTGGTGTCTGGGGCACAGGTGTCAGGGTTGCTGCCTGCCTTTGCTGATGTTTTGTTTTTGCTCAGGATGAAGTAGATCACACCAGTAACCAGCAACATGGTCCCTGGAATGACACATGCAAAGGCTGCTGGGACATTTCTCCTGGTTGGCATGTTCCCTGGACGGGCGTTGCCAATACACCCATGGAAGCTTTGCTTTTAAAAGCTCCATGGAGTGTGAGGGATCATACCTGGGATGACTGCATGCCACGCAAGCACTGGGTGCAAAAAACACACCACCGCCATTATGGTGTAGTAGAGAAACTTCTGGAAGCCTCCAAGATTTGACAGCTTCTTCCATAAAACAAAGATAATCCACTTCGGAGGGCAGCTGGAGGGACAGCACAGCGGAAGATGAGGTTCACCCCTCCACGTGCGAGCGATTAAAAAACGTTGTGATTTGGCGCCCTCTGTAGGAGCATACCTTGAACTTCGTCAAATAATAGCATTCAATCTGATGGCACAATAAAAACTCAAAAAATAACATCAATAAAATGTAAAACAGCATAAATGAGGGTATTAAAATAAGAGTGTGTTGCACCAGACCAGACTCACTCCCCAGCAACCCCTGCGCTCCGTACTCACGGCAGGCATGTCACCAGGAGACTGTCAACGAAGTAGGACACCTCCAGTATGGACACGCCCCCGGACGATACTCTGCGGGGACAAGGCAGGGATGATCCGAGTGCCACACAGAGGGGACCCTTTGTGCAATGAGCCGCGGAGGTGACCTGCTTTTGCATCTCAGTGCTAATTTGAGGTCTCATTCGGTAAAGAAAGGCCTGCATTACTTAAGTGAGTTATTGATCATTATAAATATGTAAGCAGTGCGCACCTTAATGAGGGCACTTAAAGTTTATTTCTTTGAACTGAGCGATAGTAGGGAGTTTGGCACTTTAACAATGTTTACAGGCAGGGGGGCGGAGAGGGAGGGGGGTGGCATGCAAGCTCCAGACCCTTATCAGTACTGCCTCTGTACCACATTCTCTCCGAAACACCCTATAGCAAGGGCTCACACTAAAAGTCTTTATAACCTTAAAACAATCCCCTCACACAACACAGGGCACCTACCTGTCATTTTAAACAGCATAATCGGCCTGTAAACCCCTTATTATTTTCTCTTACACGCAGGATCTCATTCAATTTCATATCCTGAGCTTGCCTGCAGGCAGGGAGCGTGCGTCGTGTGCCAGGGAAGACAGGAAGCTGACAGGCGCATTTTTGAAGGCCAGCGATAATGGTCCTGCTTAAGGCCATGAAAGGACCCCCATTTCCACACCTAAAGGTCTTTAAAGCTTCGTTTCTGTTAGCTATGTTAGAAATCCCATTGCTTACGTAGTTAAAGTGGACGTCAAGTATTCGGAAGAGGGGCAGATAGTTGGCAGTGCTGTTTGCTATTGAGGCAGCAGTTCCGGGGTACTTACAGGAGGTACACAGCCAGGTTCTGGAATTTTCCTTGGTTCAAGGTCTCGATCCCCACCGCACACAGCACTGGGAATAGATGAGGCAGGAAGATGTGTCAGCACCTATACATTTATGTGGAATGTGGAATGCTGACAGGCAAACGCAGTCACACTGTCAGCCTCTAGGGGTCAGCGTGTTCACTTACCTGTGTGAGCGTGGCTCTTTTCAGTGCCCAGGAATGATGGGCTACTAACAGGGGCAAAGGTCCCAGCAGGGATGTGTACCAACACCCTAAAGTAATAGACCTAAGAATTTACATTATTCATTTGTGTCCCCCAATATCAAACTCTGTCCTATGTATGTATATTGTATGTTATAATTTTATTATTTTTCTTTTTTGTCCTGTTACCCCAACCTACTTAAGTCAGTCTCATGTTTGTAAGTTTGTATTGTATTGTGTCAGTTGTTTCCCTTGTCTTGCACAGTTAAAAGAGCGGATCAGGATACATTTCACTGCTTGTTGTACCTGTATAACTTGCACGTGACAAATAAAGAATCTTGAATGTTGAATCTTGAATGTTGTTGTAAGACTTTTTGTACACCAGGATGTATTTGGGTGAAGTTGAATTTAAACTCCTCCATAACATTTTTTCATTTATTTACTTTCTTTACTATATAACTTTCAGATTTCTCAACGCCTACAAAAGTAATTTAATGTCAGCCACAAAGGACGCTGACAACTGAAACACACTTTACGCACTTTCATGCTTCACAGAGCCAGTCGTTTGTTTGGAGCATTTTGAAGTATTTTATTCGCTGGATCCTTGCCGAAGCATCAAACCAGGCTGTCACTGTCTGCCACGGCTGTGAGAATAACAGGCCTACCACTGGGCTAACATGTGGTATGTGTTTATCGGTTTATTTGTAAGGCGTACACACAGAAAAAACAAATGCGGTTATGCAATGTGCACACTTAGTGGGGTTTTAAGAGCTTCCATGGAAACGGCAGAAGGCCAGGAGCCCTGCGTACTGCACTCTGCCCTTTCCAAATTTCCCAAGGCTGATTTCATCACGGACTCTGCAAGCTTGCAGCACTTCTGGTCTGACCCTTGCTACAGCTTCTTATTAGCCTCCCGGTCCCGCATACGCCTCTGATCTACGTGAAACTCGATATGTTAAGGCAGTCAAAGGCATTCAGTGTACAGCGTCTCACATGATTACATATTAGATACGCACAGCCTCAGGGCCGGCTTAAATCATCCCGACTCCCACACTGTCTGTCTGTCTGTCTGTCTGTCTGCAGGGGGATGTGTGGTGAGGAGGGCCGCAGGAGAGAGTAATGCACTCTGGGGATCAGGCCAGTGACAGGGGGGAGGCAGAGCACCCACTTCCAGCCCCCCCCCCCCCCCAAAAGTGTCAGTAATGTTATGACTTATGGTATTGCCATGGAGATCAGGCTTCTATCAGAGCAGCGAGCGCAATAAATACATCAGGAAAATACAAATACTTAATGTCCTCCCTGTGACCTTGTCCTAACCTTTACTCCACATTTACAGACTACATTCCCACCAAACTACAAAAAATTCAAATCTGTGCACTCACTTCTTATTAATGATAACAAAAATTAGGCAGTAAAATCCCATGCATATACATGTCCAGCTTAGTTTTCGCATAACTATTTAAACAGGGTGACCATATGTGCTCTATTTCACGGTCCTCTCTCTTGGGACCTAAAATACATGAAATTTCCAGCTCTTCCTTTAGTTTTGTGTATAAATTTGCTTTCTACAGAATACTTTCTCAAGCATATTTGCCTTGCTTTGACATCTCTTTTATCACCATGCTCCTGGCTACTTCTTTTCTGCACAGCAAAATATGATCACCCTAGTTTAAAGTGCCGGTAACCTTAATGAGAAGCCTCTGATGTGATACCCTGCAGTTAGGAAGGTTACCTGCCGCCGTGGAAACGCCAAGCACCCTGCAGATACACTCCAGCAGAACCCAGAGCACCGAAGACCCCATCGTCTAGCCGGAACGCTCGCTAATGGCGGCCTTCGCTTCAGCACAGTTTAATCCCATCGCAAAGCGGCATAGAAGGACCGGTGGGGGCCAAATCTTGGTCTCCCACCCCAGACGCAAGTGGCCTGGCGACGGCTAATCCTGCCTGTGTTTGGTCTCAGCCCCCCAACTTTCTGTCACCTCCGACCGCAGCATAGAGCTGGTGTGAACAGAGATGTTCGAGGGTTTTGGGATCCTGTGATTAACTTATGAATGGAAGGTACTGGTTTACATTTTAATCCGGTTGATTTAAAAAAATTTGTACATTTTTTCTCCATGTTTTTTGTGCCATTTTATTTATTGCGTGCTTGTGGTATGGTTATTAAATCTGCATTATGTGCCCAGGAATGCTGCAGAAAAGTAATTTGCCCCCTGGAAGCAAAAAAAATGCCCAACTGACCGAGAGAGAGAGAGAGAGAGAGAGAGAGAGAATGATCACAGACTGAACCTGTTGTTTCATGTCAGCCTGCACCTGGGGCCGGATTATTCTCACTCACTGACCACAATGGCAGACCTAATGTGGGATACACTACAGGCCACAGTAATAAATAAATGACATCCTGCTTTTTCAAACTTTTTTTACAAGAAAATATTAGAAATACTTAAAGCAAATGTAACTAAATGGTTTTGAAGTGCAATGTAACAACATACATTGTTAATGCGATTTAATAAATGCACAAGTATGAGTTTCATCAAAATAACCACCCCTGCCTTTATCACAGCAGCACAGATTCACTTCATCCAAAGAAAAGTTTTTATGGCAGTAACTCGACCATGCAGTCCAGCTGCTCTCAGTCTGCTTGACTGTATTAAGAGATATTGGCTTCCTTCTGACCAGATTGATCACAGCCCTCAGATCTCGAGCACTCATCTTCCGATTTCCTTTGCATGTCAATAAATGTTAATCTTGAGCCTTTCATGTCATTTTCATGTCGCTGTTGCTTCTCGTTAACCTTTTTCTCTGCAAACAGTAAGTCACTCCATGCTTAGAAGCATTTAACTGTTCTCTGTACAGTTGTTAGCTGTGCTTTTCTAGCCATCACAAACACACAGAAATATTTACCAAAAATTCTCACTTATCAGGTGTGACACAGTATAACAGAAGATTGAAGTGAGGAGAAGATAAACAGTGCAGTAAACCTTTCGCAACATGATCTGGGACAAGACAGACAAGTGGCTGACATTTAGTTAATTAAGACACCATCAAGAGAGGCCAAGAGTAAATCAAGGTCTGACATATTAGTGAATATAAACCAAATGAATGTTAAAGACAGACCTCATGATTTCTTCAAAACCAATTTCAGCCTTTATGTTGTGTTACAACAAGCTATAAAATATTGAAAACCAATCTGTTACATTTTTCTTAAAATCCAACACGACGCCTCTGGTCTGCAGCACACATTAACCCTTCAGGCTTGTGGCCTCCTGCCAGGTCAACATCTGTGACTGACACACCGAAGAGGGACTGCTGTCATGCGGGAGCTGAGGGATCAGGCCTGTCATGCGGGAGCTGAGGGATCAGGCCTGTCATGCGGGAGCTGAGGGATCAGGCCTGTCATGCGGGAGCTGACAGATCAGGCCTATGATGTTTGAGTTGGGGGATCAGGCCTGTGATGTACGAGCTGGGGAATCGGGCCTGTCACGTAGAGGCTGGGGAATCAGGCCTATAATGTTTGAGCTTTGGGATCAGGCCTGTCATGCAGGAGCTGGGGGATCAGGCCTGTCATGCGGGAGCTGAGGGATCAGGCCTGTCATGCGGGAGCTGACAGATCAGGCCTATGATGTTT
>JAODUD010000062.1:12253878-12271246 GCA_026784285.1 Stomatorhinus walkeri | reverse complement strand
GAGTTGGGGGATCAGGCCTGTGATGTACGAGCTGGAGAATCGGGCCTGTCACGTAGGAGCTGGGGAATCAGGTCTATAATGTTTGAGCTTTGGGATTGGGCCTGTCATGTGGGAGCTGGGGATCAGGCCTATGATGTTTGAGCTGGGGGATCAGGTCTGTCATGCAGGAGCTGGAGGATCACACATGTGATGTTTGTGTTGGGGGATCAGGCCTGTTGTGTGGGAGCTGGGGGATCAGGTCTCTCATGCGGGAGCTGATGGATCAGGCCCGTGATGTAAGAGCTGGGGGATCAGGCCTGTGATGTAAGAGCTGGGAGATCAGGCCTGTGATGTAAGAGCTGGGGGATCAGGCCTGTGATATATGAGATGGGGAATGAGGCCTGTGATGTAGAAGCTGGGGGACGAGGCCTATGATGTAAAAGCTGGGGAATCAGGCCTGTTATGTAGGAAATGGGGGATCAGGCCTGTTATGTAGGAACTGGGGGATCAGGTTTGTTATGTAGGAACTGGGACATCACAAGTGAGGATGTATGATGTATGAGCTTCGTTTCTGAATGTGCCCTACATTCATGCACTCCCTTGGTCCTTTGGGCTGAGCTTGAACTTGAATGTTATTATTCGACTCACTGGTGACTGAATAGGACCTTGATATCATAGGTTGCTTCAAACTAGTCGACACTTTGCATTTTGGCTGGATACTGAGTCTAGGTGCAGCAGAATGCAACCATATAACTATGATAATACTAGGGAAGACCTCTCCTGGCTAAAGTCCGACTCTCGCCTCACCGGGATTTACACCCCCCCCCCCCCCCCTCAGGAAGTGAACTACATGTTTAATCATGTTAAATGTGCCAGTGGCTTTTGGTGGAATCATCATTCGCACCTACCAAACCTGCGTCAATGACATATGGACGTTTCACAAACAAGCATAACTTCTTGAGAACACAAGCGGCAAACTGTGTGCATGTATGATTTGCATTTTTAACTGCATGCAGGTCTGTGCCCCAGTGGGTCCTGGTCAGTGTAACCTCTGTAGACAATCTCCATCTGTGCCTAAAACAAGAACGTCCCCCAACAAGGGGAATATTAATATATTTCCGGGGGATTTCACTGGACCATACTCCCTGTAGAAGTTGTCCATACCTGTGTCTGCTGTAGACGACATCGGAGCAAAAGGTGTGTTTTACAGCATTTTGCTGTTACGCAACATCAAAATGCTGGAATATCTTTAATAAGCTGGACTGCGTATTCAGTAATGAGGCTTGTGAATGGAGCCCAGCAGTAAGCACATAAGAAAAGCATTAGGACACATATAACCCCCAGGCGGTCTGCCGGGCTGGATTAGGGTGTCGGATCAGGCATTTCCTGCAGTAATTTGCAGGGGAATGGTGTGGGGGGTGGCACTGACCTGCTACTCAGCAGTGCCACCTGGTGGCCAAAGTGGAGTATGAGCGTGAAGGACAGCAGAGCAGAGTACAGGTGCTGTCCTCGTTCATCAAAGCAAAGCGATGTAACAGCCGGAGGGTGGACTCTGGGGGGACTTGCTTTACATAAATGCTTGTGTATCGCTGACACCCGCACGAATGACGAGACCCAGGCGACAGCTTGAAGCCATTAACTCAGCCTGCTCGCTCCAACATAGTCGTGCGCCAGGACCTCTGTCCGTTTCAGTCACTCTGGATGACGGCAGAGCCCAGCCCTGTGCCCCCGGCCAACCTGGATCTCAGGAAGTGTGCCGCTGCCAGGCCACGTTGTGCTTCATCAGCACCTGAAAGCAGAAGTCTATTGAAAAGTACGTGTGCGCAACAACTGGGTAAATGAAGTCACAAGCTTCTTCTGCTTTTTATGGTTTTGCGATTGAAATGCATGCTGGACAAAACACATCAAACATGATGCAACTGCGTCTCTGGTAGAACAAACAAATGAGTCACTGAACATTTCACAAATGAGTTTTCAAATCCTTTCAAACACTTATCTGGCATGATTGATGGTAAGGACTATTTTTCATGGAATGTGACTTTGGTGAACCTCCAAATTGCTGCTGTTGTTCTGCTGATCTGGTTTGTTCTCCACTGTAATAACAGTTTCCTCATCTGATGTCTGGCCAGGTTCTCTCTACCTGCAGTAATATGACGAATGTGTTTTTTTTTATCTTTATTTGTTGTTTTTTTAATAAGTCCGTGGCACCCTCACTTACTCTTTACGTAAGAACCACACGGACAATAAAGAACAAGCTGTTCTCATTCGGGCACACACACACACACACACACACACACAGAGTGCAGGGTAAGGTATGTAGCACTGTGGGGCCTCTCACAGAGGAGTGCAGGGGCTTGGCATACCCCTCGGGGCCCCCACTAAATGAAGCACGTGCAACGACGCGTGGGGCCCAAACACTGCAGGCAGGGGCGCCACTAAAGATGACGGGCCCCATAAAAGCATGTCGTATTGAGACCCCAACCCAGACCAATCAAAATTATGATCCCAAACTTTTAGGGCTCCTGATGCTTAGGGGTCCTTGGAATTGTCGTAATCAGCCCCCCCCCCCCCTTTATGGCGCCCTTGCACAAAGGCCCAGCACGACAAGAGTGCAACGTACAGGTGGCTTACCTGTGGATTAAGCTGAGGGATGGTGACCCGGGCACTAACGGAAGCGGACCTAGACGTACATAGCACCCACAGATTAATATTGGGCATCCTTGGACAATTCTGTCATGGACCTGGTACTGGATGGCAGCCAGACCGACCATCCTAAGAGGCAGGAAGTTTTGACATGATGCGACCCCCCACATTGGACACTGAAAGCAGCCCCGGAGGAGGTCACATGCAGCCCGGCAGCATCTCGGAGAAGTGTGGGTTAGCAGCGTGGGACAGTCTGTCTGTAATTAACACCATGTGATGAAAGTGGCTTTTCAGCATTAATGAGCTTGGGATGCCGCCATGCCAGCTACAGCCAGGGAGCACATGCCCACAAGATTTATGCACCCCATGGTGAAAATCATGCTCCACATTATGCATGCCCTTCAACACAGAAGGAAAACATTTGGTTTCGAGGTGGAGCTGTCTGCAGCTCCCTACCTCAATTTCTACCCAGAATACACTGCAAAAATGAACTCCTTGCAAGTTTGGTGAGCTCTCCCAATAGACATCCTGCTCAGGAACAAAGAATTTGCTGAGGGTTAGACAATTTTGATTTATAAGATGTTGTGCAATAGAAGGCCTTCTGTATCCTGCCAAGACCACTGAGTGTCCTCTAGCAGTGACAGGAGGTACAGAGATGAGGTCAAGGGGAGAGGAGGGGCAGGGCTGGGGGCAGGAGGTGGAGCTTTACTCTCTTTCACAATCGGCTGCAGGCTGTACTGGGCCCCTGTGCCTCTCAGAGGGTGCCTTACGTCAGGCCTGTCTGCAAGCATACAGGTGTCTTTGCTGCGAAGTGCGGGGAATCTACGCACGTTCACCATTCAGCAGCTCACGGCTCATTTACTCCTAAACTTTTATCCCTTAATTACTTCGCTGAGGCTGTTCCTCAGACCAGCATCAGGAGGCGCTGTCCCGCATCTGCCTTCTAAAAAAAGCCAGCAAGAAGCTGGGTGTACATGCCAGTGAATTTTTCCATTTATATTGACGGAGAGAGCGGCTGGTTCTGCTCACGACAACCTGACAAAGTAGATAAGACTCGGTGGAACTGCTCTTGGCTACACCAGCGGTGTTCTGTACCCCCCCTACAGATGCTGCTTAAACAGTTATTGACCTCATTTCTGATTGGGGGAGGGGGGGGGGGGTTGGTCAAACTGGTTGAACACATGACAGCGAACTCAAGGAAATCCTTTCCCAGTGGTTGGAGTTTATTTCAATTTGAAGCAGCACACATCACAAGCACAATCAAGGAGCAGGGAGAAGGGTAAATCCTTCCAGACCCGCTACGGGCTTCGGGGTTTTCCGGGGGAAACACGTCAGACAGTTGTGCCATGTTTCATTAGAGCATTTCCACAAAGAACGAAGCCTGAACTTTGGGACTGAGAGCCATGCCTGGCTCAGGATGGCACAGATATCATAAGTGACTACAAATCGCAGCGAGGGAGGGTGGAGCCCCATCTCCTTGGACGTTTGACTTCCGCAGAGCAGGAGGTGCCGTGACCTTCAATGGGCTCACTCGTCTACAGCGATATTTCACCTTAATTCCTCAAACCGACTTTGTCCGTCCCACGCAAACAGCCCCCCATTAAGGCATGAGGGAGGAACAATAAACGTTTTACACTCACACAAGTGTGCCTTTGTGCACAGTGACACGCACTTAGTCAGTACTAAGCCCGATTTATGTGTAAATCTGATAAAGCACCTGGGGAGCGGATGTTGGAAAGATGGCAGCTGATAATATGGATGTTCACATCCAGCCCACGTTTGTATGAATGAGGAGTTTGTTGGAGACACAAGAGGATAAGAAGAGCATCTTTGTCACAAGTCTGATGCACAGCATCTCTGGGAAATCATCTATTTTTGGACAGGATTCAGACCCATCCACTCTCATAAGTGGCATTCCATTAAAAGCTGCTAAACAGAACAGCATCAAAGTCAAATTCCCATCTTCTCCATAAATGAGCCCAGCCAGTGAAACAAATAGCAGATGTGACATAAGAAGAACAAAACCACCAGCATGCAGGCCAGATTATTCCAGTAAAAGCTGTAATTCTCGAGCAATTGACTTAGAAGCCAAAGTATGAAAAAATGAACATCCATCCTTGGCTAGGATGCCGGACATGAAGCTGTCCACAACTAATCTTCTGAAAGTTTGTGAACCGATTTCCTTCTCTTAATCATGCTGTGCAAATTGTGCGGTGAGTTAACTGTGTGGTTATTAGAGGGATGTAGACGACCATAGATGTTGAAGACTGATGTCTATTTGTGGCTGATTTGACATAATAAGGTATTTATGAGTCTGTTTACAAACTTGGAGAACCAGATGAATCTGTAACGAAGTACACCTTCCAGGATGTTCATCCCATGATGGAACAGATGCACAGATTATTATGCTGCTCTTACATGTGTTATTTCTGGTTGACTGGCAGTGAAACTCTGCTGTATATTTACTGTCATGGTTCCCTGATGGATGACGTAGTTTCATGCATTTGAGGGTTGTGCAGGCATCACATCAATGCAGATCCAAAGAATTCAGTGCATGCCTAAATTGCTTACATACACAGCTGGAATGTGTATGGAACAAAGCTCTCTTTTAGAAACAAAGGGCATATAAAGACTAGCGACTGGTTGAGAAGAATGATGATTGTCTTTTTACTGATGATTGATTGTGATTGTTGCTTTACTGAAGATGCTGAATGTAATGTAATGGTGATTGCTGCTTTCGTGAAGGTGCTGAATAAATATGGATAATGATGAGTGCTTTCTTGATAACACCGAATAAAGTGTGATAGTGAGTGATGTTTTCTTGAAGGAGCTGATTGAAGCATGATGATGATTTGTGGATTCATGTTGATGCTGAATGAAGCATGATGGTGATTGTTGCTTTCTTGATGCTGCCAAATGAAGCAGGGTGGTGATTGGTGCTTTCTGTTGATGATGAAAGAAGCATGATGGTGACTGGTGCTTTCCTGAGTCTGCCAAACGAAGCATGATGGTGATTGGTTTTTTCCTGATGCTGCCAAATGAAGCATAATGGTGACTGGTGCTTTCTGTTAAAGCTGAATGAAGCATGATGGTGATTGGTGCATTGCTGACATTTGGCTCCCATTCACCACACGTTGCCCCTTCCTGGATGCTTCTCAGAAGGCTGCAGGCTGCTACAGCTGGAACTGATCATCCATCTATGATCTAAAGGTGGACTTTGAGCAATATAGTGATTTCTGGTATTCATATAAATAAAATGTTTTATGATGGTTTTGCAAACACAGTAACTCCAGAAAGACCCCACACACAAACAGTCTCACAGTTTCCTATCTAACTTTGAATTAAATGTCCTTCAGCACAGTCAATGCCAAGAGAGGATTCTGTCCCTGTATTGTTTTCTAGACCTTGTCGATGACCTCTGCAGTCTGCCAACAAGGGCGCCAGTCGTGCTTAGAAACAAACCAGCCTGCCCCCCACTCTTTAAATACTTATTATCCTGATGGAAATGAATGTGGACTCAGCCAAAAGTAATATGATGAAAAAGTGAGGCCCAGCCTGGCGGACATCAGCCTGGGAACTGCATGTGCCGGAAGGTATCTGCCGAACTCCTGTAGCCTGTCCTACAGGGACCCTTCACGGCTGCAGAGTTACATGCTCTCTGCATGCTGTTCCAATTGTTCCCCAACTTGTGTTCTTCTAGAAAACTCTTCGCACCCTCCCCCTCACCCGCCCGACACTTCCAGCAGAGCCCCCTGTGGGCCACTGAAATAATCGCACATCTTTCTCTGCTGAGTCATTCATCTCGCTGTTTTATGTGCTGCTAATAAGAGTCACACTGTGGAGGTTCTGGAGGAGCTCCTCTGTGGGAGCTGCGGCAGACTTCACAGCCTGCCTGCCCCTCGTCACCTCCACTGTCGCCCCGCTCTCCCCCGCCAAATCAGGAGGAGCCGATTTACAATTTAACAAATTACGTTCCAGATTCAGATAACGGAAAACAGCCAGGTTGTGTCGGTAGCCTGCAACTCGCAGACAATGCTTTGGATTAGACCTGCTCTCCATCATCTAGCTGAACGGGGAACCATTTAAGATTATTATTATCTTATTTCAATGAAGGTCGCCTACACTGTATATCCACTTTCCAGCATTCCGGAATTCAGAATGCAGATTCCATTTTATTATGTACAATATAATGGTTTTACAACCGAGTTAGATGACATGGTGCTTCAGCAGTGATAACAATTTCTGTCACACATGCTCAGTTTATCAGGGACATATAGATGACAGTTAGCGTTTAGCACTTGGGTCATACCAGAGTTCTCTACAGCCTTCGCTCCTCATTTTGAATACAGGTGGCTTGTGTCAGTCATCGGTAGATAATTTGGAACTGAATCATAGTCAGATTTCCCCCTTTCATTATGTGCATAATGATATCAACCGCCACAAACTGCCTGCGATTATAGTGCTAGAAGTAAACAAGACCAAGTAGTGGTTTCCTGGAAATGTTGTGCTGGGATTTCAATGCATTTTTGCACATTGCACAATGCCTTTTCCCACACAGACACTCCAGCACACAGCCTTGGACATGTGCTGTCAATGTTCTCATAGTAACACAAGGGGGCACTTCTGAAAAAAGCGAGACGTTCAGCCAACATGAAAAAAAAACAAGAAACACCAGACGTTTCTACTTGCAAATTCTTCATTTTAGAGTGGAAAAATAACAATTAGCAGGAACGTATATGAGATCCGCATGTGCGCTGGATGCTGTCCCTCAACATTTCATCGGCTCTCAAAACCCGAAAGCCTCAAAGCTTCGGTGTGGTGTAGTCTGGGCACCGGTCACACTTGAAAGCCGCTCTGTGTAACGGGTCACAGACACGGGGCTCTGCTGCACACGTGTTCTGGAGGACCGGGGCACTGCGGGACTGAGGCAGGCAGGGGTGCAAGTCCTGTCTGACCCTTAAAAGAAGAACAGCTGTCAACAGGAAAGGTGCATATCTCTGCCAAGTGAGGTGATCTGGAGAAATGCACGGCATTCACCCTGCTTAGTGGGTTTTGAAGGCTAGTGAAAGCGAGGTAATCTACATTTGCCTGACGGATCATTCACTGTCACACACTTATCCATTAACCATGAATAAACACAATCCCAAAAGCTTACTAATGATCCCCATATAGTCCCTTGTTCTGCTCGGTGATGATGCAACTGACTGAATGCTTACAATGCATTTAAAACACATTCAGAGACTGCAGCACAGCCTGGGAAAAAAGGCATCAAAAGTGGCCAATGGGATTGATTCATCCCGCGGCTGTACGATGTATGAATGATGCAAGACATGCGGAGTATTCATAAGTGGGAGGCGTGATGCGGACACTGGGAGACAGCTGCCTGTGCGGCGGGTTCGAGTGACGCCTCACAGGCCCCGAGCACCTCAAAGCACGTCAATAGAGCCTGGGCCTGCTTGACAGAAGGTTCATAAAAGTGCCGAAACGGTTTGCGGCACTATTGAAATTTATCTGCTTCAACAAGTTCTGATGACTGGAATCCATTCTTCTAACATACCTCCAGGAGGAAAGAGCAAAGTTGCGGCTGGCCCGTACAACAATAAGCCTTCATTACTCCACAAACGTGACAACAAACAGTGCTGAGTCCCTCATGCATGTCGTCCCTCTGTCTGCACATTCATATGCATAATTCAAAAGTTCTTGTCCCACAGCCGGTCATGACTGGACATAATGAATATAGACCACTAGTCCTTCAAATACTTCACAGCTGAAGTATAAATATATTTTTTTGACCAAAATGCTAACTCTGCTAGAGATCGCTTCTCACAACTTGAGTTAACCTGCCCTGCAGTGAGATAAAGGAAAGATTAAAAAAAGCACTAAACCACATCGATGGTTCAGATTCCTTTGATACATAAGGGGGAACATCAAAGTGATTGAACTGCATTAAAACCAGGACATTTCTCTATGTGTTCCGACTGGCTTCCTTTCTGATGGGACATCATATGCTTTAAGAGCTCTATGACTATAAAAAAAATTAAGAGAGTACTCTACATTTTGAAATAAATTTGCTTTCTAAAATCGCAGTTTAATCCTGGAAGAAGGCTACACTGAGCATCAGGATGCTTCAAGGTTCAATATTTCTAAGAGCCGTACAGAAGAATGAAGTGAAGCAGGAGACATGGGGAACAACCTGAAACCAGTAAGTAAAGGGCAGAAGAGGCTTTCTAATGCCAGAGATGACCGTTAGCTTATCCAACAGGTTCTCATGAAGTAAAGGATGACATCAAGCGACCTTCAAAAAGAATGGGAAACATTTAGTGGTATAAAATGCATGTTTGTACTGGGCTTCCATAAAGCAAGGATGAAGCCCTTCTTAATTAGAAGCAGGGAAGAACCAGATTGCAGTGTGAAAAAAAAAAACATTATTCACAGATACACACCCTTAAATTGAGAAATGAGAGAAAAATTGTGCTGAGGTCTCTAAATTTTTTCTGTGGCTATAGAGGACAGGGACACAGCCACTTACCCTTTATATGCATTGTGCCACAACCTGCGCCCCCTGCTGGAGAGGGTGGGCACCGCTGAGCCAGGACTCCAGAGGAAGTGAGTCAGGAAGCATGCAGGAAGCGTGTCGCTAACACTGGCCGTCAGCTAGTTCAAATCACTTTCACCTTACTCACCTACAGCACAGCGTCTGGTCACCTAGAAGGTTTAAGCCGCCCCTTCTGAGGTATGCATGACTCACCGGCATGCCACGCCTGGCATATCTTCCAGGGAAAGGGGCATTGTGATAGCCATTCCACCATAGCCATGTGTACCTTTCTGCCAGATGCTCTCGATTAAGGCCCCTGCCCTGTGCGGGGGGGGGGGCAGGCAGACACATCTGACGGACGGCCATGTCCGGAGCATTAGTCCAGCTCAGTGAGTCAGTGCTGGCCTCATAAAGCAGCATTCAATTGGCACCCTGGCCAGGCAGCTTAGAATATGGATTTGAATGACTGAAGGGTTACCATGGAAACAATGCCTGCGCCATAAAAAGCTTAGAAGGTTAATTGTATGGCGCTTTACCTGAGAGAAAAAAAAATGATGGACGACTGTTTACAGGACAGGACAAATGAACAGGGCACAAAGTGCCTTCCTCGTTATGCCTCAGTTATTAATTGCATTTATTGATGCATCTGGGTTAGCCAACAGCAGACGTGATTCCTGTTTTTTGTGGATGACTGATGGCTCAAAATTCTGGCCCCTCCCACCTTAGATCACCTTTCCTTGACAAGGCAGAGTGGTGCGCCAGGAAATTCACCGCTTATTTTACATATTTTCACACTTGACTGCAGAACAGAAATGAAGAGGAGGAGAAATGGCAGCAGCTCTGGCTGCCTGCCATGCACCCTGCAGAAAAACAAGAGAGGTACAGAGCAGCATGTGCGTTAAATGTGAATCACTGATACAGGACTTTGACTGGGTATGACAGGACTGGATAGCCACATGTGTGAAGTGGATTAAACAAATCATGTGTATTTTACTTGTTGGGACATTACAATGGATTCTGCTAACTGCTAACTCACTGCTAACTGCTAACTCACTGCTAACTGCTAACTCACTGCTAACTGCTAACTCACTGCTTGTTCTCCTACAAGAAAAGGCCTAAGAATGGCTCAGAAGATCTGTGTGGTGTGCCCGATTGCCACATTCCCAAATGTTTGGGTTCATTTGTGGCAAATCAGCACAGCCCCCTCAGCCTGTCAGATACCCCCCCCCCCCCCACCTGTGGCTTGTGCTAAACCTGTCAGAACCTACAACGCCTTGTCATCATCAGCCAGAGACCAGCACTTAGGAGCACTTTGCCTGCCGAATGCTGTGGGGTCAGTAGGGTTCACTAGGAAGAGCAGATCCCTGTAGATGTTGTAGAAGCTCCCCTACCTGAATTGCCCTCTCAGCACCATGGATGCTTCTCTATGGATGCAGCATTCCAAATGAGCTTCTCATATTCATGGGAGAGTTTGAGCTTGGAGTCGGTGTCCAAAACAGCTCAGTTTTGTTTTCACAGAAATGTTCTGTTTCACATCATCATTCCCGTCATTATCCTGGGTCTTTAACTCCTTAGCTCCACACTATATATCTTGCTACTGGTCTGGTTTATGCAGCAAGTATAGCAGGGACTTTCTGCTTCTCCTGTTAGTTATCAAATCCAGATTTCCATGATCCCACCCAAATCAAGTTTGTGATTATCTCTCTTTAATCTAGTTTGTGTTGGGCCCACCAAAATCCAGGTTGTGATTGCCTCTCTTTAATACAGTGTGTCATTGTCCCACATAAATCCAGTGTGTGATAGTCTCTCTTTAATCCAGTTTTTGATGGTCCCACCTAAATCCAGATTGCCATTGTCTCAATTAAATGCAGTTTGTGATAGTCTCCCTTTGATCAATTTTGTTATGGTTCCCCCTAATTTCAGTTTGTGATGATCCTACCGAAATCCAGTTTGTAATGGTCCCAACTAAATACAGTTCATAACAGCCTCACCTTAATCCATTTTCTGATGCCCCCCCCTAAATTCAGTTTGCAATAGTTCACTTTAATTCAGTTTGTGATGATCCTAATGAAATCCAGTTTGCCATGGTCCCACCTAAGTACAGTTTGTAACAGCCTCACTTTAATTCAGTTTGTGATGGTCCTACCCAAATTTATTTTGTGATAGTCTCATATTTATTCAGTTTATGATGGTCCCACTTAAATCCAGTTTGGAAAGAACCAAACTAAATTTAGTTTTTGGCGGTCCCACCTAAATCCAGTTGTGGTAGTCTCCCTTTAATCCAGTTTGTGATGGTTTCTGAGAATCAAGCTTGAGAATCCAGTGGCTTTCCAAACCAGAGCATTACACACATTCAGTAACTGACAGTGTGGACATAAGCAACATACATACATAATAAGGCCCTCAAAGGAGGTTATTCCAAACATACATTTGTGTTGTATTATTGTACAAATCACAGAAATAAGCAAAATAAACCATCCATCAATCTATATGTCTTCGAACCAATCATCATGGCCAGAGTCTGGAGGGGCCTGGAGCATATCCCTGGCAACACAGGGCACAAGACTGGGGTACACCCTGGCCAAAATGCCAGTGCAAATAAACCATCATGTCCCAAATTGGACTGAGCTAAATCTTAAATGAAAACATGGAGAGAACATGAGAAAAAAAACTTGAGGTGAGTCAAGCTCATAAATATATTACAGATGTGTGGGTGTGAGTATTTATGCACAATTCAGTCATTAAAGTGGAGGTCACTGTAAGGTCACTTTAAGGTCATTACAATTTCGTGACACGTTGGAAAAAGCAAGTGCAGCACGGAACAAAGCGAATGTCCTTGTTAGCTGCTGCCTCTGCACGTTGTTTGGTCATCTAAATGCCTCTCACGTGCCATGCTAACCCTGCCTGCAGCTGCAATAATACAGGGACCAACCTAGGGGCGGGGCATCCACACCCCCCATCAGCACAGCACCATGTCTGTGAGTGTAAATCAGTCTCCCCCCCCCCACAGTCCTGTGATGTCCCATGTCTGGAAAGTATCTTCACTTTCTCTACAGGCTGCGACTCTCCTCTCGACAGACTAAACAGCGACTGTCTGATTACAGGAAACCTCAGAAGATGGTGCATGAGGCCAGCTGCTGGCCTGGAGTTGCAGGACCTATATCCGCTGACCCATGACCCTCTGCTGCACCCTGCACCATGGCATCCATACAGAGTAAATCACCACTAACTAAGTCGATTTGCCACCCTGGGTCGAATCTGCATCGCTGGCAGCCGTCTAAACAAGCAATAGGGGAACCGCGTGAAAACAGATGCATCAAAGGTGTGTTAAGGAACACTTGGAGGGTTTCTTTAAACACCAAGATGAAAGGGTATTATATCCACAAAGACTATGTGATTTCAAACTGGTCTGTAAATGACTTTGTTGCTTTGGTTTCAGCCCATGACGATTAAAGCACCTTAAAGCATTTAAAAAATGTCTCTACGTGTGCTCTACCTTTCTCGGCTTTGCCGTGGGTTGTCGAATGATGGTGTCGCCGGTTTAAAGCTGGCCCCTTTCACAGGACACACCCAGGCCAGCTTCAGACAGGAACCTGCTAACAATTTTTCATTCTAGGAACATTTACCGAAAGTTATGATTAAGGTATGGAAACGTTCAAAGTGTCCAGTGTTCCTGATGTTCCCAGAATGTTATCCCACTATTACAAGTATGTCTAAGAATATAAAAATGAGTGAAATGCATGAAAGAGCCGAGGATAACACTGTGGCTTTATACATAAAAAATGGGTTCTAACCTGTACAGCAAGTTTGCAATATAAAACTTTTACAAATTAATATTTTATTATCAAACAATAATTTTCAATGTTAATTGCGTTAAAAGGGTATTCAGGAAATTATGTTATCATGCTGATATTAACAGAACCTATGTTAAAATGTAAAACACGGAAATAACATTCCAGTGATATTGCAGAAAAAGTGCTTTTTGCCATGGTTGAGAGAACCTTCATATAACATCGGCTAACATTCTGGGAATGTTCCCTGTTAGCTGGGAATTGATTTGGTTTCTTCTGATAACCCTGATCTCTGCACTGGTGGACAGGATGCGACCCTGGGGCATTCCATTTACTTGGAAGTTGGAATTCAGAACTGGGAATGGTGTCACACACGAGTTAACAGCGTTGTGGTACAGCAAGCCATTTAGCAATACTAGAGACCCATTTCAAACAGTAAGATTTCTTGCTTAGCCAGATAACTTATTGGATTAATTTACCCCCGTTTAAATGCGCTTTATCTTCATTCAGCCCAGACTACCTTAAATCCAACAAGCTGTTCGCTTAAGCAAGAAATCCTGTTTAATGAAACGGGCCCCAGTTCTAGCCTGCTTAACTATATTAGCAATATCAGTAGATAACAACAACACATTTCATGGTTTTTTGTGTATAAAAACACCATTGCGAGAAGTCCACAGATAGTGGTTGGACAGCACTGTGTGTAGGACTGATTTAATGAGCAAGAAATAAGATGTAAGTGCTAATAAACAGTATAAAACTACAGCTTTAACTTCTGTTGATAAAGGGCACAGTCTTCTTGAATTCTGAGCTCGAGTCGGAATTCCGACTTCAGGGGGTGTTGCAGCTTAAATTTCCAACTAGGAACTTGATATTTCCAAGTTATGAGCTCAAATGGAATGCAGCAATAGGTCCGAGGCAAATGGCAGGCTGATGGCTAACACAAAGGGGGAGGGGGGGGCACTGTGTGCACCAGTGTGGACTGGGAATCACCCAGCTGTCCCCTGCAACCTTGCGGCTGTCCGTAGCTGTTGGGATGTTAAATCTCTCCTTATCTCCCAGGCACTGCTGAAGATGCCTCAGTGCTCCCTGCCTCGTCCCCTAGACCCCCAGAAGGTACTGACCCCACCTCAGCACATGTTCTTCATGTGGGTTTTCCGGCCACGCCTCTACAATATGAAAGGCTCTCCATCACAGCTAGCTGCTTGTGTTACATGTCACCGGGCAGTTAAAGTTTAATGGCAGGTATTATTGGAAAAGGATTTTTTGGAGGGGCAGAATGTCCCCGTTTTACTGTATACCCCGACTCCTGAATATGTAATGCGTACCACATGGCTGGCATCTGGCCAGCTGGAGTGCAGCGTGAAATTAAAGAGTGGGAGAGTATTAGAGAGTAAGTTTCCCCATTACCGTCAGCATGCGGCTTGATGCTTGACAAACTAGCTACATATATTTTTTAGCAATATACACCGCAGGTTTCAGGTAATGCCCAGCAGCACAGAACCTACTTCCAAACACATCCTGTTCTGTTAGTGCGCCTCCTGTTGGTGCGCTGGTCCACTTTGGCAGAATACGCAACATGGAGGCATCTCTGTGTCTGGAACAAGGCTGGGAAAGAGAACCACAGAAGGATTGCTTTGGGAATTTGTCCACCGAGCCTGAAGGACCTGGCTCCCAGAATTCCACGGATGCCGGGTTCAGAGACGCCCTCTCTCCAGGCTGCTGGGTCCATCAGAACCATGGACTCATTCAGGATGGGCGGATCTCTGACTTTTCACACGATCCCTCCAGACAAAATCCCAGCGAGACAGCGAAGCGAAGCTCACACAAAGTGCCCCAGCTCCACGGCAGACTGCCCTGCAGGGGCCCGCTACGGCTAGCCCCTTTTAGAAATGCTAATTAATCATTACACTCATTACTGATTCACCAAGTGAGGCCCTGGTTCTGCCTTCGCAGTCTGACTGCAATCCTATAGACTCATAAGGACCAGGAGAAGGGGGACCGATAGACATCCGGCCTTTAATCCGAGCAGCGTAACAACATCGTTATAACAGATAAACAGGCCAGAAATCCCCACAGGCTCTTGGGGCGGGGGGGGGTGTTTTTATTCACTCTGGTTTCCACACACCACAGAAACCACACTGCTTTTGGTGTGGCTTCAATATGGGTTTGTTCCCTAAGATGATGAGTTTCACGCTTCACTTCTTAAGCAGGGGCTAGGGAGAGAGACGCATGTTTTGCAATATTAAATAAAACAGTGCTTAAGCCAGCAGCACGATTAGAAACACAATGTGCTACAATAAACGACATAATTTGCCAGATGCTTTTTTCCAAAGGGACTTACAAGTGAGGATCGGGGAGCAGGTCAGACACTGCCCCCGGAGCAACTGAGGTTAAGGGCATTGCTCAAATGCCCAGTGGGGAAATTCCTCTGCCAATCATGGGACTTGAACCAGCAACCTTCCGAACACAATAACAGAGACATAGAGTCAATTCCGTACAGTTCCATAAAGGCTGCATTATATTAGATTCTGTGTTAAATTAATTTTACTTAAATTATAAGATTGTATTGAAATTCTATAAAAATGCATAAAAATTGTTTTCATGTTTCCACGCCTCTGGTCCTCATTCATTCCTCAGACAGATGTGGTGAAGCAGACCCGGAGCGGCAGAGAGCTCGGGTTGGTACAGGCTCCCATACCTGGCGGAGGCATCGCCGATGTGACCACCCTCCTCTTTACAGAACTGCTTTCACCAAACCCACGGCTGCAGCTTGTCTTTCCCTGCTGGGCCTGCAGCCGCCCCCCGGGTGACTCCTGGGGAGCCTCTGACACTGGCATGGGGGTCAGGGGTCTGAGGGGCCGGCGGGAGATCAGAGAGCACCTGCAGGGGGCAGTACGTGCCTCCCGCACGCCTCCTGCTGAGATATGCCCTCTCCATCAGCGCTAGGGCGTGGGGGTCTGCTGCCGATTTTATGGCTTGGAGGGGGGGGACACAGGAAACACGCATTCCTGTGGCCGGTCGAGGAGCCGGATGCTGCCCCCCACTCACCGAGATGTGGTCCCAGGACAGACAAGCCACTCCATTCTGGGGGGGTCCATTTGTCGGTCCAAGAGGGCAGGAGGTGGGTAGATAAAAGCCTTTAGCGCACCCAGAAAGCGGTTAGATTGGGGCAGAATTACATCATTACATTTCCCACCTACCCACGGATCTCTGACAGCAGCCTGGCCCCAAGGAGGCCACAGTCATAACGGCAGAAGATGCCCCACCCCCACCTCTTCTCCTGAATCCCTCATTGTGTAATGTATTTGCAATTGCTGTGAATTACGCACATTTTGATGAAATGCAAGGAGCCTGTTTAGTATAACTTGAGCAGATTACCATTGACTCTTTGCAGTGGTAAAGAGTAGGGGTGGGGGGGGGGGGGGCTAATGGCCTATCCCCCCATACCCCATGCTGCTCTGAAGCCAGGAGTATCAAAACAGAGGGGTAATGGGGAACAGAGCGTGACTTCCAGGCTTATGTCATGCTACCCTGGGAAGAGTCAGCAAGAAGCCGGGCTCCCGGGATCAGTATGGAACAGGGATGAACGGGATGGACCAGCCAATGGCCACGTCCCATCCTGAAGGTGTCAGAAAACTGTAAGTCACGTGACCCATTAGCCCAGACCCGGCAGACCAGACCTGCCTGTCCCTACAGTCCTGTCCTTACGATCGCTTTTCAGACACCCCTTGTCTGAGTCGCGCTCCAGATGCACAGATCGGGGGCCGGGAAACCAGCAGGACTGTCCCACAGGTGTGCCACAGGGCATGGAAGTTCTCAGAAGTGGCCAGAGCCGACAGAGGAGCCAGGAAGTCACACACCATTACACACGAGGCGGCTCGTGAGCTGGGACTGCTGGTGTTTTAACCTCCGGGGTCGTTCATGTGCTCTGAAATGCTTCCATGGTACCCGCTTCACTAACATAACACCCTCACCTTTCTGAGGCCAGTGTGACTGTCTGAATGTGGGGGGGCTGGACCTCATTCACTCCCCCTGTTTACTCTTGTTGAAATAAACACCTAAATTGGACGCGTGACCTTTGAGTCTGAGATGTATTTAAAGGGCTCTTTGACGGGGCTGGAATGACGGCATTATGCTCTGAGGTTATGCTAAGCAGCTGTGCGTTAATGGAAACGCTGTTTACACATCTTTTTTTTTCAGACCGGAAAATCCCCCCAAAAGACATTTCAGCCTCTGTCGGCTCGTTGTGCATGAGGCAGGCATTGAAACAGCCGCCTAAGTGGCCCTTGTGCGACGGGCTGCTTGTTTGACACGCCGCTCACGCTCCGTCTCGCCTTGCTCTGCCGCACCTGCCCATCCTCCCCCTGTCAGCGCTGCTCCAGGCCCTCTCTCCCTGCCACCCCCCCTCTGGTACCCCCCC
>JAODUD010000062.1:12243162-12253846 GCA_026784285.1 Stomatorhinus walkeri | reverse complement strand
GCTCCGCAAACACTTCAGAGGGGGTGTACATCTGCAGGAGGCACACAGCTGGGCTTTGCATGGATCTACCATTCATGTCTTCGTGCTCCACCCGGTTCCGTAATGCCATGCTGCCAGTCTCTCTGCAAACTCCAGTAGCGTTTGCCTTTCCAGCATTCCACATTCCTGCGGATTTGTCCCCCAGTCCGCAGTCCCCCACCGCCACCTCACACCCTGACCTCTGACCCCGAACGCCATGGCGATGACTTGTGTTGTCACCAGATGCCGGTCCTACGGCCACACAAATAAACTGCGCTCATCCCTCAGGCCCTGGAAACCCTGATGATCACAGCAAACAGGAAATGGCAATTTGGAGCACTGTCCTAGATTCAACCGGACCCCCTTATGCTTGTGCTTCTGTGTGTGTGAGATCTCCAGGCAGGTCGTGGCTGACCAGCCTCTTACAGTGCAGCCGACCTAAACATTTCCTGGAATCTCAGCACTATTTAATAAAATAAAATCAAGCTGGGATTTTCCTGGGTCACATGCACACATCTGAGATGGTCTCGGTCTCCTACGATCTTCTGGGAATTGGATTAGTGAAGATGAATCTGATAGGCCCATGGAAAGACTCAGAGTGGCTAGATCCTGCAAGGCCCACTACCAGCATTTACTCAGAAAGATACCAGAATTCCCATGATGCACCTGCCCAGACTGAAGAATGGGTCGTCGTAACTTTGTTAGCCTTAGTAGACGTGGGCCTGGGGGCCTGCTGCTGTGGTCCATGTTTCTGATAGGTCAGGATGCAGAGATGCTATCATGTTACAGGGATCCATCATCTGCGCACATCTGGAGAAGGTTTTCAGGTCTCGCCCGATCCCCCCTTTGATGGCCACATCGCTGCACCCTGATTCCAATACACTCTCATTGTTCTCCCGAAAAATGATCAGTATTCTTCTTTTAATCCAAACAAACTGAACATAACTCACAACTCCCATGGAAGCAGAGACTTCACATACTGTGACAGGCAGCTTTCTTAAACTTAAACTCGCTTTAACTGCTACGCCATCGACTGCTCCGTGCCACACAGTGCACCTCTTTTTGACTTTAGACTAGCAGGTGTGGAACACCACAACACGTCTGGCTGTCGGACACCACTTTGTTCCCCCCTCAGAGCGTCGTGAAATGAAAATGGGTTACATAAACACATGCTGCGAGCTCCGTCGGAGGCCCGCGTCAGCCTGTGCGGTGGCTTTATTGTAGGACGTACCTTCAGCAACCCCCCTCCCCCACCCCCGGATTGAGCGCCTTTCACAGGAACTCTGGAGCTATTGGGTAATGCGGGAGAGTAACGCCAAGCCAGTCTTAGCCCACATCGAACGTCGTGTTTTGTTATACTTGACATGACAGCATTTCACTCTGGCCAAACTTGTCAGAACGAAACTTGGCAGTGAGAAAAAAATGCAGGACTTAGAAGCCCCCGTCATCCTTAATAAACGGCCGGGGAAGGAAGAGAATTAAAAGGGGATCAAGAGTCAATCACGGTTGTGGGGATTGAGTGAAGGCGTCACATCTGTAAGCCAATCAGCTTCTAAGGGCCTTGCACGTGTCTGCTGTGTGGCCTTTGTTTGAACACACCTGGAATGATTGGTTTTTATCTGCCTCGGTAGATAGGGGGGGATCTTCATTCAAACAACACCTTCAGCTGTTTCTTTCTGAAGAATAGCAGGATGGATTTACAGGTGTTGATTTCAAAAGAGGTGCACTTTTAGATGTCAGACTCCCTCAAGTTATCTGCTGCTCGTTATCTATAGACTTTCACGGTCGTGGATATTCATCGGAGGCACAAGACAGTGAATCTGAAAGCGAACGTGGTTCTGAGAGATATTGCACCTCCCGCCAGCGTCACTCTGCGATCGTGATTAGTTTGATTATTTTTGTTATGGGAGGTAAGGTGGTAGCATTGTGGGATTGTCACCGATCAGAGGCAGATAACCGTGGGAAAGCAGGAGAGTGGATGAGGGGAAGAAAAAGCCTCTTTGTGGAGTGGTGGAGTCACCCACCCACCTGCTGTCTTAAAGAAAAGAGGCTGAGGTGTGGCACTCCCATCCAATTAGGCTGCTTAGAGCTGCTTAAAGAAACAAACTCTACCAGAACAACTGTGCTGATATCAGCCTGGCCCCGCCAGACTGGCACCTCTGGCATAAAATAAACTGTACGGCTTTCTTTATAACCTGCAACTGAGACAACACAGCTTAGCCTGCTAAGAAGCAGAGGAACCACATCTTAGCTGACCAACAAGATGGTTTCTCCTCATGCATCTCTGACCTGGACCTGCTTCCAGCACCTTCAGTGGTCCTATGAAAATATGGTGATGACCATGCCTATGAGTTTGGAAATCTCACACATCTAGTTGACACAGATATTCAGTGTCTAGGAGAAAAGATGGAGACAGTCGAACCCTGGTGGACCCCCTATGCTAAGCTCAGCATTTCTGCGGCTGGGCTGCATTCAGTCCTGCTGGTGTGTTCCCCCCCCCTCATTTCCGTCTCAGGGGCACGGCAAACATCGCTGGCAGTCAACACATTCTGAGTTAAGGGGCTGCCCTTCCAGTCCTATACAAAATAGCCCCCCCTTACATATCTGGTTATATGCCAAACTCTCTAATGCATCTGTGTGGGGCAGTGTTTCTTTCCACCAATAAAACTGCTTTTTTGCTTTTTCACCAGGGGCTCGTGGTTCTCAGATGGGATCTGGCTCAGAAGCCCCCAAGGGAATGCTACTAATCAGACATCCGAAATCGCTGTCTAAAGAATCTGCATCAATATGAAATCCAGAATTTCATTACAGTGTGATTGTCTCATGAAATCCTGCTCTGTATGACTGGTGCTGCCATGGGATGGTAGGTATGTGTGTGTGTGTTTGTGGATTAGATTTATATTATATTGTGGGGACCAAAGGTTCCTTACAACGTGAAAAAACTTGTGATTTTCATGTTGGATGGACTATTTTTCAGGTCCCCACAATGATCTGTGAATGCAATGAACAGAAGGTCTGCATTTAGATCAACATGTGTGTGTGTGTGTGATTGCGTGTTTGTGTACAATACTTGAAGATAGACATGAGAGGAAGTGATGCATAGACATCAGATGGACGATGCTCCCGTGAACTTGGATAGCAAGCAGCCAGGGTTCAGATTACTGGATATTGAGCAATGAAAGGCTGACTTTCACAAGCCCATTTACTATCCTCCTTCTTTCACCAAGCCCTCCCCTCTGATTTATGCCCTGTGTCAGGACACAAATCACGCCACTTTTCTGACGGTCCCTAAACGATTATTGATTGCTCTCCCAGTCTCTGGGGGATGAACATGACTTACCCAAGCCCACAACCTCTAACTTACTGAGTAATCAAATGCAAATATATCTTTTAAAATAAATAGAGACGGTAACGAGCTGGAGACCAGCCCAGAAGAAATGAGACCGTAGTCTACAGAGCTAAACTAAACTTAGCAAACGTGAGCAAGTTAAAGTGGCTCTGGATCAAAGGCGAGGGACCCCTGAATGCATAGGTCCTTAACCTCTGATTGAGGGGTTATTGGCCCTGCGTTGTCAGGGGGCCAACTGCTGGTGGCGGTGGTGGGGGATGGGGGGTGGAATAGCCAATCCGTGGGGGGCTTACTACTACTTATCTTAAAAGAGCCAAGTGGAGCTGAAATGGTGCTAAGTGATAGTGGCACACGGATCCCTGCAGGATTGTCTGTTTACAGAGCTCAGGCCTATGCAAGAGCGTAGCATGCCTGTCTGTCCTGACATCTGAGATCTGTGATTAAGCTGTGATTAAATCCTTTATCTCACATGGCTGATAGACATTTACTCAGCCCAAGAAACAACAGTGGATCCCTTAGGTAATAAAAGCTTAAAAGGAAATATTTCTGCCTGATAAAAGTATGACTGCTTCACCTGAAAGCTGACAGCACCCCGATAGATGTTACTGCACGGGTGCACTGCATTTCCAAAAACCCCACCGAAACCATTTCGATTCTCATTTAAAACCCAAAGTGCTTGACAAATTGCTTGCCGCGCAGACGTTACGAATTACACATTATTACAGTGACAGCATTGGGACCGTTTCCCGGTTTTTCTGATTTATTCAATAGACCGCCAGGCTCTGTATTCCGCTGTCGCATTTCGTCTGCCGATCAAGCTGCGCCGTTGACGTGCTGTTTACCGTGAGCCTCTGATACCACGAGGTGCTAGGAGGATTGATACTTCTTAGTGGACCATGGGAAACATTAGAACGTGTATACATTACCTGCAAAAAATAATATATACAAGTTCCTATGCCATTGCTGAAAAAATGTCAAGGAAAACAGTTCATTAGAAGAAACATATGTTATTTTTTTACAAATGTTATTTTTGTCATGGCGTGTGCGATGTGATGGTGTGCAGTGACTTGCACACACTTACTGGACCCACCAGTCTGCTTTCTGTGGGGGCGGCAAATTATTGCAAGGGAGGGGGGCTTGCATGAAACCTTATCTCCCCAGCCCATCCTCCATGGGACCTAGAAACACTCACGGTCTCGTCAGGTCAAATGGAGTAAACCAGAAACTGCTTTACTTTTATTGACCACTGGAAAAATCTGAGGACTTTCAACGTGAGTGTGAATTCTGCTGTGGACCCCCCCAAACACGCACACACTCCCGTCCGTAAATTCCATCTGCATCTACATGGGCCTGTTACTACACATCTTTTTCTAAGAGTAGGCGGGGTGGCGGGGGGGGGCAGGATGCTAACCTGAGCAAGTCTTTTTTTTCCTGAGATGTGTTGATAAAAAAGAGGATAAGCAAAGAAACTTGGAAGCTTGTAAAAGACAAAGTCTGCCTCAAGACAGAAAGTTGTGTCAGTGCAACTCAAGCCACTCCACAGGAACCAGACTCACATCTGCATCCTCTTATATGTAAAATAATTCAGTGCCATTAGGTTATTTGCCAAATTAAACTGGAAAAATAAATGGAAAATGTTACCTGAGGGTGAATCTTTTGCGATTCAATACGTGCTGCACGAAGCCCTCTTGGCCAAATGACAAACCAGTTATTGGAATATAAATGCTGTTTGCTGTTTGGCGTAAAATCACTACCACAATGCATTAAAAAATAACCATTGGAATGTTGTGTATAGTGAGATAACTAAACACCATCATGTACGAACAAGCATTTAGTATTATGTGTGCGTAATATTCATTTCATGTGCTGCGTAGACGATGCCCGTATTTTTACGGCCGGGTAACCAATGTGCAGACAATCATATATGTGTATAACATAAAAAATCTAAGGAGAATGGATGTGTCTGTAAATGCCGCGTGCCCGCACGGCGAAACGACGTCAAGATTATTGCACCAGTGAGAGTACAGCAAAAATTGAGCAAGGGGGGCATTAATTGAACCGCTACCTGGCGTGAAGCCAGAAGTTTTCACAGAGGAAACTTGCCGTTCATAAGGCGATAAATCAAGGAGAGGACACGCCCCCGCTTGTCTCCTGCCCTACAAAGTGGGAGTTGCAGAAGGGAGTGGATTTATCACCGTGACGAGACTACCCAAAACAGACTTTGCTAGGAATCTAAGCAGCACAAGATCTCGGACGCCGCCCGCTATGGACCCCAGAGTACCCCTGCTGACCACCCTTCTGCTGCTGGCGGCGTGCACGCTGATATCACACGGTGAGTTTGGAGCAGACCTCACGCAGCCTGCCCTCGGCCGCCAATGTGCGTCACTCTGCAAAGCATGCATTTGCGAGTGATCCCTTAACTCCGATTTACCTGTCACTATGCCTATCTAATAAGCTTCGCCAGGGCTGTGTAGCGCTGTATTGCGAAGGGTCTCTAGAGTGGATATGTTCAGTTATTCACGTGTAAATCTAAATGCACTTTTAAAATTAAGATCAATAAATATAATATTGCATATGTATAAATGTGGGATTTAATATAGTAACTGCGACTACAACGCTCTTGCTTTTATAAAGTTACTAAGGTTGTATTTTTGGCGAAATGTTAAACTATATATTGTTGAAACTAATTAATTATTGAAAATATTTCGGACTAGGGTGAGCGGAATAAATTATATCCACGGAGTGGTATTGAACCTGCAGCCCAAGGGTATGGCGTTTGGACGGCATTTCGATTTAGTAAAAGTAATCTGTTGCCTTGCTGATTAATGTGTGCACTTCCTATCTCCTTTGTTTTTATTTAATTACTCCCAAATTGGGTTAGGACAAAAGTTGCAGTGAGAGCAGCAGGTACTCACTTCAATCGCTTCGGTATGGGTTTTATGGCTCTGGCTTTCACATGATAATATGTGAGTAACCATCAGCATTTGGGGGGTTTGCGGCTGGGATGCCGATAATCCGGCGGCACCAGGCTGGTTCTCACCTTGAGTCTCTCCTGCAGGACATGCCTACCGAAGGACCATCGTACCTAAAAGTCTTACCAGCTCTGGTTTCAATTTAACATAAATAAACGTATTTTTAAACAAAGTGTAAAGAGACAATCCAACGTCTTTTAGGGCTTGTTTAAAAGTGTCACCTACTGAGAGACGACGCGTTTAAATCAACTGTTTTTGTAAATGACCCAAAGCAAAGGGTCGTTTGATAGTAATGAGATGATTACAGAGATTAGGCTTTTTCACGACGATAAGGCGCGTGAATGTTATCGCATTTGTTTTGTGTGATTAACTCATTTAGGTAATTTACATTGTTTTATTTTTACTCACACCATCTCCGAAAATGCAATTTCCAGTATCCTGTTTTTATTTACCGAATCATCCAGAAACAATAAGGACAGGGTGACTAATTTTATGACACTAACTATTTTAATTAAATGTTTATTATCTAGATTAATCTGAATTGGCTGTTCAAAGTTAAACCAGACAGGAAAGTGTATGTTCAGCTGCAAATCGTGAATTTTGAATGCAAATTTTATTCGTAATATTTTAATATTGGTCCCATTTTGACTATTTACTGATGCGGTGTCCAGAGGTGTAGTGTCTGTGTTGGGGGTCTCATTCCACTTTTCACGCTCTGTTCTGCAGTGTTGGTGTTTGTAGTGCCCAGGCTGGGGGTGTCACTCCTCTCTCTGTGCAGTGTGGCTCTGCAATGTCTGTAGTGTCAAAACCGTCTGTGCTCACCCCGCTCGCTGGCCTCTGTCCACAGCCAAACCCATCAGCCTGTGGGAACGCTGTTGGTGCCGCTCATCCATCAGCAACGTGCCCATGCGGAGCATCCGCGAGCTCAGGTTCCTGCAGACCCCGAACTGCCCCTTCCAAGTCATGTGAGTACCGCACATTCAAAGCAGCTGCTCAGCACAGTGTCATTAACATAGAAAGATGGAGGGCCCTGCATTCAATAGGTTACCCCTCCCCCACCCACATCTGAGGCTTGTGGAAAACGGTGATCTTGACATAAAAGCCAACAGGAAGCTAATGCCAGGGGACAGTTCTCCCTTGAGCTGGCCCGATGTCCTATGCACTGTGTATAACATTGCCCAATGACACTGTTCTTAGTGAATGCTGCCCTTAACGGTGAGCTGTTAAATAAAGACGGCCTCTGGGCCTCCGGCACTGAGCCCCTGATTCATACAGGAGAGAATCTTAGAGAGGAAAACTCCCCCAGTAACTGCTAAGTGTCTCCCAGGTCGTGTTACAAATGACTGGATCAAAATAAAGACCGGTGTCTGAGTTTGATCTAACACAAAGATCTCTAAGGACAGGAACTTCTCAGTTCCCCTCTGTTCTTCAGCGAGGTTGGTTAAAGGGTTAGCGGTTACTAACCGTTTGATGTATGTGGGGTTCTGTGCAAAATTCTTATAGGATTCGTGTGTTCATACTTCTAGAACGAAAGATATAATCAGTAACGACCTTCAGGGAAGTAGTGCAAGTTTAATGTGTCCTAGAGCTGAAATTCTAGCTACACTTTGCCCTCAGTAAATACTATAGGTTTCATCCGGAACAGAAAGCTATAATCAGAATATTGCCGTGTTTTTGTTCGTACGAGTGTCCTTGGCCCAATTTAAATAGGGAACAGCCGAAGATCAGAGTGGATTCAAAGCCGTTTGTGTCTGGGCAGAAATAGGATTACGGATCGTGTGGTCTCCATGTCCCTTTGAAGGCTCGTCACAGGGACCCGCTAACGAAGCCCAGTCGGCAGCCTCTGACAACGGTCACGCGGGTCGCATCGCGTGAGCGAGCACGGGTGGTGTCAAACCACGGTGAAATCTAGGCGGGAGAGTGAGAACTTCACATGGGAAGCGGTGCTCACGGCACACAGCAGACGTGTGCTGGGGAGTTTACTGCCACGCATGACCTGGGGACGGCGCTCCCGTGGGCGTCTGCCGTCTGTGATGAGGACCACATGCGTGGCATTGCGACGGGCTGCCATGAGTTTCTCGTCGATTATTATCAGAGAGGAGAAGGCGGCATCTTTCAGGATAAAACACAGGCAGCTCGAGTGGCTGCGGCCTACATGTGGCGGGCTCACTGTACATACGCCTCAAAGCCAAACTGTTAGCTTTAATGTCAGCCTCAGATATATGGTGCGTGGAGAGATACAGTAAGGTCACATATCATTCTCGCTGGTTGTAGTGCTAATGAATGTAAGTAGTAAATATAGTATAAATACTGAGACATTTGGCAATGCTTTACATTAACTGCACCTTCATAATGCCTTTATAATGCATTCATAGAACATTCATAAGCTGCATGTAAGTATACCTCAACGTCCTAACATGCCATAACAGCTTACATATACATTAATAACAAACATTATACAACTATACAATTATAATGTTTATTATTATCATATAAGGGGTGGCACGGTTGTGCAGTGGTTAGCACTGTCACCTGGAACCTGGGTCCGAGTCTCTGCCAGGGTTCCATGTGTGTGCAGTTTGCATGTTCTCCCCGTGTCGTTGTGGGGTTTCCTCCAGGTACTCCGGTTTCCCCCCACAGTCCAAAAACAAGCGGAGGCTAATCGGAGTTATCAAAGTGTGTGTGTGGATGGGTGAATGGTGAGTGAGTGTGCCCTGTGATGGGTTGGCGCCCCGTCCTGGGCTGTTCCCTGCCTTGCGCCCATAGCCTCTGGGATGGGCTCTGGACCTCCTGCTCCCCTGAACAGGATAAGAGGTTTCAGAAATTTATGGATGGTGTTAAGATATATTAGGATGTTAAGGTATATTTACATGCTGCTTACGAATGTTCTACAAAGGCATTATGAAGGTGCAGTTAATATAAAATGTTACCCATAATATGGACGTGATTTTTTAAGGCAGAGACATTATAGCAGACACAGAGAGATGCAGTTCAGGCACATGATTGGTGGGGACAGACTGTGTAGATTTGGGTTCCTGAGGGATGGTCATGGTGTTTGATGTACTGGTACACTGCCTGGTACACTGCTCCCTCAGTACTAGTACTGTGCCACCTCATTTGTGCCTTCCACACAATGCAAAATTTTAAAAAGTTTTTAAAATCCTCTAGTTATGAATCACATCCATATTGTACCAGGTGGGCGCACTACGTCATGTATGTAAATCAGAACGCAGACTCAGTAGGGGATAACGATTCCCCACATCAACCTAACGGCGATACGTTCTCAGGGTAGCGCGTAGGCACCGGCCCACAACCCAGCTCCATAGAAAGGATGACGGCGTTGTAGCTGACATTTCCCAACATTCATTGGATTACATAACTTTCGCACAATGACTACTCACAGTTTGCCGGCCACAAGGAATACTGGGAGATCAAGTATTTGTTTAATGTTATTTGTTAATCTGGTTATTTTGAAGTTCTCCAGGCACCCAGGCATCGTCCCCTCTATTGAACTGCAGTATCGAGCGATGCCGATGCGTTGAGTTAAATATTTACTTTCATTGAGGTTATGAGGCGCTGTTCTCTCCCAATGTAATGCAGTTATTTTAATTTGCCTGTGTGTGTCGCTGTTTGCCTTTATTAAGGCAAATTAAAGAATTAATTGTACCTGAACTGAATAACAGGGTCTCTGTCTTGTGGTTTTCGGAACCTGCTTGCCACAATACTGTACCCCCTCTGTAATTTCCGTTGCCCTCTTGCCAAGTCAGTGCTGCCCGCAGGCTTGGGTTAAACGCCCCGCTGACGCCTCTATTTCCCTCACCCCTCCCTCTGCAGCGCCAAGCTGAAGTCCAACAAGGAGGTGTGCATCAGCACGGAGACTAAGTGGCTGCAGCAGTACCTGAAGAATGCCCTTAACAAGTAAGGCGAAACCCTTTCGACAAGTAAGAGAAGCAGCGGGTAACCGTGGGAAACGGGAGATGAAATACGAGCCTGTTTCAATGCCACCTCTCATCTTCCCAGAATGCTCAGAGGCGCGCGCGTGTGTGTGTGTGCGCGCACGTGGTACTGGGACATGGGCATGCAACCCCTTGTGTGGCATTAAAACAGGTCGCTGTGGTATTTCGCTTCTCCTGTTTCCTACTCCTGTCATGTCCCAGCCCGACCTCACCCCTCCCAACCTAAACTGAAACCCTAAATCCCTTCGCTTTATTTACCTGCCTCTGCTTCCTTAACACGAACTTCTCCAAACTGACAAACACCCGTATGCCGTGCTCCTGAAAGGCCCAGCTCTCTGTCCCTGAGGCCGGTCCTGAGGAGCACAGGCTCTCTGTCCCTGAGGCCGATC
>JAODUD010000062.1:12187909-12232741 GCA_026784285.1 Stomatorhinus walkeri | reverse complement strand
GGTCTGCGTGTGCACATTAGGAGATGTGGCTGACAGGTCTGCATGTGCACATTAGGAGATGTGGCTGACAGGTCTGCATGTGCACACAGCCAAGAATGGCCTGATATTAAACACACATATGCAGAGCATAATGCATGTTTTATTTCAAATGGCAGGCCTACTTTAGTGATAATTACTAAGAGAATAATTTGACAAACCGCAATTAACTTACTGCCCGATATATGAGAATATCAATTACTCATAAACATTTTGTAGGTTGTTTACGACCAGTTAACCCTTAATGGGTTCGTGGGCTGCTCAGCCTTTTAGGTGAAACCAAACCAGATTCTGGATTGCATGCAGTAGTTCTACTTCTTAAAGGTACAGTATCTCAACCTTACTATTTTTCAAATAACTTCAGGTGGAACCCACATGACATTAGCCTGCATTTCAATATAATTTAATAAATCGATATCTGTTTTTACAAACCTACAAGCAAACTGGGATCTTTGTTTTTACAGTATATACCTTTTGATCATATTTATGCTGCTGCTTTACCATGATTTATGCAATTTTGTACTTAAGTAATTTTTCAAATACTGTCAGGCAGTAGGTAAAATGCTGACAGGGAAAAAGGATAATATGTAAACACAGCCAAACAAACATATGAACAAAGAAATAAATATAGCACTGTTGCTTCACACCTCTGGGACCTGGGTTCAAACTCCGTCTGGGTTCCATGTGTGTGGAGTTTGCATCTTCTCCCTGTGTCGTCGTGGGGTTTCCTCCAGGTACTCTGGTTTCCCCCCACAGTCCAAACACATGCTGAGGCTAATTGGGGTTACTAAAATTGCCCATGGGTGTGCATGTGTGAGTGAATGGTGAGTAAGTGTGCCCTGCGTTGGGCTGGTCCCCCACCTTGGGTTGTTCCCCTCCTCATGCCCATTGCTTCCGGGATAAGCTCCGGACTCCCCGTGACCCAGTAGGATAAGTTGTTTGGAAGAAGGATGGATGGATGGAAATAAATATAGATTGGTGTAAGAGTGTTTTTTCTGTAGAAATTTCTTACCTGTTTTGGAATGTGGCTTGTGGGTAAGGGCTCTTCTGCCCATGATCAGAAGGTTATTGGTTCAAATTCTGTTGTTGACAGAGTGATTTTACCAACGGGCCCTTGAGCAAGAGCCGTCTATTCATTTTCTGTAACCTCTTGTATTATTCAGGGTCATGGAGGGCTCTGGAGCCTATGGGCACAAGGCAGGGAACAACCCAGGATGGGGCACGACTCATCACAGGGCACACTCACACACCATTCACTCACACATGCATGCCTATGGGCAATTTGGTAACTCCAATTAACCTCAGCATGTTTTTGGACCATGGGGAGATGCTGGAATACCTGGAGGAAACCCCAGGACGACACGGGGAAAACATGCAAACTTCGCACACATGGAGATGAAGCCATGACAGAGACTTGAAACCTGGTTGCAGAGGTCAGAGGCAACAGTGCTAACCAGTGCACCTCCCTGCCACCCAGAATAAAAGGCATCATTTATAATTGCATAATTCACTCTTTGCATTTGTGACTCTGGAAGGTGAATGACCTGGAATTCATAACAGTATTAATTCATTCATTCATTAGAATGAATTCTTCTGTGTGCTTTTTGTTTGTTCTACTGGTCTGTTTCTCAGCTAGCACCCGTGCTACCTTTTAAAATAAGAGAACCAGAATGCGGGGAGGGTACACAGGGCTACCAAAAGGGAATCTAAACCACCTGATTCAGAAACCCGGGGTCCCTTTGGACTCCCATATGCTTTCACAATTTGTACATCCCTGAACTTAAATATTTTGTATGTTATGAAACTGCTTTCAGTGTGTAAAAACAACATGGAGCTGAAAAATACAACAAAAGATTTTTAATGTAATATGTAATGTAATTTACTTTTCGTTAAGTTTATAAAATTGGTATCGAAAACAGTATCATTCAGGAATCGGTATTGGAGTTACGGGATTGATACTGGTACTGAAAATCTTTGAAAGGTCCTCAGCCGACACCAGTGCTCTTCCACTGAGGGACAAGAATGCCAGTGCAAACTTCAAAGAGACTGATATGTCCAGCAGAAACACCAGGATTGAAAACAGCACAAAGAGAAGAGAGGTAAGCGTTGTGAACATTTACTGTGCCTAGGGAACTTATCTCTGACTTTACATCTGAAGCTTGTAGCATAGCATGACTTCTGTCCCGCAGATATGTGTCACGGGACAATAAACATGGCTGGTCTTTGATATTAAGTTGACATAAATGATAATATCCACACCAAGGTGACTAGATGCCATGAACCAATAAACTGATATGCCCCCCCAGCACAAGACGATATGAAAGACTATGCCGACAGGACAAGCTGCAGGATCACATGCAGATATGGGACCTTGGAGTGTCACTCCCAGAGCTCTGCTTAGTGACGCCTGCTTAGTGGGACAAGGGTCCCCTATCGGGCAAGATCCCTAATAATAATTAGGTCTAATTAGGGTCATTAGCTCTGCGATTTGACTGAATATGGTCACTGAGGCTCACTCGCAATTAAGGGTCTGATAGTCTCCGCTTCCAGCAATGACTGGACCCTTGATGGGAGAAACAACAGACATCTTACAGCCTCGAAATGAAACAAATATTTCACAGTGAAATATAGGAGGTGCAGAAACACCATCCGGCTTACAGATGCACCAACAGACTAGAGACTGACCCATATACTGGGCCTTGAGGCCTGCCAGGGTCCTGCAATTCAAAGACCGGCTGCATGTTCTCCTTTATGGCTAAACCGAGCGGGCAGACAGCATGCTAAACCGTTTAGCGAGTGTCGCTCTCGTGCGCCGGTACTAGATCACTAGTTCCGAGGAGCCGCAGGGGATACTTAGTGGGAACCAGAGCCTCAGGGTGCAAGTGAAGGAACATGATTTGAAGAGGACCCATAAATATTCCATTAAAAATAATGATGCAGGACCAAGGGGTGCTAACAGCCATGTCACACGCGGCACAGCAAGCTGAGCTGATTTCCCGGCTCGGCTCGGGGCAGTCTCACCCCCCGGCACCAGCTGCAGGAAACACTGTATATTTGTCTTCCTCTAGAAGC
This sequence comes from Stomatorhinus walkeri, assembly GCA_026784285.1. Taxonomy (NCBI): domain Eukaryota; kingdom Metazoa; phylum Chordata; class Actinopteri; order Osteoglossiformes; family Mormyridae; genus Stomatorhinus; species Stomatorhinus walkeri. The sequence continues at coordinate 12,229,633 of JAODUD010000062.1, read as the reverse complement.
ATCTAAGGCTGTTATTAATCAATACACATCTACTTCCAAAAGCTGTGTGATTAATCTCCGCAGGGAGTAGAGAGGTCACCTGGGGCCTGGGATCCTTTGTAAAGACACTGCCAACTTGGGATGTGAGCGCTGTACCCTTCGAGGTCAAGAAACGAAGAGTAAACTCAGTCTTTTGTAACGGAGAAAGAACCCCAGAAAGCCAACAGTAAGAACACGAGGTTAAGGATGGTCTCAAATATCTCACTTTAATCTATTACTGCAGCTGAAGTTTCAGTGCACGAGAAGGTAAACTCATCAGTCCCAGATGTGCTGATGTGTTCATGTAGCACGTCTATCTTAACTTAACCTGGGTGGAACACAGTGAAACAAAGCGCGGGACTTTCCTCTAAGCTGGTGCTGCCCCGCTCAAGATAGAACTTGTCTTCTTTGAGCTGGTAGCAATCAGACTCTGGATACCAACCCCCTCAACAACACCTCCGGGGCATGTAGCCGGATGAGGGCCTGCTGACCTCTCCCCAGCAACACTCCCACCCCATCGTATCCACAGCATAGCCCAACTCTGGGCATAAGGGCCCCAGGCCAATCATGTTTGTTTCTTTTTATTGGCATGACACATAAAGCCAGAGTCATGCGAGGATTAGTGTCGTTTTAATGGCTGGACAAACTGGGCCTCAGCGCCCTTCTTGAGGACGGGAAAGCAAGGAATGCGAGGACCACGAGTAACCCTTCCATCTTCAAGACACACCTTAAGACCCATCTGTTCCATGAATTCCTCTACTAACCTGATGCCTCTTCATGCTCTTCAAATGCTCTTATGTTACACTTCCTAGCCCTTGAGTAGACTTATTAGGTTCTTACTTTGTCAACAGTTATTGTTTTGTGCTCCAAACACTAACAATAACTTCTGCGCCAATTCTGCTCACACTTGTACCTGGGCATTCATTGGAAACTCAGTCTAGCTTCACTTGTCCCTAGTTGACTCCATGACAGCATGAGTGCTTGCAATATGCTGTTTGTCTCACTTGTACGTCACACTGGCCAAAGCGTCTGCGAAACATGTAAATGTAAATGTAACTGAAACCAGGATGACTGGGAAAGAACTAGTATGGGATCGACCTCCAGGAGCTACTGAGATTAAGACACCATATGATGCTGATTAGCATCACATGTTCAACCCAGGTAGCACAGGAAAGTGAGTCCTAGTGCTGAAGCAGAGGAGGACCGTTGGGTTCGAGAAGCTCGAGAGGCCTGTCACACCTCTTGCTGTTTTAGCGCACATCTGTGTGGAAGGCGGGAAAAGAGCCCGACGCCTCTTCAGCTACACTGAGGGACCACACTGCATCATCTGGAACTCAGTCTGCTTCCATTTTCCTGAAGAGGTTTGATGTGTTTCATTTGGGAACCTTTCAAGCTCCTGCCAAACCCTTCACTCTTCGGCACATTTTATTTGTCCTCGCAAATAAAATGCGTTTCTGGCTAACGTTCACATCCTGTAAAGCACACTATTATTAAGCAGACAAAACTAAACAGAGGGATATGTAAATGATGCCAGTAAAACTCAGGCGTGTTAGGAGTGAAGTCCTAACATGCCTCACTGGAGTGGACTTCAGTGCTGGTACCATAAATTTAACGAGGGAGAAATGCATTTTAACAAGTCTTACGTAGAAATAAGATTCTCCAGACCGTTTCAGTTTGGACAGATAAAAGTTTTCCCAGTAGATTTTATATGGACTTAAAAGCTAATCTGCTGTATTAAAGTTTTAAAGTTCATCAGATTTTTCTCAAGGTGTTGAAAACTCTCACTTGTTTTTTCTCACTTCTTTTTGAGTTTTGTGGTGGTGGAGGCGGGAATGATATATTATGTTAAACTGTGTCAGTGAAATGCCCACAGCGACAGCTGACGCTTGTGTTGGTGAAAAACAAGCACGGCATTACTATACTATCATATGATTACTCTCCTCAGACACTGAGTGCATAAAAATAATTACAGTACATCTAAAGATCAGAAAATAGTAAATAATACTGTTTCTAAAAGTCCAATAAAAACACTGATATCAGTGGCCTTCAAGTACTCCTGTTTATAGAAGCTGAGTTATTTCCTGTACACATGATCAAATCAAAAAGCAAAATACTGCACTGGCCAATGAAAACACACAGTTGTTTTACTGACCTGGCCTTATTGCCTTTGACACGACGAGTGTTGCCACACAAGAGGTCGCCCTGCTGGACACGGAATGTGAGACCACTAAAACAGTGTCTGTAGGCTTCATGATCCATGTGTCTTACTGTTCGCCGGGTAGCAAAGAAAGACTAAAAATGCTGACTGGACTAACAAGGGTGTTACAGTTCAGGCAGGCTGGAATATTGCTTAAAAATAGCTAACAAGGCTAACCCAGCTAACATTGCACTCTGCTAACAATGCAGTATTGTCCAGTGTTCCTGATGTTCCAAAAACATTATCACACTACTACAACTAAGTTCCTTACAAAAGTAATCCATTACAAAAAGAGGTGGAAAGTTCAGGTCCAGACCAGAGTTACCATTCAACAAACTATCCATCCATCCATCCATCTTCCAACCCACTTATCCTACTGGGTCACAGGGGGTCCAGAGCCTATCCCAGAAGCAATGGGCACAAGGCAGGAAACAAACCTGGACAACCCCAGCCCATCACAGGGCACACTCATGGGCAATTTTTTTTAGTAACTCCAATTAGCCTCAGCATGTCTTTGGACTGGGAGGGAAACCTCACAATGACATGGGGAGAACACACAAACTCCACATACATGGAACCCAGGCAGAGATTTGAACCCAAGCCCCAGAAGTGTGAAGCAACAGTGGTAACCACTGCGCCACCAGGTCTACACGCTTTCAACCAACCAGTTGAGTATAAAGTCTCTTAACTTAACTGATTAACATTAACAATTAACAATCGATCCTATTCCTAAAAAGTGTTATAAGAGCTATTCATTGGCTCCCTGTAAGCTACCATTAGCTAGCTGGTGACGTGTTGGCAGCCACTGACCCACAGACACAATGGCGCTCATGGGATTTAAAAACAATACTGAGAATACCAGTGGAAAGAAACTGCTCATATCTGTCCTGTGCCCCTATAAATGCTGAAAGGGCAATAACCTTCAATGAATCTGATCTCTTGCTCAACTGCTTCTGATTAGGAAGTGCCATATTATAGCAGATAAACAAACAATGCGATAATGACGGCGGCCTTTTCTGTGACACGGGGACTGTTTGGCAGGGGGGCAGAAAAGGGCTGCCAGCCCCAGGGCCAGAAAGGACGCAGAGCCCTTCATGCCAAGTCTCTGCTCTGGGCTGACACCGGACGTAGACCAGCCACCAGAATCCTGTTTTCAGCACAGCGCTGACCAGGCTCTCCAGCACAAGACACTAGGTCAGGTCCCTTCGGATTTCCTCCTACAGCATGTGACACTTTGCAAGACATGGCAGCGGGGGACCTACAGAAAGTGTGAGAGAACATTACCCATCAGGCCCTGCACAGGCGCCACTATATTAAGCGCCGTCAGCAGTTCAGCTGGGATTTCAAAAGGTCATTGCTGGGTTAAGAATGTCTTCAGAATGAAGAACCTTCTCCCAGTCTGGGTACAAGATTCTTCTGTACATCCACTCCCAAAGGACTCATACAAAACACATAGCGAACTCATAGAGTCCAACATTTGCCACTAGTAATAACGAATGGCTTGTCTGATTCACTGTAATCCGCATATGGATGACAAAAATCCACTGAGGGCTTTGACATCTCGGGGAAGCTCCTGTTGACCTCAATGAAGGCTGGCGAGAACGTCAGTAAGTCTGCTTCTGGAATACCCATGGGATCTGATACCCCTGCAGCACCATGGCTGGACTCTGCAGTGTCCTATAGAGTCTAATGTGCTTTCAGAGAATAAACAGGGCTCAGCAGAAACAGCTCCTTCAAGAGCTAGACACAATAACTTACCCGCCATGAACGAATTGGCACGAAACCTCTAATCAGCAGCTCTATCTAAGCTATTCCATTAGCTTGTGTTTCTCCGGCCTTTGAACGGTGACCCGCGGCTGGGTGTATCTCGCAGAAGTATAAAAGCACACTGGGGCTGTTATGTGAGCAAATCAAAGCCATCCCTGATGGCATGTAAACAAAGAGCGAAGTGCATGAAAGCTGATCACTCTGCTTAGGGCTGAAGTGCAGAGCCCAGAAACATCACACAGGAACAGAGAGTCCAGATACAGTGAGAAAGATTCCCTTGGGAGAGTCTGGAAAAGAAACAAATCCTCCAAAATGATCCCATGCAAATCCTAGAAAATGTCTAAGTGAAGCCAAAACCTGATTAGACGCTGTTTAGCCTGATATACCTCCAGCTACTCGCAGAGAACAATACAGATTGTAAAAATCAACTGGGTGGAGGAGGAGGAGGAGGGGGGGGGGGTTTACGGTAACAGGCATTTGGGAGTTACCTCCCAGGCCTGAAGGGGAGCAGGACTTCCAGCTAGCTTCACAGGACATGGGCAGGAAGGATGAATCCGTGGATGGATGAGGAACTCGCTGCTCTCAAACGCTCGCTGGCACCAGGTTCGATGCTCATGGTCAACACTGAAAACAGAAACTGAGTGAAGCGGCGCCAAGAACATATCCTCCTTTACAAGTGAAAAAATAACAAGGAAGAAAATACTTGTTTGCATTACCAGTACAATTAATTGCAACCTGTCAACAATAAAATTTCTCCACCCGCAAATTTGCAATGTCTATTTAGGGTCAGCAGAATTCCTGAAAATACGACAGTGCGTTGAACTTCTGTTTCTCTAAAGTGGATCTACTTATTTGGCCTGGTTTTCACCTTCTGTTCATAATCCTGTTTAATGTTTTGCTCAAACCCTCCAGGGAATGCATTTTAAACTCTTTGGAAATGGCATAAAACTCAAATACGGAAGATGAACACGAGGAATGTGTTCCCTGTGAGCACTGGTCTCCCATCCAGGGTCCCCTTGTCTTCTCGCTCTGTGTTTCCCTGGGATCCGCTACTCTTTACTCGGCAAATGGCCACACCAAACAAAAAGTGGAGAGTGAGAACTTGTGGCACGTTTACAGGGGCCCCCTTGACGATTGTTGCATTTAAGGCAGAGCTTGAGTTTCCTGGGCAAACCGCAGATCCATAGATGTGGTGAGAGCCGACTTAATGGGCCTGATAAGCCAAGGAGCAGCAGTGACACTGCTCTGGCCTGCTGGGTTGTGAGGCCGAGCCTGGGCCCAGAGAGACCCTGGCTCTGTTACCCACTCACCCCCAAACCCATCAACCCATCGCCTTCCTCCCTTTGTTGTCCAGATCCACAAAAGCCGTCTGTTTCCTGACAGCTATGCGGAATATGTTTCTGCTTATAAAATCGTGGGGGAGGGGGGGGGGTCTTTTTACAGCTTCCATTTATAGCTGCTCCCCCCAGACCCCAACCTCTAGTGCCCCAATGAAAAGCTGCCCTCCAGATCTGTTCCAGTTATGGCTCCATTGCGATGTGGTTTTTGGCCTGCCGGGGCCGGTACCCTGGTCTCCTGACACTTGGCAGCAGCAGGGACACCAGGAACCAGCAGGAAGTTGCTTGAGGTTTGGCTGTCTGCTGATTTCCTTTGCCTGTATATTTTTTCAAGGGTACGATGTTGACGACCAAACTTAACCTCATGCTGTTTGTATGTAGTCATTGAAGTGCCTTCACACAAAGTGTTTAAAGAGTCTGTGTGTGTGTGTGTGTGTGTGTGTGGAAGGGGGGGGGGCAGCCTAAAACCAAGGCATAGCTAGTTAGGATCCAATCCCCCCCAGCAGTTACAGAGTGCATGAGGAAGCCCATTCACTCCAACTGTTTCATATACATAGTTAAGAGCTTGTCTGTCTAGCATCTAGTATTGCATTTGTTTAGACTAAAATGCTTTCCTTCAGGAAGGAATGTGCAGAAGAAATGCCACAAACACACAGAATATACACACAGAAACTCCGGCTATATATGGTGATGCAGGCACTGAACTGAAGTGAAATCTGTCAAACTGGACTCACACCTCCAGGCCACACACAGACGATTCATTTTTATTTGTCAAGCAGTTTTACCAAAGAAAAGAAATTAAAATTCATAAACAGACATTGAAAATCAACTAAATATTAGCAGGAGGGTTGACAGGGGTCAGGGTAACGCGTTTCATCCATTGGAACACGATCGATCACTGCAGCACTCGGCGGGCCTTGATCTACTGGGAACAATACATTTAAAAAACATAGGTACACGTTTATTTCAATGTTTACAGGAAACATCTGACAAAATGACCATAATCAGCAACAATTGAACTTTAAGGGGTGCAGAGTCTGCAGCTCATTTTCCCACACATAGTAGAGTGCTAACATTAGTCGTGATTTATCTCGATCTGTAGGCTCCAGGACAGGAAATTAAAAGTTATGCAACAGCTGCTCTGTCCTTTACAGTCAGCATGGAGACGGTGCTGCAGAACAATGGCTGACAATGAGCCACCAGGCGCGAGAGCTGGAATAACAAGCAGATCCCACCAGGGAGGACAGGATCTCTCATCGCTCTGCTCAGCAGGCAGGCTCTCCAACACCTGCCTCACAACACACACACACGCACACACACAGATTTTTATATCGTTGTGGGGACTCTGCATTAATTTCTGTGGGGAAAATTCTAATCCCAACATGACAAGCTTAACTCCTACCAGCCCTAACCCTAAACAGAAGTAATGAAATATAAGACTTTTGGCATTTTTAGTTTTTTGATTGCATTCACAGATATTTGTGGGAGCCTGAAAAATGGTCCCCATAATGTCAAAATAAAAGGTTTTTCATTACATTGTCGGGAACATTGAATCCTGTGATTTTGGGAAGGTCAAGTGTCAGAAGCAGGATACTTGACAGTATAAATGGCCAATGAGATCCCATGTCCATTGACTCTCCCCCATTGAGCCTTGGGGAAGCACAGGCCAGGTATCGACGACAGCCACCTCGGAGGCTCCAATTTTAAGTTCAGGTTTTCTAGTGATGCCCATGTCAAAAGCACTGATCCTGTCAAAACTCAGTCTGGCCACCTCCCACACTGAAGCTGCACCTCCCACACTGAAGCTGCACCTCCCACTCTGAAGCTGCTTCCAGAAGAGAAGCGGCAGAGCTCCACTGGAAAGAGTGCGACTGAGGTGACTGGGTGGCAGAAACGGACGAAAAAGGAGTTTCGCTTTGCCACCCACTTCTGGAAAAATATATCTGAGGCCTCAGAATATCCAACCTGCAAGTAAAGTTACGAGCTTCATTTCGTTTTATTATTTAACCGTAAAGAATCTGGAGATCCCATGCACTGCTCACAACTGGTGCACAAATCCAGCATAAATCTCTCCACCATGGGAACGACCAGTGAACAATAGAGTTTTTCCACTAATTGTCCCTTGTGCTTAAACATGCGTGCCGAAAACGACACAGACGGGACAGTGGAGGATCTTCAAAGTCGTTCGCATGAGTTGCCACGGCTGCAAATGAATGATATGTGGCAGCGAAACGCTGCAGCTCTGCACATGAGCTTATAATCATGATGCACAGAGATCAAACCAAACCTTAACTGTGAATAAGTGCAGCCGTATTTCACTAGTGGATACACCGTGTTACCACTAATTATTAACATGTAGATAATACTAGTTCACGGTGATGGTCAAAGGTTTGGACACGCCCACTGAAAATCATTTCATGTTCAACGAGATATTGACCTCGAGGAGACCTCAAGTTATGTAGTAAGTATTATCCTGTGAACAAAGAAAGAGATGGAGTGTCGTGACAGATGACCTGGCCCCCACAACCCCCCAACATAAACCATAAAGTGCTGGCTTGCTATGAGCTGGATTGAATAGTAAGAGCAAGGTAGCTTGTGCCCAGAACTAGTGGAAACTTCATCAGGACTGTTGGAGAAGCATTCCAGGTGGCCACATCTGGAACCTGGCTGAAAGAATGCCAAGAGTCTGCAATGCTGTCATCGAAGCAAAGGGGGCCTCTTTTGAAAAGTCTGAAATCTGAAAAAATTTTGAGATGCTGAAAACTTCGCAATATTTGATATGTATTACATATTTTGTATGTAAGTCTTTTACTATATGGTGACTCACATAGCTAAAACAGAGACAAATGCATTAAAAGCAGGTGTGTCCAGACTTTTGACTGATACTGCGTGTGTAAAGCACTGATCAGCAGCATGTCAGCCAGGTATGGCCCATTAGCTTAGCGTCACACCACAACTCTACCGTGTGGTCACTAAGTTAGAGCCTTATGTTAATGAGGGGGTGCTGGAGGAGAACACCCAGAAGGGACAATGTCCAGACCCCTTAGATCAATTATCTCTGACCTTTTCCAGGTCTACAATCTAACACCATGTGTCCCAGACAGCGACACTCACCTTTAGAGGTTCAATAAGCTGGCAGCTGACAGCATTATGTCACACAACAACAGGCAGTCAGCAAAGCAACACACTTACTGATCATTAACAGATACAAGAAGTGGGGGCACAAATCAGGACAGGCACAGCATGATGTGCATGAGCGGCATTAGGCTAGGGCGTGCAGTGTTTTCAGTGTGCCTGCACCCTACGTAATCCTGCTCTGAGCATCAGCACTAGGCTCACAGCTAGAACATGCTCTTCTATACAAGTTTAAGATACAGTATACGTTGCGAATGGATGACTCCTGAGTTGGCTTGCGTCCCCCAAGGCACCCAACATCTGCTTTTTGTACTGTCCAGCCTCGCTAGGCCACAGGCAGGGACACACACCCTAATCTCTACTATATTCGGAAGGTAAAAGATGCAGCCTGCAGTCTGCAGGGGAGACACACCTGCGACCTGGGTTCGGGCAGCAGAGGCATTGATTCTCACATGGGCTCGCAGGCCTGGATTCTTTCTACATCATGATAGTTTTGAATGCAGCTAGGAGTTTCCTTTCAGACTCTTCCTGAATGGGGTGTTTGCGCCCCAGAGCTCAGCAGTAAAACCTGAAACTCATCTGGAGTACAGAGCGTCCCTTTATAAGTTTAACCCCCACACAGGGGTCTCCGAACAAAAACAAAACCTTTCTATAACTGCACTGCCTTTATCAGAAAACGTGTTTCAACACCACAGTAGATTTACAGCAAAAGCCACTAACAACTGGAGACAAATTCTCTGTATATGTGAACATACTTGGCCAAGTAAACCTGATTCTGATTAATTATGAATCTGAAAATATACTGTACTTTATTAATCTGAATGAGTTTACGGCAGGTCATGAATTTTAAGGAGATTACACATGGTTAAGGAATCTCACAGATCACAGTAGGGTATTAATATGTAATATGCTATAGAATTCAGGTAGTGAAATGTCATCATATAAGGAAGGATTTGATTTCAGTTTTACTCCTCAAAGATTAAATAGGATGCAGATGCTGAACAGAATCATTTAAACTGCAACAGCCATGCTGGGCTGGGGGTGGAGGGGGGGGTGTCCACAGGTTGCCACATTATGAGATGGTTGCTCATTGAGAAGGACAATGTCCTGTCCAGCTCAACAAACCAGCATGGTCACAGTCAGTGCAGAGAGCTCTGAGAATAGCTGTGCATTTGAGCAGGTTTACATTTCATCTCCTGAGCTATGGCACCAGTAAACCCAAGCCAGTGTCACAGGGTTATGCAGCAGATCTGTGCGCCTGCAGTCACTAACAGAAGCAGTAAACTCACCTAATAATTGCATGAATATAAACTTCAATTTGGCTATACACACCTCTGACAGGAATCCTTTCTGCCCAAATTCATTGTATTCACAAGCTGTTGGGACATGCTGAACCCCGCAGATGTTTGAAAAATGTTGAAAAGCGCATATTTATCCAGGGTACAGGATTAAAATCACAAGGTTATACTGCTTACAACAGGGTCCCCATATTCCACAAGGCAACCCCCAGTCAAAAGGTTGGGAATCCCAAGCTTATAGTGTAGTTCAGTGACCATTGGATCTGGAGTGGTTTGAGGTCAAGAGGTCCAAAGGCAAATTGGGTGGTTCAGAAGAAGACTATATCCTTTTATAACATTACATGAACTTTATAATGAGAAATAACGACCCAACCTCAAAACAATCTCCACCAACTGCGTAAAAGAGCGCTTGATATTGATGGGACACAACATAATAATATAGAAGCAAAGGTCCATTTGTAGGAGGGATGAATGCATGAAGCAAAATTAAATACTGAGGGTAACGTTTCCCCCTTTTTTGTTATCAAGTTAATGCTGTGGTACCAAACAGGTCATGTGGAGTGAGTGAAACGGGACTCCATTAAAGTGTGCATGCCCTCTAAATAATTATATTCTCCCACATGTTTGTACATTATACTGTAAATCTGCAGGTAATTTTACTGGTTCATATTGGGGGCAGTCTTTTGTATTTAACATCAACATAACTCAGTCAAATTGAAGAAACGAGTTAGTAAAAGCGGGTAAGGTGACAAAGGGATATTATTTGAACGATTTCACAGGTGCGCAAAAAGAGCGTAGTTTGGGTTAACTTAGCGGGGAGCTTCAGAAACTGTTTAGTTTTTCCTCGCAGAAACATCTGCCGGTCGGACCTACTTCAGTTGATCCTGGTACTTCCATATTAACCGTTTAATCCGATCTAAACCTACAGTTTTGCCAGTTATTAAATAACGACCGAAGGGCTCCAACGATGAAGTAAAGTCAATAATAACATTAGAAATGTAATTTAAATAGTAAGTGAATACTACTTTATTTCGCGTAAACGGTTTAAAGACAAGCCCACCCCCAGCATGTTGTAAAAATAACAATTGGCCTCTACTGTTACATTGTAGTTGCGGCACCTTCCCATCGTTACATGCCCTATCGGCTTGCGATGTGAGGGGTAATGACTTCCATTATTAAGGTCGCCTTTCTCATTTCATTTTACTGGACCTCAGGCAACCTGTGACCCCTTTTCCCGTCTTCCCAGGCCTGCGCCAGGCTCCCCACCCCCGTACTATACGCACTCCATCTGACGGCAACAGCACGGTACCCTTTCCCGGGGTGGAGGTTTCCAAGTCTGACAGTCAGATAGGAGGCAAAAACAAACAAAACACGCCTTAGTCCCAAAATGTAACATTTCCGAGAAAGAGCAAGTACCGTCGCCAGCTACATATGGACAGTTTGATTACCCAGATGTACAGTCCGATTAAATCATTTTTAACAGGAATTTTAAGCTGCATCCATACCCTTAATGCTTTGCAGACTTGTGCAGAATTTCGAGTCTCATAAAAGCTCTACACTATATGAAATGCGGTTATTAAACTGATCACGCCCACATTTTGCATTATGTTACTTTGAGAACACGCAGATAGGATTTGTGTACTCCCATTGTAAAGCTTTTTTTCATGCCCAGACAGAAGGTGCAAAAGATTGTTCTTCTTAAGCGAATGAAATATTTATACGTTATTTTAATCTAACGTTGTCTCATGCTGCAAATGTATATGCATGTATTGCGTGTTATTCTGTTAGGCATTTTTCAGTTTATCGGTGACTTCACAGGTTAAAGCTTTATACCACTGGCCAGATGGCTGCCTCGTAAAATCCCAGCAGACCATGCAGCTAGTGATGTACTGCTGAGTTTGACGGACGGCGTACATCCATTCATTGAATGCTCATCCAGCTGTGCAAGTAAATCTATTGCTCGGAAAAATGTGGTACATAGCCAATTTTAAGACTGTGCGCGCCATCTATGGTTCACTTTACAAAATGCTAATTATTATTTCCAAATTTTATGGTTGCAGTATTAAAATTGAGAAATACAGAAGCCAAGCACAGTAACACGACATTAATAATGAACAGTATATCTTACAAAATTATTTAACTTGAAGGCATTGAAAATAAAGCGTAGTGTAGCCGTGGGACTATTAGTAATTTATAGTAGTGTATTATAGATCTGTAAGTGTGAAGAATGCAGATGAAAGATCTGAGAAGTCTGGATTATATGAGTGGCTTTTTGACCTAAGGCTTAGGTCTTAAGCAAAATAGGTACGTGAAGGCTTAGTGACACTGCTGAATGGGACAGTAAATATAAAATATGGACAGAATGCTGGGACCCTCCTCACCACGAGGTGGCGCGCTCGGATTTTGGGCAGCCCTAACGGAAGCTTCAACACGTCTTTCATTGTAGTTCTGTTCCGGAAATGGACTGGCGGTGTAATATGCTAATGAAACATGCTTTTGTAACAGATAAAGATGTAAGTATCAAAGGGCTGGGCGAATTTTTTATGCGAATCTAACTTTGTATATTAATAGTGGCTGTGTTCATTTGGTCTAGTGTTCACTAGTCGGCCAGTCAGGGTTAGCGTGATGCTGTGACAGAGAAAGGTGTAAGACAATAAAACTGCGGCTTTCCTTGGCCGAATTCAGTCTCCTGTCATGGGCTTGAAAGTATCAAAGCAGACAAGTCGGCGAAATGTCGTTTCCCTGTTGAATAACAATGACAGAGTGCAGTGGCTGGTCTGGAACGGGGAGATGTGTGTCACCACAGGATGCCGAATCACTGTTTAATAAAAGCTTACCAAATACCGGAGTAGGTTGGTGAGGCGCATCGTGTGTCGGTTGTCTGATTGTATATAATGCTTGTCTTTTTGTAGATGTCACTGGCTCAAGGCTGGTTTTTCAAGTTGTTTGTTCCGGCTAAATTATTTGTGCACAAGTTAATGAAATACTTCCTCTAAAAATGTTTCATGTGCAGTTTTTGATTATTTTTTCCCGTTCGTTAAAATGGCCTGAATGTCATAATTGGTTTAATTGCTCTGTTTATTTTGTTATTTATTTGTTCAACTGAAATTTTCTTGTCTCGAAATGTATTAAACACTTGATTTACACTAAGATGAGTGGATGTAGAATGATTACTTTTTACTGTGCAGTAACACCGAAATGCCAGCAGATGGTAGTGAGGGCCAAGACCTCCCGGTGCTGGCGAGCCCTGGATGCTCTACTAACACAAGAGGGACAGAGACGGGGGATGAACATGGACCTGGAGGACGGGTTGTTGGCCCTGACTGGCTGGCCACCTCGGAGCCGGAGCTGCAGGCACGGCCCCGAACCTTGGTCCATATTGACCGGCAGCAGATCCAGGCTGTTTCTCAAGGGGCACAGGATGCCGAGCTTCAGGGGCTGGGCGTGGATGTGTATGACCAGGACGTCCTGGAGCAGGGCGTTCTGCAGCAGGTGGACCGGGCCATCCAGCAGGCCAGCCAGGCTGCAGCGCGAGCAGAGGCCCAGAAGGAGTACGAGAGCGTCCTGGACGACCTGCGGTACAGGCTCCGACCCGGCCTACATGGGCATTGTGGTGTTTAGAGTTGTACAGAATCTTGAGATACTTCCTTTGGCTTACGCTGATTGTCAGCATGGTGTGGACGTGTTGCCATAGTGCTTTAGGGCTCATGACTGAACAACTGAACTTGTCTGCTCAGGTCCTGCACCATTGCGTTGAAACACATCAATAAGATCATCGAGCAGCTGACCCCCCACGCAGCCTCCAGCAAAGACATCAGCAGGAGGATGGAGTCTGTTAAACGGCAGAAGGAGAACAAGGTGATCTGGTGTCTCTCTGAGCCATGCTGGGCGGTGCCACAAGGGGGCGCACATAGTGACTTCTGATTGGTCAATACGTTTAGTTTTAGTGCTTGAATGTGCATAAATTTAGTTTGGGTGTGTGGTGTTCAGTAAAGGTTTCTGTCTGAACTACTCAAATACACATGGCAGGAGAATCAGCTGAAGAAGATAAGAGCCAAGCAGAAACGACTACAAGCCATCCTGGGAGGAGATGATGTTCAGAGGATGGAGGCTGAGCTGCTGGTTGAAGGAGATGAAGGTGAGTCTAGTAATGGGGTCAGCAAATACACCTGCTCATCAGTGAGGCCGGGGTTTCTGTGAAACGTGGGCCCACAGGTCAGCTTAAGCCTGGTGTACTTTTTGTATCATTTCCTGCCTCCTGCACGCTCTACCCAAACACCACCCCTCATCAACCCCATCCAAAGTGTTTCTAGCAGGTATGAACATGTCTGACATGGACAGTCTCTGGTTGTGTGCCACTTGTGTGAATGGGCAACTCCCAAAAATGTTCGGACCTGGTTCTCTGGATGATATCCAGAGTTCTTGTGTGGAAATGGTTTAGGTTTGGGATTATGGGCAGTTTTAATGTAATTAAATGCAGGTTTTTGTCACCAAGCCTGCATTTTTTCCCCCTCTCCCATTGGCAGAACCGGGCCCGTCCTCACTGGGCAGCATGCTGATGCCTGTGCAGGAGACGGAGTGGGAGGCGCTGATCCGCACAGGTCAGATGACACCCTTCGGTACCCGTGTTCCCCAGCGGCCCGAGAAGAAGGAGCCCAGGAAGGTGATGCTCAGCGAGGGCTCGGGGTTCGACCGCTACCTGGCTGACCAGGCCCTGATGGCCATCAACAGGAAGAAGCCGGCAGTCAAGAAGAGAGAATCCCGTCACCCCGGTAACGACGCTGCAGGGGATGGCCACACATCAGTGAGGGACCGGAAGCTGCAGAAGCGCTTGCGGAAGCTGCAGAGGAATGCACTGCGGGCGCACCCTAAAGCCAGGCCCAGCAAAGAATGGGAACACCTCCCCTCGAAAAAAAAGGGACCACGGGACTCCGATAGCGAAGGTTCAGAGTACGTGCCCAGCGACGAGCTCATGGACCCCGATGAGCTGAACCGTGACGACGAGTTCAGGGTTTATGAGGATGAGGAGTACGAACTGAAGCGCTATGTGAGGAAGGCCGAGAAGACCAGGAGGCCCAGGAAGGCCCCTGTGAATGAGGAAGACTACCCCAGCAGCTCAGAGGAAGAGGAGGTAGTGAAGAAGGGTGGCGTGAAGAAGTGTAAGGATGATGGCGATATAGACGTGTACAAGCAGAGGATAAGGTAAGCTTGAGAGACCGTGGTCTCATGCTCAGCCGGGCCCAGCAGCGCCCCCTCCTGCCAACCGGCCATAATCCCGTGATAGACAGCTGTGCTTTAACTTAGTGGATTGTTGGGCGCCTGAATTTTCATTACAGCTTCTTGTTAGTTAATGCCAAAGTGAAAACCAAAATTACTGCTTGTCCCAAAATTAAATATTCATATTTATAGAAACTAAATGACATTGGCACGTTTCCTTGTGCGGCTCTAGGAAGCGATATAAAATTAAACAACGTGTTTCTGTTTCTTATTGGTACGACGAAGCGGGGGGTAGAGGCAAAAAAAAAAATGTAATTAACTGAACTGAAGCTTAGTCCTGACTTAATTACAAATATAGTCTGGGCACCGAAATAAAGGGAATGGTTTCATTGTCGAGTGACAGGCCCCGAACTCAATGAAGATGGATTTTTTCCCTCTCCCTCTCACACCTTTCATGGGGAGCTCAAATGCTTAATTGTCTGTATCAATCTTAATTTGCTTCCTGACAACACTGCCACTAACCGGCATATCGCTGCAGTCGGGGCGGATCAATTAACCACCGCCTTGTAGGCTGGCTAACGCGGCGCAAGGGCGCAGGGTTGGGGGCCCTAGCAATCTGTAGGGATACGGGGGGCCAAATCGTCCCCGTGACGACTGACCGGTCTGTGCCGGTTTATACTCTTGATAAGCATGGATTGGGGCAGCTGTAGGTGTCAGGGTGGCGAGGACCTCGGCCGAACTGCAATATGCTTCTCTCCTGCAGGAGGTGGAAGCGTGACCGGCTCAAGGAGAAGGAGCAGAAGCGACAGCAGGGGGAGGACGAGTCGGAAGACACAGACGCTGAGTTTGACGAGGGCTTTACGGTGCCCGGGTTCCTCTGGAAGAAGCTGTTCAAGTGAGGTCCCACTTTGCGGTTCCCTGTTAGGAAGCGCTGTCTAACTGAACAGGAAGGAATTAGAGAACAGGCTGATTGATGGTGTAGAGGCAGAGTTCAGACTTCTGGGTCCTGCTGGGTGTGATTAGCCAAAGCTGGGGATGCTGTCTGCCGTCGCCGGCTTGAATCGACCCGCTGGGTGCGGCCGTATCCCCAGGTACCAGCAGACCGGGGTCCGCTGGCTCTGGGAACTGCACTGCCAGCAGGCGGGAGGCATTCTGGGAGACGAGATGGGGCTCGGGAAGACCATTCAGATCATCGCCTTCCTGGCAGGCCTGAGCTACAGCAAGATCAGGACCCGCGGCTCGAATTACAGGCAAGCCCCCGCCCTCCCCCCAGACTGACAGTCTCGAGCACCATTAATATTTCAGCAGCTGGATTGCCGATGGAGAGAGGGGCAGCATAAATTATTAATGGCATTTCAATTATGATATTCCTTTAATTCTCTTAGCGGAGACATCAGAGGAAAACAAGAGCGTGATGGGCGGAGACTGCAGGGTTGGGGAAATTAAACCTGAAATGCGTAATTAAAGATGTTGGAGGCAGCGCCTGCGTTCTGCCGACGTGCCGGGCAGAGTTTGCAGGGGTCAATACTGCATGTAGCATCGACTCTCCACAAATTGATTGTTTGCAAACTCGATTAGGGCTCGATGGCAGTCTGGAATTTTAGATGGCCCATAATGTGCTCGCAGTCGTATCCTGTCCATTCATCTCGTGCAGGAAAGTGCATCACGCCGCTAATGTGTCAGCCTCTGCGTGCCTCTCCCTTCCTTTGATTTACTTCCTTGTTGTCGTCCATGAGCATTTTTATTGGTCGGAGCTTGATGTAATGAGAAGCAGTGGGTGTGTTTGCCGCTCGACCCATGTGCTTATTGTCCCCCCCCATGTACAGGTACGCCGGCCTGGGGCCCACCGTCATCGTGTGTCCAGCCACTGTCATGCACCAGTGGGTAAAGGAGTTCCACAGCTGGTGGCCGCCGTTCCGAGTGGCTGTTCTTCATGAAACTGGCTCCTTCACCAATAAGAAGGTGAGGACGCGTCTTCCTGCTCCGCGCTCGTTAGCTCTTATTTGAAGCCTTCGTTAAGACCTGACTGGTCCATCTCAAGCGCCCTGCTTTACCACTTCGCACCTCTAAATTAGATTTATTCCGCTATTAATGACCCTGTCACTAGTACCGATCGATACAGATGCCATGTGACGTGTAGCTTTTCTCTCGCTCTGGCCTTATGGGTAGGGCGTTTTGCTGATTATCTGGATGTTTACTTAATTAAACGGATTGAATTCAATTACAGGCTAAAAGTAACGAATCTCTTTCAGAACCGTTTATGGAGACGTATGTTTTCCTCACATCCAAATAAACTGAGCTGTCCTTTTCTCTGCAAGGCCATTAATCACACGGGGCTGAAGTATGGTTCACCTCCCGTAGGGCGTTGGATCGTTCCTAGTGATGTGCTTTTAATTAATTAGGAGGAAGACGCTCGCGCAGAAAAGCTGGCTCTATCTCTAAGGAAATGTTACTGTGTTGAGGTTTGACCCTGTGTAGCACGCGTTCACTTCTCAGCCTATAGTGGTGATGTCAGAGCTGTCACATGACAGCAACAATCCTAGTCGCATGTCCTGCAGTGGTGATGGGGCCATCTGGCGGGCAATTCCAGGATGGTTTTAGCAGCTGCTAGCGAGCAATCGGCCTGCCTAGCTGCTCGTGACTATTATTCTGTCACGCGTGTGTGACGGGAGTGAGATTGCGTTGCTAGCCATCACTAATGCCGGCCGCGTCCTCTTCCCCCGTCAGGAGAAGCTCATCCCGGAGATCGCAGCCAGCAACGGCATCCTGATTACCTCCTACTCCTACGTGCGCATCATGCAGGACTATATCCAGAAGTACGACTGGCACTACATCATTCTGGACGAGGGTCACAAGATCCGCAACCCTCACGCAGGGGTCACGGTCGCCTGCAAGCAGGTGCGACCGCACATGTGTGTCATATCTGTGTGTGTTGTAATAACTGTCCAGCCCTGACATGCCAGTGGTTAACGCTGTTACCGTGTAGGTATCTTTGCATAGGCGGCACCATGTTTCCTTCACTGAAAGGGTATCGATCGGATCGGACCTGATCTTTTTATCATGTGCTAATTGTCTTAGTGGGCCGGTGCATAAATCAACCTGGGTGTAGGAAGGCACCCGTGCGTAGAGATCGAAGGGGCTCTCTGAGCAGGCAGTAAGTGATGATCACTCCGGTAAAGCATGTGTCGCACTCTGCTGACGAGGGCCATCCATCCATCCATCCCCCCCCACAGTTCCGAACGCCTCACCGCATCATCCTGTCCGGCTCGCCCATGCAGAACAACCTGAGGGAGCTTTGGTCTCTTTTCGACTTCACCTTCCCGGGAAAGCTGGGAACCCTGCCCACGTTCATGGAGCAGTTCTCTGTGCCCATCACCATGGGAGGCTACTCCAACGCCTCCCCTGTGCAGGTAGGACGCCGCCCGGACTACAGCTGCCTGCACGTGACCCCCAGCGAGTCCCCGATGGATAGTAATGGGCCGTGACAGACGGGCGGCGTGCAGGCAGGAAGGAGCTGACTGCACCTCAGGGCTGAGTCCCGCCCAGAGAGAGGAAGACCCGTCATCAGCGTTTGGGGGTGGGGCATGTTGGGGGGGTAGCTTTATCTGCATCCCCTCGTTAATAATACACCGACCGTATGGATTTATGCGCTTAACTTCCTTTAAAGGTCTATCGATGTTTCCTCCGCCAATAATAAAAACCTTTACAAATTATTAATGTTATTAAATGGTTGCCGATGACAGCATGGGGGCCCCTTCTGAGAGCCGCTGCTCCTCACAAGCCCCCGCCGTGTCGGTGTATATACACAGGGTGCAAGCAGGGTTGCTCGGGCAATAGCGCCCTGCCCCAGCCGGCCCCTGGAGTCTGACTCTGAGATAGACTCTGCTCCCATTAGATGTTTGATTAATTTAGGGGCCCTAAATTGGGGCCCTCGTGACAAGGTGGTGGTTAACGTATGACCCATTACTGTAGCATATGTTATCTGGGCCTGGCTGTGTCCCTCCCCCTGCTGCCAGGGGGGGGGGGGGGGCTGCCCCACTGCCTTTTGTTGTCTCAAGCGGGCTGTAATCCCCACTTATTGTATCCCCTTTAAGGTTCCCTTTGATCTCTAACCCCCACCCCTGGCCCCCACCCACCTCGAATCATTGGCAAATGGTGTAGGGTCTGCTGGTGGATTAGGGTGGTGTTTTTTCGATAAGAGGGGCCCCTCCCTCAGGACAGGCGGCAGCTCCATGAATCTTTAATGCGCCAATCTGCCGAAAAGGGGGGCGGGAAAGGTGAAGCCTTGGGCGCTTCAGAGCAGGTGGCTTTGGTTATGTAATCCAAGATGGCGCCCCTGCCCCAGCACGCTCCCGGAAGCTGCTCCGGAGTAAATCGCTGCCCCCCCGCGGTCCCTCGACAGGTGCAGACGGCCTTCAAGTGTGCGTGCGTGCTGCGCGACTCCATCAACCCGTACCTGCTTCGGAGGATGAAGGCCGACGTGAAGACGAGCCTCTCTCTGCCGGACAAAAACGAGCAGGTACAGGAGGCTGGGGGAGCGAGCGTGTACGCGGCGGAGCCTCGAGGCCGTATTTAACCGAGGACGGCGTGCCGACGCACCACTGGGTCCGGCATGGGGACCGCCTTTGCTCCGTGCCTTGTGACGTGTGGAAGACCGACTGTTTTGCCCAAAAGAACATTCTGCTACCTTTCAGTACATTGTGAGTCCTGCATTAACCTGAATGAGATTTTTTTTTTTCCCGCTGTTGTAGGTTCTCTTTTGCAGATTATCTGGAGAGCAGCGTCAAGTCTATCAGAATTTTCTAGATTCCCGAGAGGTGTATCAGATCCTGAACGGAGAGATGCAGGTGAACACAATTTGCATGAGTTTGTGGGGGACAAAAAAGGGTTCATTTTACAGGACGATAAAAGGTCAAATTGGCCTGGACTGTTCTCTGGCTGCCCAAAGAATTACAGTAATGCTGGGTCCGGGGGGGTGGTCTATTTATTCGCCTGCTGACCCGTCTCTGGCCACAGTAGCCGTGCTTTCCATGAGAGACTCAGCCTCTGCAGTGGGGGGGGGCAGCAAAGGAACGATTCATCACCCTGTCCCAGGATGCTTTTGGTGCAGGGGTCACAGAGGATGGCTGTGTGTTTACAAACCTCTAATGGGCCTGTACAGTCCATTAAGCTGCATTTTTAATGGACTGTCCACTGCCGGGTCAGGGCCGGGAAAACGGCAACAACAGACGCAAACGTCACTTTGTTTTATTGAAGGTAGTTTTTAATTAATCAGCCTTATTAATGCAATGGAATTTTTGTTAAGGAGGCTTTTTCTGAGCCATGACTTGGTTCTGTTTCTGTGTGAATGTTTCTGTGCGCATGTGTGTGTGTTTGTGTGTGTGTGTGTGTGTGGCTGTCCGGGACCCCGCTCAGGTCTTCTCAGGCCTGATCGCCCTCAGGAAAATCTGCAACCACCCAGACCTGTTCTCAGGCGGCCCCAAGATGCTGCGTGGGATCCCGGAGGAGCAGCTCACCGAGGAGGAGCGTTTCGGCTGCTGGAGGAGGTCCGGAAAGCTGATCGTGGTGGAGTCCTTACTGCGGCTATGGTTCAAGCAGGACCACCGGGTGCTGCTCTTTACACAGTCCAGACAGGTAGGGGTGTGCGCGTGTGTAAGCGCGCGTGTGCATGTGCGAGAGGCGGAGAGAGACCTGCACTGCCGTACAAAGGCAGAACACGGTACCTACACTGACACATGGACCACTTCAGAGTTTTTTCACTGTTCTTCCCTGTTTATAGTAGGGGGGTGCATGATAGCATTTTCCTCACAACGGAGTGTTGGTGAGCTGAGATATTTTGTCATGAGAGACAACAAAACCTAAGAGACCCGATTTCAGTCATGAATTTTGAAGAAATAGGCAGTCAGAAGGAGATCCAAGCATAGAGCGACATGCGGGGTGCGATGGTCGTGTTGGTGGAAACGAGATGCAACAGATATGAGGACGAATGAGCCTCAATGAGCTTTTCCTTTGTGTGGAGCATGTGTGGACTTAGGCTGGGGGGGCATTTGACTCATCAGGAAGTCACTCAGCCACCTAAGGAACAAACGCGTCCCCTGCACTTATTGCATTTTTAGGGCGCCGTCTAGCTCCAGCTGTCCGCGTTCAGGGTAAATAAGTTCACAGCCCGCAGGATTAGCACTTCTCTATATGTACTATTAATCCCCTTTAATCCTGTTAGACTAAGTCTCTTCTCAGGGTGTCCCAACTCTTCCTTTCAACAGATGCTGGAGATCCTGGAGGTGTTCGTGAGAGAAAAAGGATACACTTACCTCAAAATGGACGGCACCACCAGCATAGCCTCCAGACAGCCTCTGATCGCTCAGTACAACCAGGTCCGCTCTGCTGCGTTTGTCTCCGGTCATCCTGCCGCTCTATCTTCACGTATCTCACCCAGATTCCTCTTCTGCAGGACGCGTCCGTTTTCCTCTTCCTGCTGACCACCAGAGTTGGCGGCCTGGGTGTGAACTTGACCGGTGCCAACAGGGTTATCATCTACGACCCGGACTGGAACCCCAGCACGGACACTCAGGTGGGCCTGTGAGGCATGAGGAACCTCCCACCCGGGCTGCTTTATGAAGTCTCATCTGCCTGTGTGTTCATCTTAATGGACGCTTTTAGGCTCGGGAACGTGCCTGGAGGATCGGTCAGAAGCTGCAGGTGACTGTGTACAGGCTGCTAACCGCCGGGACCATAGAGGAGAAGATTTACCACAGGTTAGTGCTGCTGCTGTTTGAGGCCTTCAGGCAAGAAGCTTGAACTTGGGCTGGTGGTGCTGTGTGTTTTGCCGTGTGCTGAAAGCCACAGTGGGCTGGGTGTTGCTGTCTCTGAGTCATGTGACCTTCTGCAATTCCCCTTTTATGTTCTGCACACGCCTCTTGGCAGCATCGTTTCTTAATTGGCTTGCTAAGTCGGTCATATTGCCTCAACGCTTGCAGGCATGAATGCTTATTGCGCGTCAGGCACTAAGGGGAATATAGGTCATTGTAAGGCGGCCGTAACCTGTCGTGTTATTCAGTCTTAACAGCGCCAGTAATTCCCAAAGATGGTGCCGCGATGGGTTGTTTACAGGCTGAATGAGTAATTCATTTTTTACTTATGACCTGGAATAAGTTTTCCCGCTGTGAAAACGTTCTGTGGGGTAACATTTCATAGTGGATCATGGGCGGGCCAGGCAGTATTTCTGGCCATTATAGTGGGACGTGGGCTGGGCCGGGTCTGCGAGGCGGGCCCCCTCATCGTAACTCTGGCCGTCCCCTCAGACAGATCTTCAAGCAGTTCCTCACAAATCGAGTGCTTAAAGACCCCAAGCAGCGACGCTTCTTCAAGTCCAACGACATTTACGAGCTGTTCACGCTGAGCGACCCCGACGGCTCGCAGGGAACAGAAACAAGCGCCATATTTTCAGGTAATTTACAAACCGAGCCAATTACGCTTCTGAATGGGAAATTAAACGCGGTCCGTACCAAAGCTGTCAGCCGCTCTTTTATCCTTGTTCCTGACACTTGCACGTTTAGATTTACTTGGGTCAGCTAAAGGAGATGTTTCGCTCTGTACACCTGATTGCATCGTCACCCCCGTTTTGTAAAATGCTGCTAGGTACCGGTTCCGACGTCCAAGTGCCTAAGAAACCCGGTAAGAGGAGAACGCCTCCGCAGTCGAGCCCGAGGTGTCAGAATGGGACCATAGACCCGAAGGACCTCCCGCCAGATGTGACGAGAAGTGGTGTGGCCTCCCTGTCTCCAAGCGACGGTGTGACCGCTATCCGAGACGCGAGCGGATCGATGGTGCCCAACGGCTGCGGTGCCAGCCCCGAGGGCGAGGGGAGCATGGGGGTCGCCGGCAACCCCCAGGACCACCCGCAGAAACAGAGGGAGAAACGGAAGCACTGCGAATCCAAGAGCAGGGTCTCCACACACAGGGATGCCCGCTTTGAAGGACAGCGCATCCCGCACCTAGTGAAGAAGCGGCGATTCAAGAAAGCCGTCAATGATGATGACGAGGAGGGAGGGCGGAGCAAGGATGACCAGAGGAGGAGTGATGACTACGTCTTGGCCAAATTGTTCAAGAAATCAGGTAAAAATAAATAATAATAATAATAATTATAATAATAAATGAGAGACCTCCTGACATCAGAGCCAGTAAAAGAAGCTTAAGGCATGAAATCATTTGCCAGCTGTTTGTGTGAACCTTTTATTTGAAATCCAGTCAGGAAAGATGGCTGGATCGGGTCCATTTCTTCACTGAAGCAGCTTTGTTCATTGTGCACTTTCCCCCCCCAACCTTTCCCAGGCATCCACAGTGTGATGAAGCACGACACGATCATGGAGGCCTCGAACCCCGACTACATCCTTGTGGAGGCAGAGGCTGAGCGCGTGGCGAAGGATGCCCTCAGGGCCCTTAAGGTGTCCCGCCAGCGCTGCAGGCTGCCCTTCGCACGTGGCCCTGCATGCGGTGGCGGCAGCGGTCCCCCGGGAGGGGTCCCCCCTTCCAGGTGCGGCCCTTCTAATGCACTTTGCTGGCTGGCACCTGTCTCCGGGGATTTCTTATTAAACCTGTGTTTTGTGCTGGATAGAAAATCAAGAACAGGTCTACGATTGTCACAAGTGATTGAAGGAGCCCCTGAGCAGCCATTGTGTGTATGCTGTATAAAAGCATTTTAAACTGCTTAACGCCATGCACTGAAACCGGAGTGTGGAGACCCAGCAGTGGTTGCCAGTTTGATTCAGATTAAATATCGAATACTTCCTAGTTACCCTTGGGATGCATCTGCAGTAGCAGGACAAACTTAAGTTATGTTTGTAGTCTGCCTACCATTACGTAAAAGCCATTAAATCAGCCAACTGTTCACAACTGCAAATTTCGAGTAGCGTTGCCGAAAGGCGGAGGCAATCTGAGATTGTTCTGCCTGTTTTCACGCTCTGCCTTGGACCATCAGAAAGTGTCCACTCTGCTTAGGCTGGATCAGACCATGAGAAAATGCTAAAGGCAGTATAGCAAACCCTTCACAGCTGCGCGTTTCACATTCGAGGTTTTGGTTATTCGCGAATTGCCCATTAACAGTTAAACAAGAATATATTCGAGCTTCCTGAAACACAGTAGATATTCAGACAATGTGTAAGCCAAAAGCAATACTGAAAATGATTTGGATCACATGACATGACGTAATATATACATGATACAGGTTTGTTAGTGTAAGTGCGTAACAGCTTTAATATTAAAAGTCTTGCCTGCATCTTTGTCTCAGTAACCAGCCTCCCACACGTGTTAGCTGTCATTGTGCCTGTGGACTCTCGTGTTTCTCACAGTAACTTTTAATCTTTTCATAGCTGCTAATTTTGAGTCCAAAATGTAGTGCTCCCAGTGCATACAGTATTAACGTTCTATATACAGGGGCATGATATAGATGGTTTGTATATTATATAAATAGATCTATATAGGAAATGACATTGACATGCAAAGTGTACAGTTCAGTACTGTTTGTTTAGAAATTGGTAATAAATAAACTGACTGTGTTATCTTTCAGGCTACCAGACTATTATGAATTGAGATTAGGGGTACCTATTATTTGAGAATATTCCCATTCTTCTGCCTCTACCCCTTGCGAATGTGAAGGAGTCATTGTACTTCAAATTATGGTCCTTTGCCAGTTCTACATGCTGAAAGAAGCTTTTCTTTGCTTTGACATCTTCCCCTTTCTATCAGCAGGAGATTTGGCCAAAAGAAGAATCCCATGTTAGCAGAGAGCCATGCTCTTGTGGAGCACTCATCTGACAAATGCAAGGTACCCCGTCAGTTGTTCTGTGTCATGCCTGAGGTTGACAGCAAAGCGGGTGCATTACGGGATGTGCCCTTGTTGCTCTGCTGTGCAGTAGTGCCCCTTGTGGTGGGTGTGGGAGCTGCCTAATGGACCTCTTACTTCCTGCTCTGCTCTTTAAATGACTCCCTTTTGTTAGGATGCCGCTGTCATAAAGAAGTTCGGTGCTAAGAAGGGCCGCCCCCCCAGCCACTTCAGTGGACAGGAACTGGAGGAAGATGCCACTTCCACAGTCCTCTCATCATCCTCCCTGCTGGCCAAGATGAGGGCCAGAAACCATCTGAGCCTCTCGCAGAGCTTGCAGGAGGAGGAGGAGCAGCATGATGAAGGCAGCGTGACCGCCACACAGGTCCCCACAGAGCACGACGATCTGCTGGTGGAACTGAGGAACTTCATAGCCTTCCAAGCCCAGGTCGACGGGCAGGCCAGCACTCAGGAGATCTTGGCCCATTTCAGCCCCAGGCTGTCGGCCTCCCAGACGGCGGTCTTCAGGGAGTTGCTCCGGAACCTCTGTCATTTCCACCGCAGCCCTGGCCAAGAGGGCATCTGGAAGCTTAAAGCTGACTTTCGCTAAGGCGCTGGCCGTGTTGGCAGAGTGCTTGTGTACGCTTTGGTGCTGCTCTAAAGACAGTTTGCTTGGACTCTGCTTGAGCGTTCCTTTGATGCTAGTAATCAAGGGCTGTCGAGTAGATGCCATACTGAAAACTGCACAAATCCATGTGCCATTTGCTCAGGTTAGACTGCAGATGAACATGAAACTCCATTATGGAATATCAGCCATGGTGAACTTGATTAGAACTATTCCGCAGACTGTTTTATTTATTTGAATGTTGATTGTAAATTATTCTTCATGAACACTTAATGTAGTTGGCTTCCAGATGTTTTTCTTGAATTTTATAGACATGTTGTATATACATCTGAGTGACAGCCCTGTCATGACACTGATCAGTCTACCTCTTACCTCTCCACCCTCCGTTACATACAATGCAACTGTGAATCTCATAGGTGCCTATTTAAGATTAAAAAATAAATAATGAGGGCACTATGGAACAACCGAGTGACTTATGTTTTCCGCATGGAGTTCCTTTCTATGGATCTGCTGATATTTAATGCCTGAAGTGTGATTTTAATTTTGAGACGAAAAAAAAAGAAACGTCTGGCGGTAATTTAAAGGAGCATCGAGATAACCGCAGTCATCCTTCATGATCAAGGAATGGAAGTTAAGTCTGCTGCTCCTGGATTTGCTGTGCAAATGCTTATCCCGGAAACACTGGTGTATGACACCGACGTTTACCATACAATGGTCGACTTTCAGGATATTTTCACTGAGTCTTTGGGCACGGAGACAGGTCACGTGATTTCGGCGCCCTATGCCCAAAGGCATCAGGCATTGGAACCGTCTCATGCTGCGGGTATTTTCCATAAGTGATTAGGCATGTTTTGCATCTTCCTGTTCTTGTTACAAAAATTTGGGCAAAGTCATTACTTAAATTATCAGCTAAATAAACTTAGACAGTCACTCAAACATATCTCTCATGGCACGGTTTCATTTACGTATTGCCATCCTCTAACTGGACGTGATGTAAACAGAGTTGCGTTAATCTTGACTTTATACATTGACATATACATATATTTCTGTATCAGATGTAGGTTGCAAAATATAAAACAAATAAAACCTCGTTTCCTCATTTGTTTTTAGTTAACCACAAACGTGCGCTACATCGTTATTTTTCGTCTGAGTTCTGAGAGTTTGGTTACAGAAAATAGTCCGGCGTTAATTCGATCTGATAAAACTAATCCTCAGAAGCATGTGCATGGGCGTGATCATGTGGTGGTGATTGTTCGTATATTTAAATTCGGAATGTTTTCTGTTTACCATAAACGGCTGGGAAATATTTGCGTGCTTTGCAATCGTCAGTGACTTATTTGAATATTCAAATCCATTAATACTACTGGCAGTAGCTTCGCTATCAGTTCGGCTACGTCCACATGTGGGTATGTGGAAATCTATAGAAGGTGTTTTTCTCAGATGGACCAAATTAAATTTTATTTCTCGATTGTTTCTTAAAGGTTTTGTGTTTTTGAAATTTTCTGATATTAACTGGAAAGACTCAAGAAAAGATTTCTGAAGAATGACATACGTAGGCTAAATTTGCTAAAAAAATGATTTAGCTGTTTTTCAAATGACAAATATCTGTTTATTACCTGCTTCTGACTTCTAATAGAAATTTGCATTGTCTTTCGTTTTCATTCGTCATTACGGTCATTTACTTCGTAAATCTGTTACAGTGTTTTTAAGAAGAACCGATAGGCCTGGTAATAATTCGTTTTTGTTCAAATAAGAGACATTGAAAATGTCATATGAATGAATAAATAGTTGTTTCTGATAGACAGTAGCCCACATTTCTGCGGTTTATCTTGATACGATTGGCATCCACTAACAATAAAATTATTTAAAAGTCATTTTAATACTGTGTTGTCCATATGCCCCTTTCTCTTTAAAAGATAGGTCTGAAAATCCATTTTCGAAATGATTCAATAGGAAAATACGTTTAGATAGGTTTGGGAAGAACTAAACATTTTAACTTGTTAATTTAATTTCCGGAAATAAAATAAAGAAAAAATGTTTCCGGCCATTTTTAAAGATTAATTTCCGGAATAAAGACTCTAAATCCAGTAAAATATACTTCATATTTATATCTGAAACGGTGTTTTAACTGAGTTGTACGGTATTCTCCGCGCGTGTGCTCGGAGCCCCCGTTTCCCCGCATGACTTTACCTATCCCGCAGGTATAGAGTGAATATGTACAGGCGCTGTATGAACTGTGAAGCGCCGATGTTTCCTCTTCGGATGTTGCTCGACCTCTCCTGGTCATTGTTAGTACGGCGATATTGTTAATACCATGATCACCGTTGAAAACGCACAAGCAGTAATGCGTGCTTATTAAAAAATTCGGCTGCCCAACAAGAGCATTCTTTTTAAACCTAAGCCAAAGAACTACCTATATTTTGCCTAGCAGCCAGAACTTAACAATTATTTACTTTCTTATTAGTGATATACGGGTATTTGGATATTTTCGGGCAGTTTAAAAATGCATAGGTCTAATTGCAGCTCAGTTTCCATAAGAGGAAGTTGACTTAATTATTACACATTTTCATGCATTAAAGTAGGCCATCTTAAGAAATTAAAAGTTCAAATTGTTTTTGTAAAATTGCCGTATTACCATAGTTCAAATTAAATACGCAATCTTTCCATAGAAACGCACTGCCAAGGGCTTAACTAAAAATATTACTTGAAATATCACTACAGAAGAATTTATACACTTGAAATGATAGGCTACGTGCATTTTGTAGACGACATTTAATCTACATAAAACTTGTACGGATGTGGTAGTTGTACAACATTATGTAATTTACTTAAAGTTGTAAGTGGTTTTTCCGTGTAAAGTACCAGGTAAATGCAGGATAATCTTGTAGGCTGTGTTTAATATATTTTCTTAAAGCGTCGCTATCTGCGGAATAGTGATTATCTGCGGAAACGGAGAAGGACAAGGTACGTATGTGGTGCTGACCAAGGTGCTGATATTTAACATTTACTCGAGTTGGTATTTTTTCATTGATATTTTTTATTGTTTTCTGAGCTGTAATGTTGACATTATTCTGCGTTTCTAAATTACTCGGAGAGCTTTGTGATGAGGCTTCATTAAAAACTTTCTCATATTACACAACACTTAATGCAGTTAGTAGGGCCTATTGTGTCCGAATGCCCTTGGAGAAAGGTATACTCTAACTCATCAGTATACAGCTACAGACTGCAAACTGCTGTGTGTCGAAATGGAGGATATTGTAAGAGGTGTAAATACTTGTAGTAGTATTAATTTTCTTTTACCGAGTTCAAAATGAAACGAACTGGTGCACCGACCACGCAATTACCTTGATCGTTTTAATTTACTTTTTAGTGGTTGGGACGAGTTTGGGTTCACGGCCGGAAGATGCGTCAAACAGACAAGCAGTAACGCGAGTACCGGACCCTAATTTCCCTCCTGAGAATCAGTCGACACCAACTGGATCAATGATATATGGTCTTATTAACAGAAGCTGAACACTCCCATCACACGATTCACTAAAAACAAAGACCAATAAACAAACAAAATTTCAATTAAAATAAGTCTCCACAAAATAGAGGAAACTTATCAACAGTTGTTTGATTTCAATTTTCCATCGCATCTCGCCGAGGTCATAATACCAACTTTATTTTCAGCGGTGCATAAATTAATTACACGCATTTAATAACCAAAATATCATTATATTCCCCCCTTAATATCATAAACGTTTTACGCCAGGGAAGCACTTAATAGTGCAGGGGGCCGTAACAGGCTATTATCCTTGTGTAATGCTATTAGAGAACCAATTATGAGCCATTATACTTGCTTTTTTTGCAGTTTATGTGATTTCATCCAATCCCGCCCTCGTCTTCAAAATTTCAGCTGGTACTTAGAGCCTAATTTTCCGAAGGCTGAGAACCGGCGATGTCTGTGTTCCGCGTCCCAGATGAGTTTTAAAAGTAATTGAAAGGGTCCCGTTGCATATCATTTACTGGGAAAGAGGAAATAAATCCAAGGACCCCTTGCTGTGAACAAAATCAAAATTTGGATGTATGAGCACTCAGCAAGCGAAGCCGTGTATAAAGTGGACCCCTAACCCATCTAATGTGCAATTACTGGTCTGACAGTCAATTTAAAATCCAGAACCAGTCATCTAGATTTTTAATATCAAAAAGCGAAGGAATAAAAAGTGCATGGCTGTCGATAAAGGGCGCGTGTGTTTGGGGATGATTTTGGGAATAACAACGCATACCGCAAGGCAATTGGCGAGGAAAGGTACATATTTTAAGTGGTAGGTGCGATGGAGATTTGACGGTTTTCACCACGTGGGATGCCCTGGAACACCCAGCGGGCCTATCCAAGTCACTCAGAGCAGACAATGCTGGAAATAATAAGATTATGACCAATTATGCCGGAGATTATAAAGGCAAGTGCTGAGAGGTTGGTCGCGCTGTAGACGCTTATAAAGACATCTGGTCATTCCCAGGGCTGGGCTGATTTCCCCGACAGTGTGCGTGTATTAGTGAGAGAGACAGAGAGAGAGAGGAAGAGAGAGAGAGAGAGAGAGAGAGAGAGAGAGAGAGAGAGAGAGAGAGAGGCAGACTGAGTGTACGCAGATGACCGAGGGAGTGTTACTGCCGGTAACTCAGGCACGCAGGAACCGCACCATCAATCTTAGAAGGGGGCTCGGACGTCGGTTCACAACAACTACATCAGGTATACGCTTCTTCGTGTTTGAATAATGTTTTTGACTTCTACCTGAAACGGAAAGGACAACCACGAACCACTCGTCACAGACATTTCGTAATTGACGTTCAGTTATATTTGGGCATGAATAATTCTCTCTCGTGCATACAGTTGATTTTGCGGGTGTTTTGGTTTTCAGTTGTGAACCGGAGTTATTAATTAAATGCTGAATAATCCAGTGAGACAGCTGTGTACAGTGCAATCTCCCAGTGAACAGAGAATCTGTAACGCATACTTAAATAAAATACACTCCTATTTGCCAAAGAAAGGTCTAAACTCGTTGCATCTTTGCGTCTTTCTTTCAGATCGACTGTGAACTTCACCCGTATCCAGATAAACTTTAGAAAATGTTTTACTTTCATTGTCCGCCTCAGTTGGATGGGGAATGCTGTAGAACAAATACTAGTAAGTATTTATTTTTACTCTGAACTACGTTCTATGTTGTTGAGGAAAAGCGGGTTGTCAGAAAATGCATGATATTCAGTTGATTTACTCAAAATGGTTTATTAAACGCGAATAGTTTCTTTTGTGTGTTTTTGATATTTAAATCTGATTTTAAAATTAGCGCGGCGAATACAAATGCGTTATTCCTGTATTTTTTCACTTGCTCATTGTTTAAAGTTTAAAAAATACCAAATGCTACTATTGTGTGTTGATTTAAAACGAGTCTAAGTGTTTTACTCAACAAAAATATAAAGATTTTAGTTTGAAAATATCCGTGAATACATATACAAACAAATATAGGGTTTAGTTTTACCTTTTACCGCAACATTATCGCCGCACGTTGTATATTTCTGGTTATGATATTTCCACTACAATTCTACTGGAAGCGTTTTATTGTTTTTACGACCGTCGTTCTTCCACCTGGCACCATCCTTTAGGCCGAGCACTAGTGTTTGCCCCAGGGCCATGCCGGGCTGTTTTGTTGCCTGCCTGGGCACAGATGTTTGATGGCTAATCGACATCTCAATGTGGTCACGGTCGTCTCCTTCAGACCGTCTGCATTAATGTTTAACGTTGCTCATCTAAATATTTACAAAGCATGGAGCTCTACCTACCAAGTTTAAAGTTATTTTAATACACAGCACTTTAAAATCGTCTTATGCATCACTAATATGCCTGAGTAAGTTTTCCCCACCGAAAAAGGCGAAGTCTCGAAATGTATGTTACGATGGATAAATGATGGTTCGATTTTTTGAAAGGGAATTTCACAATAAGCACGTTAATACCGGCTTTGAGTGTGTGTCTTGTATGTGCGTGTGTGTGTGTTGTACCACTCAAGTGTCAAAACATTTAAATTATCTTATCTTTTCTGACCGTGTTCCTCAGTAAACAGCGGCTCCTTCGGAGGCCACGCAGCCGGTGACTTCGATGACGGATTTCTCAGAAGGAAACAACGCAGAAACAGGACTACGTTCACTTTACAACAGGTAGGCCACTGAGTCAAGTTGCTTAGCGTCATGCGACATTGATAAATAGTAATCGAACGTACAATTTTGTTTAGTAAATTCTGAGTGCTATTGAGTTTGCTGTTTATGAAAAATTGTGAAAATCCCTTTCGTCTGTATTTATGTATAGGCTATATGTGTATTTTTGTAGTATTTTTTATGTAGGCCTATAGCTAATTTTAATTGTTTTAAACTTATTCAAATTGTGACAATTATTTGTGTATTTGTTTGTTAATTTATTTTCCATGCAGTGTTTGGAAAAGTGTCAAAAGAAAGGAGTCTGTTAATTCGTTTTTTTGTTGTTGTTTTTTCTAATGTCCATACGAGTAATGACGACGTACACAGTGTAACTTAAAACGGTTATCGTCACCGGCTGGGCACCGATTAATTTGTTTTGAATGTGTTTGTTTCAGCTAGAAGCCCTAGAAGCGGTTTTCGCCCAAACGCATTACCCCGACGTATTCACGAGAGAAGAGCTGGCAATGAAAATCAACCTCACCGAAGCCCGTGTCCAGGTGAGCTGACTCATGAACACACACCCCATAAAGTGTTCAAAGCACGTTTGGCCAAAGAAAGTAAATTAAGCCACTCTGTCATTTTCTTGATGCACTTTAATAACATCAACATAATGTGGAATATTAGATTAGGTTGATTAATCGGTCATTCATAATTAACTAGCGATAATGTTCTACACTAATTTGTCCGCGTCTCTAAGGTACAAAATTACTTTAATACAAATCCATTTCCGGGCTTCAGAAATAGAGGTAAAAAGCTTTCGTTCTCAAAGCCTTCTCGTCGTTGCAAGGTAGTGAAAAGTATTTTTAGCAGTAAATTTGTTCATCTCTTTGGCTCATCAAAGCAAGAACAACAATCGGGAGCGCGCGCGCACACTCGCCGAACGATATTAGCATTCTGCTTGGCGAACGTTTAGTGCCTTTACTTCTGACAATTTACCATTCATAGATTGGTCGGCAAAATATTCGCCGTTATACAAACATAGGCGCATGTAATGAAATTCAGTGTGTCCTATATGTAATTTCCTGCTTCCACGATTTGCTTTTGGGTTTTGTTGTGAGCGCAGATCTAATTGTACGAAATATAATAGTTTGCCTTTTTTCCCCAGGGTCATCTTACTATCGCTTAAAACCAATGACTGCACATAGATAATGGAATTCGCTGCTGTAAATTAGGGATTGTAAACAAATTATTTCCCTCTAATCGGATTACCAGATTCGTATTATTAAATCTGAACATGAATCAGTCGCAGCATGCAGGGATATTAAACTTACATTATTATTAGAAAATAAATTTTCTTTTTGTTGTAGTGTGTAGACCTTCCTTTTAAGTGTCAATTGGCCTTGGCTGCATTAAGAACGAACTGCAAATTGAGATTAATGGGGCAATTACAGACTATTCAGACGGAGGAGATCATGACTTCTAGCTGGAAGGTGCAAGGGTGAGATAGCGCCGTGACAATTACAATCCGAATATTGTTGCCCTTCCTGTAAACTGTTGTCTTATTATTCGGAGTGAATACTATATGTTTGTGTTTGTCCGCTGACATTATTGTACCTATGGACAATACTGCCGGGTCTGCGGAGATAGGACCGCATTGTGCCCTTCGTCCATTCAAACGTGATTAATGCGTTAGAGAGCACAGTCTTAATCGAATCTGATGTTGTCAAACAATCACTAAATAGGGAAATAAACGACTTCATCACGGTTCTCTCTCAGAAGCAGGGGCACTGTCAGTAGGAAGTCATTAAAATATGATAATGAAAAATTGCTCAATTAAATGTTGTTATAGGCAATGACCTTCATTCAATTAAGATACAAGAACTTCCCTGAATATGCAGAGCATTAGTGTTAGCTGAAGTTTTAAATAAGTCGCCATTTTTACGGTGAGGTGGCCCGATACTGGGGAGAATTGACAATAGAAAACAAACTATACTTTAGTCATATTCACGATGTTGTTTTGCAAGGCTGAGAGAATGAAATGTCGTAAGACTAAAATGAAGACATTTTAAGCATACCTTTGCATGTCTGTGCACTGTCTTCACCAAACGACAGGTATGGTTTCAAAACCGGAGGGCCAAATGGAGGAAGACGGAAAGAGGAACGTCCGAGCAGGAAGGGGGCAAGGAACAGACGCGGGAAGGGACTTCTCCCGTGAGGAACCTCAATTCTCCGTCTCCCGCTGACCAGAGCCGTAACAAGAAGGATCAACTAGAAATTCAGCAAAGGTACGTCATGCTTTTAGCCGTCGTTTGCTACTTGGTAAAATACTATTGGAAAAAATACCTGACACACGTTTCCCGTTCATATTCAAGTCTGAACAGAACGGTCGGACCAGGTGGCCCATTTTTCCCGTCCTGCCTGCCCGGGACCCTCCTCAACACGGCCACTTACGCCCAGGCCTTATCCACAGTCGCGTCTCTAAAAGGTGACTTCGCTTCGTTTTGTATAGCTGCCGCTGTTGTCGTGTATTTCTCCAAGATTCATCATTTAATAATAAAAATATTAATAATAGCAACAACAACAAAAACAATAATAATAATAATAATAATAATAATGAGCTAAAGCGACATATCCAAAATACCAGGCAAAATATTAAAATGCTATTTTAATATTTTGCCTGGTATTTTGGATATGTCGCTTTGCTCCGCGACGTTTTTTTCCCCTTTACCGCCAGTAGGCGATGCTCTTGTTATCAAATCTCGTTGAACTTACTTTTTGGCTTCGACTTGGGTGGGTGATTATGTTTTACCGGATTAGTATCGCATCCGTGATGTACCTTCACGTGCTTTATTTAAATGAGAGTAATTATCTGTTTAACTTAAGTTTGGGTAGGACTGGTGAAATTGTACGGTAGATTTTGTGGAGTACACACCCTCACCCTGTGGCTGTGCTTTTCCCCCTATCCCCAGGAGGTCCCCTCTGCTCCTGCTGTGTTCCCGATCCTATGGGCCTGTCATTTTTGCCCCCTTATGGTTGTCAGAGCAACCGGACGGCTAGTGTGGCAGCGTTGCGCATGAAGGCGAGGGAACACTCCGAGGCTGTGCTGCAATCGGCTAACCTGCTAGGGGCGGGCCAAAGCGCAGGTGTGGGTCCGGCAGCAGGTGTGGCCGTGGGCGTAAGCAGGAGCAGCCCTGGGCCCATCACCAGCAAAGCCCCAAGTCAGGAGAGCTCCCAAGATAAGCCGGCGCCCGGAGCCAAGGACCCACTTGAGAAGAAGTGCAGCTTGTGAGTGCCTCCTAGAGGGCGGCCGCTGTCAGAACACTGATGCAAATAGGCTCTCTGTACAAAAGACATGAACGTTGCCCCTTGTGAGAGCTGTATCTTGTCCATATACCATAATCTATTTGTTTCTAGTATTTACTGATTTATGGAGTATTTGATTGTGTTTTTAGGGAGGGGGGTAACTCAAGGACAATTTTTTGTTACTTATCATATTAAATAAACAGTGTTACTGATAAGTAAAATATACACCGTGTATAAGTGAAGACAAAAGATTTGCACTGGATGCCTGTATTCAGTCTTGGGCAGCATGCTCAGAGAATTTGGAGAAGTCATGATCACCTCTAAACTACCCTGGTATGCCGTTACTTCAGAATCAAGTTGTAAAATACCGATGCTTATAAAGTCAAAGATGACAAAATATTCATATAATTACAATGCGCACGTGGAAATATCATCTGCGGGAGGCTGCGTCAGATCATTTCCTTGTATCCGTGCTTCGTAAGTATACTTTAAAGTTGAATGCATACAACGAGCTAGCTGTGTATAACATGTTGTATCATCATACGGTTACGTTTTTGTCTTGTTTTGACATGTATTTAAAACAATTAAAGAAGTAGACATTCACGTATTTCTCTTGTAGCTCATTGCTTGAGCCATCTGGCTCAAATTAATAATTAATTCCCTTTCCTGTTCACTAGAGGTTAAACTGCCAGAATGGGTCTGATTATTTATTTACTTTTATGAACAACCTTGGTTCCCTCGTCGGTCGCATTGCCCGCATTTTCCCAGCAAAACTTTTTTTATCTTTGCTAGGAAATAATTAGTCGTCATTTGCAAATGTATATTTACAGCTGTTGGTTTCTTACGGCACCCCCACTGAGCTCGTGAAATGTAGAATGTAGGCCTATTTAATTTTATATTATTCTTTCACAGTATGTTTCCCAGAAAGAGAGATAAATAAGGGAATAGTTGTGCAAATTAAAAATATTTAAAAGGATTGTACGTGAAAAGTAGTTAGGCTGATTAAATTTCTGTCCTTGAGGATTTTCAGGAAATTACTTTTGATCGTCAATAACACAATTAAGTAAACTACACACACATTAGCATGAATAATTGATAAGAAATTATGTATTACCACGAAGTACTGATTTAATATTTTATGATGCAACGTCCGGGTGACTCGACAATACGAGATAATGTCAGGCGTCCTGCGTGATTTTTCTGGTGATCTGCGCTACCTATACGGATTTCTTCGTCCGTTTGATAAGAAAGATACAGAGACTAAAGTCTTAAATGCATTTTGTTTGCGGAGGATTGTGGTATATCTGAATGCCAGTGAATGCACCATACAATAAATTTCTTAAATGGTCTTTAATTTAAGAATGGTGTAAATTTGAAGCGGCATTTCGGTTTGTAGTTGCCGAAAGTTACTCCGTTTGAGAAAGATCAGCCTTACCCATCGGCTTTTTTGGTTACGCAGCTCCGTTACAGACCTGAAACCCCGTCAGAAACGAATTATTCTAGTTATTTTATTCATAGACTCACCTTCTCCCTCCGATTCGAGACCGTTCGCTGTTGAAACTGCATCAAAAGGCATTTTGGATAATAACCGCTCACTTATTAAAACTTTCGACACACTGCGACAGTTTCATTTGAGTTCTGCTAATGTGTTTGTTTGTTCTAATGCATACTAATGTTTTAATTAAGAGTTTAGCCACTACCAAATATAAATGAGATAATGGTTAAATCACATTGGACCAGTAATTTGTGATTTCATAAAGATGTTGTTACGATGCTGCAACTGTATATTTGGAGTTATTGATAATGTGATGGTCTTATTAACTATTTTAATCATTTTAGAGGGGCATTATTTATATTAAATTAACTGGAGGGCTGCCAAAAATTAAACGTCTCTTTTAAGACAAATAATAAGACATAAATACAAGTGGGATTTCCATTCTTTGCCGCATATGGGACTTTCCTCATTTGGTTGTAATTATGAAATATTGTCTGCCACAGCAGTTATGCATAAGCCCTTGAAAAGAGTCGTATGTGCAGATGCCCCGCGTAAGTTCTCATGAAGTCATCTCTAGTCGTCACTGTTTTGTAATTCCTGCATTTAAAGTAATCAATACACCAATCAATCATGCTCATCTCTGTCGGAAATTATACCAACGTAGCAGTCTTTAATGCAGTGGATAATGATGTTTACAAGCAACCCAATAACCACATGGTACTTACTCAGCACGGGGCCAGCCAGCGCCGTATCATTTTAGATTCCCATCCAAAATTGGGCCGGACCACTGTCAATACTCTATGTCTGGACCAAGTTATGAATCTCTCACGTGTTAAGACCGTCTGAAAGAGCATAAACTAGGCTATTTGAATACTTAAATCAACTTTAACTTAAAATGTCGCTCCCTGAAGTTCCCTGCACTTGTGCAGCGCTGTTGAAATGATAAACCTACTTAAATAATAATACAATAATACAGAATAATACAGAAACCGGGCTGATCTGTTAGTCACGTCTCCCGGAGAATATGCAAAGACAAAAATAGGGAAAGATTGTCAAGGATGAAGCAGAAACATATATTGGTCTTTACCACTAGAGGGACCCAAAGTGCAGTTCTGGGCGAAACACTGCATTAGATTAAAATCTTAGCTGCTCTACAATGGGTCAGTGTAAAAACTCAAAATTCTGCCATATCAAAGCTTTGTTTAGGTGGAATCGACCTGACTACCTAATTTATATGGAATGTGATTTTAATTTAATCAACTCAAGGATGTAACTTTGGGTTGAACTTTGGGAGGGTTGAGATCTCCACCCATTTGTGTTTATTTGGGGGGGGGTGTATTGGTTTGTTTTGATTATAGGAAGGGTTTACAATCCCCACCCCCCATTCGGTATTATAGCATCATGGTGGGTTGCACACTGTCCCACCCCCATTTCTGCCAATAGCATAGTACCAAATGACACAATGTTCATCTTTTGTCCATTTTTAACGAATATAATGCACTAATAATAATGGTGTGGCCTTATTACCTTCTTGGAAGATGAGCCTGGCATACTGAAGTTAATTTCAGAGACTGACTGCTAGGAAAGGCCGTAACAGAAAAAAATGTTTTAGTTCAGGTAACCTTTTAATGTGGTATTTTCCTTCAATCCTCGTGAAATCCTCGTAGCTGGCTCCAGTGAATAAGCAGATCCAGTGTAGCTATTTCAAGAACATTGAAATGAAGTAACCAGTGAATAAAGCAACACATAACCATTATACATCAAGTTTAATTGGAATCAGTTTTGTCTTCATTTAGCATTTACATTTAATTCATTTAGCAGATGCGCAGATGGTTTTGTCCAAAGCAACTTACAAGTGAGACAAATAGCACATTGCAAACATTTGTGCTGTTGAGGAGTCGACTGGGCGTAAGTGCAGCTGGGCTGAGTCTCCATTGAATGCCCAGGTGCAAGTCTAAGCAGTACTGGAGCAGGAGCTACATAACTTCAAACACAGTAAGAAGCTAATAAGACAATAACATGTTGAGAAGTGCAACATTATGAATATTTATCTTCATTATATTTCCACCATCTTTGACTATGCTATGCTTCCAGATACAATCTATCATTCAGTATTAGAGAAATGTCTCCCTTTCTGTATAATTATCAAGGTGTTTTCCCCAGTTGATAAAACTGTGACCTTTAGGCACACATGATCAAACAGACGGACATACAGATCAGACCCAGTTTCAGGCTTTTTGACTGGCCATGTATGTGATATAGAAACATGTGGGATGTGACTTCATGTAGAGATACATAGTATCTAAGCAGTCATTAGTGTCTGTGCTACAGCGAGGTGCTGGGCTCAGTTTCTGCATATTTGGTACACAGGCTGTTTGCTCTGTATGGATATGAAGAGTGTGACTATTTAGTTTTCAAGCAGTATTGAGGTTGGTTGGTAGGAATGTTAAATTTTCAGCCACAAGCTTAAGGTGAAACAATCACAGAGGTCGAATATTTCTAATAAATATTTAGAAATGAGCTCTCCTTAGTTTGTTATCCGCTCCATGGTGTCCCACACATGTGAGGATTTGAGAACCCAAGTGCAGACAGATAATTTAAATGAGATACTTCTGTTGTACATTATGGTTGAGGTAACATATTTTCAGACTGCATGGACTGCTAGGTACATTTCTTCTGAGAGAGGAAATCAAACATAAGCTTCACTGAGACAGAGTGGAAAAGTGGGAAAGGTATCACATGCAGTAAAAAGTCTCCATTATAGGTGCAGCCACCTCTGTGGACACTTGTGACATTATGTGCCCTTCATGCCGTCAGACTGAATCATATGAATGGAAACATGCTTGGGGGTGGTGCTAAGCAGAAGCCAAAAGGGAGATTTTGTGCGTGGGAGT
Organism: Stomatorhinus walkeri; assembly: GCA_026784285.1. Classification (NCBI taxonomy): domain Eukaryota; kingdom Metazoa; phylum Chordata; class Actinopteri; order Osteoglossiformes; family Mormyridae; genus Stomatorhinus; species Stomatorhinus walkeri. Next base: position 12,190,359 of record JAODUD010000062.1, on the reverse strand, counting down.
AACGTAAATAAACTCCTTGAAACTCTAAAGAAGCTCCAGGCGGGGAGCCATGCTCTCCAGTTGCTCTGGATTAAGAGACTGGCGTTGGGCATGAATGAAGAGCATTTTGATACAGAGGGAGTGTATATATTTCTGACCGCTAGGTGGAGACGCGAGCCCCGGCAGCGTGCGAGCCCAGTCTATACTGTAACCGGCTCCTTGTCTGGAATAATTCGGTTTCACCCAGGGAATGGCGGCTCAGAACCGGGTACAGAGGCTCACGTGTAATTCCTTTTCACTATAATTTTCAGCATCCACCAGCATTATAAACATCTTAAGTAGAACGTGTTTATTAGGAATGTCATAAAAACAACTCCGTGACACACTAGGTAAAATACCAAGCGTTTACTGAAACATCAGTAGTGTGAATCAGTCCACAAAATAAACATACTCCACCCACACACAGGTCATAGAGTGGCACGATGGTTAAGGTACCTGCTTCTTAACACGGAGTTGGAAATTGAATTATGTCCATATATATTTAATACATGTAGGGGGGAAATGATTAAATAAAATTTTCGTTTTTTTTTTCAGGGTGGCACAGAGATTAAAGTGCCAAGTGTTTAGTCTGAAAGTCTATAGCTCAAATCTGGCACAGAAATTACTGTATTCAGTGTGTTTTTTAATTTTCTGGCTTTTAATTAATTATAAAATGTATATGGAAAAAACTATAAGCTGCTGCTGTGGCAGATTGGCAGGGTGGCTAGGGTACCAAATGCTTAATATATTAATATAACTCATAAATGCTTTTTTGAAAAATCCCCTAATTCCCAGAGTGGCAGAGTTTGTAGACTTAGAGTCTTATGTGTTTAATGTACAAGTTCAGGATTTGAGTGTGGCAAAGGAAAATTCTCAAACATTCTCTTTAAATCCCATCTCTTTATTCCCATGGAAAATATATCTTGAAATGGTTATGTTTTAACTTGTATTGGTCAGGTGCAGGCATTTAACCTGCAAGTGCTAGGTTTAATTATACCAAAGGAAATTCCCTATTAAATGTGCTTTTTAAATGCTAAGTCCCTTAATTCCTCCTTAAAAAGGCGATCAGGCTGACTGACCATGCCAGAGTGGCACAGTTGACAGGCAGCTAAAGGTGTTGCATTCTTATAGTTTGTTTGCTTTGGTCTGAATCAGTTGATGGGTTTGTAAACTTTTGGTCTTTTCCCCTCAGTTCAGTTTGTTTTCACATAGAGAAAAATCCAAACAAACCAAAATACACTACTACACTGTCAGAAAAAAAATCATTTTATACCTATGAGGGTACAATTACTTGTCACTAGGGCTGTACCCTCGAGGGTCTGTGAATTGTTCTCCAGCTGTAGGTAAATGTACATTACCGATCAAAAGGTTTTGTTGCACACTAAGGTTCTACATTTGCATGTTACTCACTTAACATTTATTAAAAATACACTCGATATTCTTTGCCAACAAATATCACATATTTCTATGCAGTTTAACTTGGAGCAAAGACAGAAATAGCATTTATTCATAGTTACAGTAATTATCTCAGCAATATACCAGGCTGTACTGCAGCAGCAGAATGCGGAATTCACTTGGATGGCATGTCTTGAAAATGCTGTACTGGCTCAGACTTTACAAAGAAGACATGCTGCCTTCAGGCGACTGAACGGAAGAGGGGAGCTGATATCGATCCGTTTAGCTCAAACTTGCAGAGCAAGTTAGAATCACATTCCCACCACATCAAACTACTCCAGAGTTAATTTGGGACTGGACCGAGACCATCTCCTTTCTCGGGTGCGAGCATCCTTCACACCTGCCCAAACACATTGCAGCAAGGGGAAAATCGAACCAGAGTCCTATTTAACTAGACTAAAAAGTATAGATGTGAAAACACCTAAAGTGTCTAATCAGGGGGACACTGGCTGACGCACTCATACCTAAATTCTTAGTGACGATGGGCTGGTAAGCATGCACCTGTATGAAAGGAAAGAAGCTTTCATAAGGAAAATTGTATGAAAGAATAGGACTGTTATGCTTCTAGATAGTAAAGTGAAAAGTTTTTTCCACTCCACACACACCTCACATGACTGGCAGCCCCTGAGAGACTCAACCCCACCTGCCATTTATCAACTCAAATCTAAGAAAGACCATCTAGTACCACAAGTCACAGTTGAGTAACTCATATAAAATTTCACCATCACCCCCAAAGACATTGGTAGAATTTTCCAAGAAACATAAATACCTGTATAAAGTCTTCATACAGTCATATGGTGTCACACATCATCCCATGTTCCTGTTAGAATCCAAATCAAATGCTTTTTATATACAATCTGACTGCTCCAGATATTTGCAGATTGCATAAAGGCACCAGGGGACCCCCTGCTGTGACAGGCCCAGGGGTGGTTGCCCCTCCGCCCCCTGCCTCCTCCACTACATTTGGGTGGGTGGGG
>JAODUD010000062.1:12169001-12181415 GCA_026784285.1 Stomatorhinus walkeri | reverse complement strand
TACTGGTATACCTGGTTTAATGTTTTCTGGTTTTACACCTACACCTGGTTTAGGATGCTCATTTGATACTGGTATACCTGGTTTAATGTTTTCTGGTTTTACACCTATACCTGGTTTAGGATGCTCATTTGGTACTGGTATACCTGGTTTAATGTTTTCTGGTTTTACACCTACACCTGGTTTAGGATGCTCATTTGATACTGGTATACCTGGTTTAATGTTTTCTGGTTTTACACCTATACCTGGTTTAGGATGCTCATTTGGTACTGGTATACCTGGTTTAATGTTTTCTGGTTTTACACCTACACCTGGTTTAGGATGCTCATTTGGTACTGGTATACCTGGTTTAATGTTTTCTGGTTTTAAACCTACATCTGGTTTAGGATGTTCCATTGTTACTGGTTTACTGTCTTCAGGTTTTACATGTTTAGAATGTTCTCTCATTAGATGTGCAGCTGAGGTAATATGCTCTGTGAAGACTGCTGTATCTTTTTTTGTATGAACCTCTGCTTTAGGATGTTCTGATGTTACTAGTTCACTTGGCTTACCGTCTTCTGGTTTTACACATACACCTGGTTGAGTGATCTCTGTTTCTACATGTACACTTGATTTGTTATGTTCTTGTACATTTGTGGGTGCAGGTTGTTTCCTGTCATATGTTGTTATGTGTCCCTGGCTCCATGATTCAGTACATTCCTTCATTTCAAATACATCTGATTTAGGGATTTTTCTTCCACTCTTTCTTCCACACTCTTCAGCTGAAAAGGCGTGAGCCTGATTGTGACCATCTGATTTATGATCTTCAGCTGCAGACATTAGCACTTTCGTGTGGTCCTTTGTTGCGAATGTCTGTAATTCAGTACTGTCATTGTGTTTATAACATAAATTCCTCTCAGGATATTCCTCTTTTGCAAGAAGTTCAGGGATCATATTAATTTTAATTATATCTGTGGCAAATTTAGGAGTTTCTGTTGCTGGAAGTTTAAAAGGTTTACTGGACTTTATAGTTCTAATTATCTCTGGTTCTGCAGGCTGTTCTTCAAATACGATTTGTTTATCATGTCTTGAGTTAGCATACATACTGTCTTCAATGCCTTCCACTGTAGTTGGTACTTTGGGGAACTTCTGTGGTTGTAAGTCCTTTCTTGCAGGTGAATCTTCTTTCCCTGGTGTCTCCAGGTGAGTATGATCTGCAGATGTTGGTGATACTGTGCTCAGCATAGCAGGCACTTGGACTGCTGCTTTGTTTTGTTCTCCTGCTGTGAGAACTTCTTCATTGTGCTTTCTGGATGCAGGTTCACACTCATTAGTAATTCCTTTTCTAGCCTGTGTAACTGGAAATGTGTGTTCATGCTTCACTAAGGGAACTATCTTAGACTGTTGTTCTGCTTTGAGAACCACTGGTTTAGTAATTTCTTTTGTTGCATTTCCTCCTTGTATATCATGTTCCATTGGTCTTTTTATATCTGGCTTGGAAAATTCTTCTACAGTTTCTGATGTTGGGCAGTTTTGTTTAGTGGGTAATTCCTGTTTACCGGGGCTCTTTCCTTCTCCAGCAGTTTTGACTGTTTGATTGTTAATTCTTGAAGCATTTTCAGAGCCCACTGTATAGGTGATGACTTCCTCTTTGACCTGTCCCCTTTCTTTTATTTCACACATTGTGTCGTTATCGTTACGCTTTGATGAAGGGTCTTCCCATTCAGTATCAACTTTTCTTGTAATTGCAAAAACATTAATTTTAACAAACTCATTCTCTATTGTCCCAAGTACTTCTTTCCGACTTTGGACGTTCTTTATTGTTGTCCCCGTACTCTTGTCGTCTTTTTTATCTTGGACATTATTTATTGATGTCCCCATACTCTTGTCGTCTTTTTTATCCGGGACATTCCTCATTGGTGTCCCCGTACTCTTGTCTTCTTTTCCATCTTGGACATTCTGCATTGATGCTGCTACTACAGTGCTGCATTCTTCTTGTGTGCCTAGTTCCATTCTGTCACCTTCATTGACACTTTCCATTTCTTTCAAGAGATCCTTATGCAGCTTTTCATTGGTACTCCGTATGTTTGGAAGTGTACATACTTCCGCAGGATTCTCCGTTTCTGTTGGGAATTTACCCTGATCAGATGGATAATATTTATCAGTTATAGTAGCTTCATTTTGAGTATGCTCTTTGTTTTTATACTGACGGCCTTCCTGTTTAGGCTGTTCATTATTTGTAAGTCTGTCCTTGTGAGGATTATCACTTTCTTCTGTTGTCCTTGCAGATAATTCCAGAGAAGCCTTGGGAAATCCCCCAAGCGAGGCATTCTTCTTATTCAGAGTGTGGCCTTTCTCACCAGATGACAGAACTGTCTTGCTAGTGATGTCTTTTTGTTTGTCTGCAGGGGTAACTTCAGATTGGCTGTTGACTGCTACAGTTTCAGCCTTCCCACTGTCAACTGACAACAGTTCTTGTTTGTCACCGACCCTATTTTCATGCACCTCTTTATTAGCAGGGTCTTGTTTTTTCTCACTTATGCAAGTGTGATGTTTTTGTTTTAAATCTTGTTTTGAGTAAGTTTCCTTGATATCATTTGATGGTTTCTGAATATGTAAGTTCCCAGTTTGCAACAACTCTTGTCTGTCATTTATTGTGTTCTTCTTTCCATGAAGTCCAGCATTTCCAGCACCTTCCTTCTTAGCAAAAGGAGCTGTATGGTTCGATTCCTGACTTCCCTGGCTGGCAGTTGTCTCTTGTTTTACTTCTGTTTGCGGTGCCTCATTTTCTTTGATCCTTGGCAGCGTGTCAGTATTAGAACATTCTCTTTGGGGAGTTTCAGCTTTCATATCCCAGTTCTCACTGGCTATAGCTACCCCTTGGTTAGCTATTCCCTGCCCATCATTCACTCGTTCTCTAGAATCTTTCCTATAGGAAATGATCCCTTCCCGCTTAGCGTGGCCCTTTTCCTTGATGGCAATGATTTCTTTCTGAGCGTGAGCTTTGACTTTTGATGTGAGCAGTTCTTGCATTGCATGGTCTCTTTGGTTAAATGTTAATATTCTGTGTTTGACTTTATGGTTGTCTTTATTTGCTAATCCATTGTGTTTGTTACATTTTTCAGCAAGTATGCATCTTGCCGGGTCATTTCCACCTCTAGTGGCCTTGCCATTGCCCACAGGATGACTCTCCATTCTTGAAAACACCTCCTCATCAAAAGCTTCTGGCTGTTTGGATTTTATATGCTTATTTTCTCTTGCTTCTTGTTCTTTCAGGCGGCTATTCACTTCCTGCTCTGTTGCCGCATGTGATTCCGGATAGCGTTTCTTTCTTTCTTGAACAAAACCATCATTTTTCCTAACTGCATTCACTAGAAACCTCTCTCTCTTTTCTTGTCCATCTGTTTCAGGGTCATCTGAACCTTCTCCTTTGCTGAGTTCAAATTCTGTACCTGCTTTGATACTATTTTGTGCAAGCATTTTCTCTTCCCTAGTTTTCCTAACACTGGGATGTCGCTTGTTTAAAATTTCCTCATTAGTCATTTGTTCACTCTGTTTAGCCCAGTAGTAGTCTTCACTAGGATGTTCATTTTTCATATGAACTTGTTCTGTAGCAGGAGTTGTATCACTTTCAGGAAGTTTCAAGCCAGTAGCATGCTGGCCTGCTCTCGGTTTGGCTTGTGTATAGTTACTGCAATTATCTGATGTGGTTTCTCTCTTTGATGAGTATCCAACAGACTTCTGCCCTTGATCAGGGAGTTCCTCATTTCGCTGTGATGCAGTCTTCTCCGTAGGTCCTTCAGGTTTAGGGAGCATATCATCTGAAATGTGTTTGTTTTCTTTCAGTGAATGTGTGTGTTTTGTAGCTGGTTCATCATTCTGCATTGTGCATAATCCACTTGACGAAAGTTCATTTAGTCCCTTTGCAGGGATTTTAGTAGTCTGATCATTCATGGTTCCTATGCTCAGATCTTGCAGATTTTGAGAGCTTGCTGGCATGCTATGGCTATCCGGGTCATTCACTTGTATTTTATGAACTCCCAGTCGTATTTGGCCCTTTTCTTTGATTTCATTCATTGCTATTCTGCTGAGCTCTGATTCTTTCTGGGGAAACAAACAATGTGTAGTGTTCTGTCTTTCATTGCTTGTATGGGATCCTGTATCTGCTTCTGATTTTTCCTTCAGTGCATGAATACCTTGGGTAGTACCACCCCACTTTTGCACCTGAAGTATTTGGCCGCTCGGCTTATTCCGCACCTGTTCATCTGCTCTCAGTGAAGATCTAGTAGATCTGACATTTATATTTTCGCACAAGTTAAATGCATCTGTGTTGGGGCTGTTTCGATTTTCTTGCACCTCCTGTCCAGTGTCATGTTTTTTGAAAGCCGCCAGACTTTGTGTAGTGTCCATCTTGTTGTGTAGAAGTTCATCTCTTCTGATGACGTCCTTCTCTTTTACGGAAAATGAGTTTCGTCTTTCATGAACGGAATATGTTACAGTGCTGGATCCGGTAGGTCCTCCTGTTGATAGCTGCTCTGTTGGGCTTGTCTTATACTCTTTCCAGGTGGGTTGATTTGATTTGTTTCTAGATAGGATTTCATTAGATGTTGAAGGGAGATGTTGTGAATGCCTGTATTGGTTCTGATTCGCAAAGACCTGATCTCTCTGCTGTGTACTTTCCTGTGTGATTCTGTCAGAGTCACTGTAATGAGGAGCTTCTTTAACAGTTGGAGGTGAGATTAATGTAAAATAGTCATCCAATCTGTTGGCTTCAGTGTATTTTTTATGATCAGCTGCTGATGCTTTTGTGGGTTGCAAGGCAGGACTATAAACTGAACGGGCCTCTGCTGCTCCAGGTTGCAGATATGTACTGATTCCAGTCCCAGGAGGTCCAGAAGCAGATTTATTCGATGCAAGAGCAGCATTGTCCTGCCTGGAAGGCAGATTGTCAGAGTCCGATAGCTCCAGGCCTTTGAACCTCGCGGGGCTGTACGTGCTCTTCACCCTCTTCCGATTATCTTTGAGGTTGAAGAGCAAGCTGGAGGCCATGGCTTTGTAGCTGTCCCGTAATTTGAGCTCTGGGGGGGGACAGGGCTCAGCGTGTCTTAGGGCAGCAAGGTCGTCGGCAGGCAAAAGTTCATATTGTGAAACCTCAGAGGTTTCCATTTCTTGTCTGTGGTTTAGGACAGGGGTGAGAAGCTGCGAGATGCTGAAGGGGGTGCAGCTGCCGGCCGTCTGCCCGCCCACTAATGTGTGCACCTGATGGTGGGTGGCGGATGGGCGGCTCCCCGAGAGCGAGGCGTCGTCGCGTCGCCGGGACGCGTGGCTGCAGGGCGAGGCTGTGCACGGCCGGTACACTGGGAGCTGACTGCTCAACTGATTCCTGTTCTTTCTCCACAGAGGGCATTTGGCCACCACTTCCGACTCACAGCGCTTCTCCACAGCAGCAGGCTTGGGCTGAATCACTGATCTTGCGGGTTCAGAAGGTGTCCTGTCCTTGCTTAGCATCCAGTATGATTTCACATCCTCAGAGTGGGTGACTTGGATTCCGTGGGATGCAGTCAGCTCCTTATACAGAGGAGAGTCGTACCACCTATGAAAGCCACTGGGGGAGAGAGTAGGGGGTGTGGCTTCCCGCTGGCAAGGAATCCTGTTGTAATCCGCCCATGTCTGGAATGGGCTGTGCTCACTGTGGAGGAAATAGTTGATGGAGCTGAGCTTCCTGAACGTGGCCTTGATGGCTTTATTCCTCAGTGTCTTGCTGGATGCTGAGGCAGGCCCCAAATGGGAGGCCTGAAGCGAGGCGGCGGGGGTGAAAGGGTCCCGGCAGTATGCAGGGAAATTCGACAGTTCATTGTTGAGGCTGAGCAGTACCGAGCTCTCCCAGGCCCAGCCGTCCGGGTTACTCCGACGGCCATCCGGCGCCCCATCCATTGTAGACCCGCCCTCGGATGAGCTGAAGGCTTTTATAAGGGATGAGACTCTTGACCTACTGCGTCTGTTCTGCCACATGGCCTCGATGGCACCGTTGCTCAGTTGAGACACATGCCGGGGACCCTGATCCTGACTATCTATGAAAGAGTGCTGGAATGTCGCAGGGAGCTCTACGGCGAAGGCATCCCTTGGGGAGGAGGTGAGCTCGGGGTCGGTGTAAGCAGCCTCCTCTCCGACGCAGAGGCTCCTGAAGGCGCGGTCAGTGAGGCTGCTCACTTCCCGGTCCGTCTCGTCCATGAAGCCGTCAGTGTACTTGATTTGTCCCTGCTTGGCCGTTCGGCCTCCCCGGTGTCGCCGGTCAAGAGAGTTCATCCTGAGACGCGTCTGTGGGCTTGCTCGAGCGTGCCGGCCGCTACACTCGGGGTCACGCTGCGTGCTGGATCTCCTACACTCTGTGGGGCCGGGCCAGCTCACCATCCAAAAGGTGATGTAGCTTCTCTCCGTTTCTGCAGTGGAAGTGAAGCAGAAGTCAGATGTCATGAAAAATTACTTGATTACTGAGCCAAAAGACACCATGAATGAAAGTCTGATCAAGCAGACTTTATCAACCCCAGAGGGGAAATTAAGCCATCATAGTACTATACATTTAAAGTCCCTGCAACCCTGATCTGTATAAGCAATTAGAAGATGGACAGATGGATGGATGAATGGGTGTTTTTTAAGTACATACAGTAAATTAAGGTGGAGAATGACTTTCAGAAAGAACAGAAAAATATTTATAGATGAAACAAAAATGTGAATAGAAATAATGAATAAAAATAAGCAAGTTCGTTACTAGCATAAAAAAGAAGGTAATGATGGGAATCACAGGGCAAGGACAGGAAGGAATGGAGCAGGATGGCTCATTAACAGCCCAACCCTAATCAAACTTATCGCAGTGGAGAATAAAGCCAAAACAGGACATGATGTGTGGAGCATCACAGCTGAGAATGCTGGTAAAACAGGCTATGGTCTGTGGACCAGTCATAGCTAAAAATACAGATGAGCAGGGGCACAATATGTAAGATTATCATAACAGGGAATACAGGTAATCAAGTGCAATTTATGCAGATCCATCACAACTGAGAGTACATGTAAAGCAGTACGCAGTGTGTGGGCCAATCACAGCTGAGAATTCAGGTAAAATATGACAGTGTGTAGACCAGTTGCAGCTGAGAATTCAGGTAAAATGACATGAAGTGTAAACCTATCACAGCTGAGATTACTAAGACTTTGGCTCGCACACTTATAATATTACTGCAGCCTTGGTTGGCTTAATTACATCCCAGAATAACACTCAAGGCTGTTTTAATCCATTGCCATAACCAAGGAAGAGGACCCAAAAACCTTTTTACTCAAGGACAGGCATGGACAACCAAAGGCCACATATCAAAACCAGCATTTGATACTAACATTAGAAGACAATGCAGCTGCAGAACATGACAATGTACGAGTACAATGTACCAGTGTATGAGTAAAATTCTTATTATCACAACGGTTAACTCATTAAATCTCAATTAGGAATATAAGAAACTATTTGCATCACCTTTAGTATAAATTTATAGAATTGAATGTATCTGCAGGAACTCATTGTATATTCTAGAACATGTGACTCATCTACATCTACTCTGTGGTGATCCAGGCTTTTAAGCAGAGGCCAGCGGCAGGCTGGGAGATGACATGGTTATTTTTAACCAATGAAGAGCTGCCTGTTGCACTGAGTAACCCGACACCAAAAGGCGCAAATCCGGAGGGGCTCAATGGCAATAATTAGTTAAAAGAAAAATTCAAAAAATAAAGTAGAGTAATACCTACGGGAAAAATGGTTCCCCTGTTTCTAGAAATTGTATCCCTTTTATATATTGAAACTGGAATTTAATTGCAGAGAGGCTTGGTTTGCATTATCAGGACAGTTGGCATTAATGATACGGTTGTCTATATTTTTAGATACAAATGAAAACCATCCATAAATTGTTGCAAAAGTGTCCCAAATTGGGGTAGACGCCTCTAACTCCCCCAGGTGAAAAGCAGCAGTGCAGCATTCCCATGCAAACTACCCAGTTCCTCAGACCCCTCACCTTATGCATCTGTGCTCGTTCAGGAGCCTGCAAGGGACGCCGTGCCTCAGGTGGAGCAGACTCACCAGGAAGGTGCACTGCTGGTGTTTCAGTGGAGCAGCTATGGGAGAGACACACATCACAGCAGGGCTGGCCAGCTAGTCCTGTCCGGAGGAGGATGGTAAGGCAGCAGCGGCAAAGCAGCACAGGCCAGGCAGAGCGGTACCATGGGAAGAAGCTCCCTGACACACGTATAGCAATAACCATGGGGTGTCGGGTGACAAGCAGATGAAATAAACAGGCCCGTTGGCTATTTTTATATTCGGAGCCCGAGACGCAGCGAAGCAGCTTTCGACACCGTAATGCTGATGAAAAGCCTTGAAACCCTGGTAACTGAATCCTGACTATGCCCTACGCATTACATACCTGCCCACAGAACTTCCACAAAATCATTTGTGCTTCTGCAAACGTGTGTCCCGGAGCATAAACGGCTCCCCGCATCACTCAGACACTCGTGTCAGTTCTCCTTCAGAGAGGGGACAAAAATATGGTGTCAAGAAGCCGTACCAAGCCTTTTTCAGAATGGTCGGCTTACCTCAGCAGTAATTCAGCATTCTTCAGATGAAGGATATGAGAATCAAACTGAAAATTAAATGTGTGGTTATGAAGATTCTGTTAAACAGGTACTTTTCCCCCTGTCATATATATAAAAGAGTGTAATTACATGTCGACTCTCCTCAAACTCTGCCTTTAATCTGCTTGATTTTGAAGATAGTTCATTGATGATGACAGGTCATCATTGCAGTTCTGATACTATTGTGAGGACCACTTTCTGAGTCGCTGTGCTTTCCTGTGTCATTTATAATGTAATGAATGTTCACTCAGCAGTCAGGAACAGCACTAAAGTTCCAACTCAAATAACAGCTCACCCATATAAAAAAAGAAAAAATATATACCTACGTCCATATTTCTTTTTCCTGGCTGGCAGATTTTTTTAAATGCTGTATGTACAAAGTAAACAGATGTTTCAGACAGGTAAATATTAATAATGAATAATGTTCAGCAAAAACGCTTCCGTTAGTACCCACGGCTGCAGAGTTGCTGTAGGTGTTAAAAACATAACACTCCAGTTACTGCGGTAATTCCCTTCCCGCTCTTGCTGCAGATTTAAAAGTAGAAAGGCATCTGAGTGCATTTTTCCTTCAGTCTGCCACTTACCGTGAGGTCAGGAGGTGTGGAGAGGGTCTATGAAGCCAGCCAGAAGCTGTCAGGCCTCACGCGCTTCCCACAGTTCTGCTCCAGGCAGCCTGCACTATAATTGGAGATGGACACACTGGACACTCACAGGAGTCTGGGTTGCCCCCCTGAACACCCCCAGTGTGATGGACACCCACATATGGACTGCTTTCGCAGACTGCTGTTCGCTCTGCTGCACTGCTCGCTCACCCTCACCCCCCCTCTCCGACCCCTGACCTCCAACCCCTTCGAGCAGTAAAACTCATGCCTATATAGAGAGAGAAGGAAGGAACTGGCAAAGCCGGATGAGACGCTAGGAGGTAACGACCTGGCAGGAGTTTTCAAGGTGACCTCTAGTGTAACACTGTAAACATGGCTCAAACCAGTTGTTGCAGTGGGTTAAAAGTTTTCTATAACAGTGCTAAAAATAAATTCATTATGTGCTGCTAAGCACCCGACCAGGCAGTACGCCTACAGCTCCGAGCAGCAAGCTTAGGGGATCAGGTGCCAGTGTGTTACTGTGGTGACTGACATAGACTAGCGGGCAGGAACTAGGTAGTGATTGGTTTGTAGTCACATGGTGAGCAGCCTTGTGATTGGCTCAGGAAATTTAACTTCCACATGCCACAGGACTGTTGTCAGAAGTTTCCAAGAGTCTGTATGAGGAAAAACGTGGGGCAACTAATTTCCATAGTCACTGGAAATCATCACGTTTTAGATTGCATGTTTGTGTGTTTTTAAACTTTTAAACAGTGTCTTACCCAAAAATGGTTTAACTGGACAATTTCCCCCAAAAGTTGCAGCCTGTATTTACATGTTCCCTGCTGCCAAATCCAAAACATTCTAAATAAATAAAGCCACAAAATCACATGATCATTTATGTCACCATTTGTCCAAGCATCATGGGAAAATGACATCTATATGATGGAGGTAGTCAACATAGACTGGACGACACTAAATATTAATAAAAATATATAAATAGCAATACAAGTAAAATACACATATACACACATATAGTACAATAAACCTTTGGTGTCTCAGTAAAACTACATAAACAGACAGACATACTAAGCAAAGAAAAAGACAGCAATTCAGATTTCAGACCCTTCATACATTTTAAAGAGATCAGTAAATAATCAATATGTGTAGTAAATCAAAATCGTTGTACCTGTCAAAGTGAATCAATATGCATAATGTCCTGACATTCCTGAAACATTTTACATACTGAGCTTACATCCATGTTGTATACGCTGCCTAATGTAAACGCTATGTGAGCTGAATGATCTGTTATGCAAAAGTGGTTTTTTTTTAAATCTAATTGTTTCTGTAATTAGTAATAAGGAAATAGATGTCTGAAACAGTAGTTGGGTTTGCAGCTTGTTATTCTGACTCCATCAGTTCTGGAGCCCCTCCCATCCTTTCTGAGCCATCTGCCACCCCCCACCCCTACGCTGGGACCAGTCAGAGTGTAGGCCTGGTGTTTTCATTGCCATTCTGAAGGCGTGGAACGAACATCTCTAACAGCTCTAATGACACCAAACTTAAAATGTGTAAGTTGCTGTACAGAATGACAGCGCCCCCCGCCCCCCCCCCCCAGGCCAAGTGGTGTATAAGCCTCGGGTCCTGTGACCTCACTGAGGGTGACTGTGCCTGGTTAGACAGGAGCCATCGATGAGGCCAGCAGCCATTGAGCGGATGCAGGGCCCACGGTGCGCTGGTCTTTTGTGCATTAAGGGGTATAATTACAAAGCCAACTGACTGAGAGTAATTAGCCTAACGAGCCAATGAGCAAAGTCAATAAACAAGCAGAGTGAGCGGATGATTTAACGTACTGGCGCTGTCGGCTGGTCCTCCTGGCCGTTTACTGGGCCTGGGGGAGCACACATCTACAGCACATATAAAATCGCGCTCCCTTTGATTTCCCCAGATCCAGCAGCTCACAATAAATACTCCCAAGCATTCATAGAGCTCCCCCCACCCCAGCCCCAACATACCCCCAGAAGCCTGAAAATAAGAGTGCATGGGGCCTGGGAAGCAAGCATGGTCCCTGATCGGGGGCCACAGAGATTGGAGTGAGAGCCATGGGGCCACAGGTGTGTTTTGGGGAAGCCGGCCTTCTTGTCCTCCGCTACGCTGCTGGAGATAATCCCTCACCCAGTTATATCTATTAATCATCTCTTGGATGAAGGAGCCATTTCGCTGCTGGAGGCGACCTGCTTATGGGAAAGGCAATTGAATGATGGAGAATCACAGCTATCTGCCATAAGAACGTGTTTGCGGAGGTTCAGGACGCAGCAGAACCACAAGCCGCACACGGAAAAGCAAGCAGATTAGTGTGCCAGGTCTGCACTCTAACAACTGCTCGTGCCTCTTTCCAGGTGTGCTGTCCAGCAACTGAAATTAAACACGGTGTTCATGGTCAATTCACCGCTGTCAGGGTCTCTCTCAGCCAGCACCGATGCCATGCAGCAATCAGGGATAAAACCTGTCAGTTAATGTCTAATATATAGCCTTCAGAAATTGCATTCACTAGTAATTAAGCAACAAAACAAAAGTCCAAGTATGACATATTCTAGCCACTAGGGGGCAGTGTCAAATTGTCCAACCAGAAGGCATAGGACATGACAAGAGACTCATATCAACTATGTGGGCATTTACATACCTTGAGCTGCTGTCTGAAGAGCACATTTTCTGGGTATCAGCCATAGGTGTGCAGCCCTCACGTCTGCTTCATTTTGTCCTTGTCTTTCCTCTTGGCTCTGTGTCTGTATCTGTATCTGTATCTGTGTCTGTATCTGTGTCTGTATCTGTGTCTGTATCTGTATCTGGCCCACATCTCCCCACGGAACCTAAGCAGTAATCAAGTGATACCATTTCATTTACTATGAAAAAAATCATTTTCATCCCATGACCCTGAGCAGAATAAGCAGATGGATGGATGGACAGTTCATAAATGGTAGCAAACTCTGCACTCTTTTAGCTGCAGCTGTGCCTTTCTACTTAACAAGATGCACATTTCAGTCAAGTGTTCTTTACAAGGGTGGGAGGGCGTGCACACACACACACACACACACACAACCACACACACACACGCGCACATGTGTAGGGTAAACATATCCTTATGGGGACCGCTCATTCATTTCTATAGGGAAAATGCTAATGCTAACTATGA
>JAODUD010000062.1:12151233-12166081 GCA_026784285.1 Stomatorhinus walkeri | reverse complement strand
CAGCTGCTTCCCCGAGTCCACTTCATCTGAACTGTGTCCTAAAACTGTCCACAGCTCCACCCCCTGGCCGGTTTCCCAGCCAACGCCAGCGGGAACTGCGGGGGTGACGCTTAGGAACTTAGAAAGCAAGGCGGGCCCCTTTAAACTGTAGCCAGCTGGCCACCACAGGGCGGTGGACATGGAAGGACAGTGGTTGTAACCGTGGTGACCGGGGCAGTGGCTCCATCCCTTTGAAAGCAATCCTAGCTTAGCAGTGGTGATTTTATATGGTACTCAATAAATACTGTTATTTGTGTTTATTTTTATTATATATTTCACATAGGTGAATTGCTGTTATACAGTATTACTTATTTACTAGCACATATGAGCAGCAAAAATTTCAGCACTCGCCACGACTGCTCCCCAGCTGCTTTCTGCCCATTCGGTATCATTCACCAAATATGCTACCTTGCATGTACACTGCACAGATGTGCATAAATTACTCCTTCCATGATTCCCTGCCAGGAGAAACAGCACTCGCGGTTGACGTACATTACGCCTGTGTGATCTGAGATGACGACAGAGGGAATCTTGGCAGAGACGGCACAGAAAATATTGACACTGGCCTTTATCGGGCCTCCCTGCTGAACGGACAGAATCACAGCTCAGCTCTGAGGCTAAATTTCAGTCCCAAACGTGAGATGGCATGATGTCTAATGTCTGTTCCTATGGGATCAATGGTTCCTCTTCTGAAGGAGACAAAGTGAATGCTTACCTCATGGAGACAATGTGATGCTCCGTCAACAGAGGATCCTCTCCATGCCCCAAGCACCTCAACCCTGGCAGGCTACATGGTGCTAGAACAGACCTGTAATTGTATAGAATACAGGTCTACCACGTTGACCAGACTTTGATGACTTATGGCAGTAGGTTATGCTGGTTACTTAGAAAATCAGCCACCTAACTTTCACAGCCAATAGCCGGTCGAATTAATACTGGGGTGTTACTTACCTGAATTCCTAGCATACTGGTCATAGGCAAACACAATTCATGTTACATTTCACTTTTCACAATAATATGTTCAAACCAGCGTGATGTCTTCTAAGATGAAGATGAAAATAAACTCTAGTCAGGCTTACTCTGATTAGATATGGTCTGTCTCTAACTGGACAAGAAAGACATTTCTAACATGATCTTGAAAGATATTATACCTAGCATTACGTTGGTGTTATTAAAGCCCAAAATTTTAAAAAAGAAAGATATGGGAGATGAGAGGTCATGAAACAGTTTCAGACAGCAGTGAAAATGTTCAGATCTGTGGTTTATTGCCTCATTAATCTGAGTCAGCACCTCTCTACAGCCAAAACAACCCTCACAGATCACATTTTGACTGGTTTTGATCACACGCTAACTTGTTGACATGTCTGAGGTGAGGCTGTCCTCCGATCAGAAGGGGAGAAAATTGTCGCAGACAGATTGTGGGCTGAATAAATTGATTCCACAAATCTGCACTGGATAATGTGACAACCTCAAGGTGCGACCTCTGTGAGCTTGGGTCCTTCCATCTGGAAACTGCATATTTTGACCATAAAGTATCTCACATATAAGCACAAGCTCCAGCACCTATATTGTATTTGAAACGTGAATCAGTAAATCAATCAGAATTCTCATTACATTTACATATTTAAGCAGATGCTTTGGTGCAAAGAGACAAGTGAGGCAAATAGCACATTGCAGATTGAGGTTCCAATGAATGAGCAGTACTGGGGCACGAGCAATACAGCAACTAAACAACAATACAGCAACTAAACAACAATGTCTAACAAAACAAGGCACTAATTAGACAATTCAGTTTTCATTAGAAAGGAGAACCATAGCGCATGAACCCCTGCATTCACTTTTAAAGGCCAGCAGAGACTGACTGATGTCTACAAACAGCAGTAGACCTACTGACCGACCTTGAACTGCCATCTAACCAGTGCTATGCAACTAGAGTAAAGTTTACTTCACACAGATTAAAATGAACTAGCTCACATTTATATCTTCTGATTATTTTTATGAGCTGTTCTGAATCCAAAGTAAAATTTTTGGTCAGAAAAATATCACTATTAAAATATCACTAGCATCATCTACCATTAGAAAGTACTTGGAGTCCACTTTATTAATATAAACAAATAATTAGTGTCATGAACAGCACACCGGAGCACATCATGATCAAGACACGGAACGCATGAGAATATCAAGATCATCACGTGATAATTTTCTAAGGCGCAATCCTGATCGTAATACATTGTATTTCGTATCACAACATAAAAGTAAATTTTCGCCTGCCGTTGCTATTTCTGATGTGTGGCCAGAGTGAACGACGCTCACATTCATTAGTGAGCGTCATTAAAAATATCAGTGCATTCAATGAACGGTGCTCATTTAGCACACTCATGCATGTCATTGCATGTAACATTTGCGTATCTGGTCATACAATAGTGCCAACGCTCTGTATTGCACAGCTGCCTATTGTCCTACTCAGCTCCTATGGCAACACCATAAGCTCGTCATTGTGGTCCTTAAGTCAACTAGGGGACATTTTTGCCACTATCGTCTAATTTTTCATTAAATTTTTATTGTTGCTACTATTCTCTTTATAATCCCAACATGAACAAATGATGACATACATTATTGCAAAGGTTTAGGTCATGGAAATTTGCACTTAAGCTCTCTAATAGGTCCTGCTATTGAGTTCAACCAGGGGAAACAACTTTGTTCTAATAACTGTTTATCATCTCCTTTGTGAAAGAGATTTATTAAAACCAATTCTCAGCGGTAAATACTAAGTATGGAAATTGGGTCATTTCTATTGCTATTGAAGGCTCTTTATTACTGTAGAAGCAACCTTCTTCTCCAGGCCAGAGCCAAATAATTTTAATGCACCATGATGCCGATACAGTGAGGCATGTTCTCTATTTAGCTGAGTGCCCCCTAGTGTTGCCCTGGGGAAGTGTCTTTCATCAGATGCCCAGAGCCAGACTATGGCTCCTCACCGGGGAGACCTCAAAGCTGAGTGTGGCTATCGTGCTTCGCCAGCGGTTTGGATATTTATAGGTTTTTCTGGACAGCATTCGGGGCGTGTGCCACCGCAAGCAAGTGATACAGGAAGCAGGATTTTTTTAAAAAAGGAAAGGACAGACCTCAGCTGTGTTACTCAAAACTCACGTCTCTGCAAAACAGGCACTCGTGCTGTGTTGGACTTCAGAGAATTGTCTCTGCCTCTTGCGTTGTAGTGCACTTCCTGGCAGAGGTGGAGAAGAGTGATGGGATATGGCAGCTGCTTCAAGGTACTGTCCATTTTTTGCTCCCAGAAAGTTCAACTGCCTTGTGTCCTCTAAATGATTTTCAAATAGTTTTATGATGTGTTTAGGGCGCATCTTTCAGCCAAAGCCGACCCAGGACCACACAGCAAACATTAAAGGTCACGGCTGAAGCCTTTGGTGCCTCAGACTGTTTCTCTGTTTGGACTCAATCCATGAGAATGAGTTTCACTCTCCAAAATGTGGCCTATTGTAGCCCACGTGCTGCTCTTCCAACAGACTGGGTTCCAGCACAGCCCAGTTTGGTAACCCCCAGTGCCCTAGACAGTGTTTGGGCAGTGGTAGGTACCAGTTGTTTACCTGTTTACACAGGCTCCTGCAAAACTCCAGATCAGGCTGGATGGGATGGTTTGAGGTGCCTTTCTGTGTTTCAGACGTGTACCTGTGTGCCGTGCTCATCTGCTCTGCTGGGCTGATATGCATGCTCCTCTTCACGGTCATCCTCTCCTGCCAGTACCTGCGCAAGAAGCAGAGACTGAGAGGTAGGGATGTGCGTTACAGACACAGGAGTCTCTGTGGCTTTGCAAGCAGGACTCTTCCAGAATCCCAGTCTACTATGTAAGAGTAGCATCATATTAAACTGGAAAATAAATGAGCGTTCTCTGCTCACTATCTATCATTTAGCATTCATTTAAGCACTTGGAAATGAATAAATGTGTGACCATTTTTTCTGCCTCATTCCTTTGCAGGCAGTTACTATTTGGTCAAGTGTCCTCAGAACAGGTAGGCCTCCCCCCCAGCAGTGACAAAAACAATGACTCTGAAAAAAAAAAAAAAAAAGACCGTGAAACAACCATAGAAATGATTTGTTACTGCCACGGGGAACGTTTAATTAGTTTCGGGGAGGAACGTGCACCGTGATTCGTCAAGCTGTACATTCAGTGTGATGGTTCCCATGGCAGCTGTCTGCAGCCCCCGCCCGGCCTCCCCCCATGACGTGGTACCACAGGCTTGCAGTCTATAAAATGCCATGACAGCAATCTGTGAGGCTAACAGCTCACATGTGTCGAACAGGACCAGGACGTCGATAAAACGTTCCTTCATCCGCACACTCTCACACTCCCTCTCTCTCTGAGAGTGGTTCGCTCACCCAGCACACGCCGCCCATACCCTGAAATGCAGTCACAGTGCCCTTTGTCCGCTGCGTCTCATACACGGCTGTGACCTGTCACTTCCCAGCTCGGGGGAGACGGTGACCAGCGTGCTGAGCCGCTCTCCTGGCACGGGGGAGAAGGGGAGGAGGTCGTCTGGTGAGAGGCCCAGCGGCCGCGCTGAAGCGCCGCCAGAAATACCAGCCAAAGGTAACAGCATCTCGGCACGGGCAAAAATGCCTCGCACCCCCGGGCGTAACCTGAGCCATATCTCCTCCTTTTGACCCTCTCTTCTGTTCTCGTTTATCAGCTCCCACTGCAGACAAACTGCGGAAACCCAAGCTTTTGAGGCCTCAGCCCAAGAAGGTAGTACTGCCCCATCGCCGTGCCGCCTATCTGCTTTTCCCCAAGAGCATGTATTCGCTTTCTAACTCAAAAGGACATTGGCCACTAAATCATCAAACCAAATTCATAAAAATTTATTGTAACAATTTACCTAATTCCACGTTTTTTAGTAATTTATAAACACATTCATAACACATTGTAATGCATTCATAAAGCATTATAAATACGGCTATATTTGTAAAAAGGCATAACACATTACACCCATGTTTATTATGCATTATGAATGCTCTGTGAAGCTCTCATCTATAATGCCCTATAGATACCTTTATAATGCATTATAATGATCAGTATAAGCATTAAGGACGCTTTGCACTGCATTATTTATAATTTGACTGATATTAGATAATTTCTTTTATTTTTCCTGTTTCTTCATATTTCAGTTATATTATTATTGGCTGAGGGTTTCCCCGCACTATCACTGTGTAATATTTAATGCTGCACTTTCTGCAGCCACTACATTTTATTTTGTTTTTATTGCTTCCTCATCACTGCATTTAATTTGGTACAAACATGTAATTAAAAAACGCCCGGCACGCTTGAGGAGTGCCGTGCAACCGATCGCAATGAGCACCACAGAATCACGCGACCCCGAGCCAGTCACATGACTGGGCGAGGCCAGGCCAGGGGCCATCTGTGACTAATAAAATGAAGCATGTGAGCCACGTGACTCGACGAAAGCTTCTGATTGAATTAGCATCACCTGGTGGAGAACTGAGGCCCTGTTGGGGGGAAAAGCCTGAAAGACGGACTTAGTATATGAAGTGATGGGATTCCTAAAAACGGTGATCATGTGATCAGAAGCACATTAACCTGGTTAGAGGCCCCTGTGCTGTCTGTGGTTTCAGAGGGCCTCTTACCATTTCCAATAGGATGGATGGCATCTCCCGGTAAAACTTTTATTAAACAAGGTTAGTAGAGGCCCCCTTGTACCCATAGCTCCTGGGATAGGCACTGAACCCCCCCCCCCTCCCCCCATTTGCTTTGAATAGGATAAGAGATAATGAATGGATAGATAAATCGATGGATAGCTGTGGCTCCTTTTTAGTGTAGGCCCCTGGGCTTCAGCCGGGGTAAAACCGTGCATCATGTGGCCCCTGCATGTGTCCCTGCCTCACAGCCACTTAGGGACAGCATTACAGGGCACACGTGTCTTGGAGGGCTGACCCTTCTCCTTTCACCTTTGGCCCCCCAGCTGCGGATTTCGGAGGATTCCCTGACCTACGCCGAGCTGGAGCTGGCCAAGCCGCAGCCGGAGGCAAAGTCGACCTGCACGGGCACCGTCTACGCCCAGATCCTCTTTGAGGAGCAGCATCTTTAGACAGCCCCATGAGTGGGCAGTCCCTTGTGGTGCGGCCTTCAGTGGCGCACTCAGGACGGCTGTGAAAATGCGTAATGTACTGAAATCATGCAAATAACATCTGCGCATATTTGTTTCCTCCTTTTAACACGCAGTCCTCGCACAAACGCAATTAAGATGCGCTTTTTTCTGGATTTTTCTTACTAGAGGACATTACAGGACTTGCACAGACTTGAATATCTCAAGGTTACACACAGTCTGTGAGCCACAGGGAAAGCCAAAGGCAGAATAAAAGAATCATATATGAGGGAATCGGAAGCCCAATAACCTCGCCCTAATGATGGAGCATGACAGTGTCAGACGGCCGCCTCTCGCTGGCTCTGTGAAGGTCACGCTGCAGTTAAACAGGCATGAGAGCGGAGATGGCAGCACCCCGGTCATTAGTGTCAAAGCCATAGCGGAGAGTCTCTGGGTGAATCCCACGGACCGCAGCTGACGGGTGGCATCCAGCACCCCCCAGCCCTGCCCAGCTGCCGAGGACTGCGATGAACCCGCTAATGGTTACATTTATTAAAAATTACCCTAATTGTAATCATGCTTAATAATTAGCTTTACAGTGCATTATAATTGGGTTAGACTACAAGATGGTTCTGCCTAGGTGCTATAATTTATTTGATTTAATTATTTGAAGGAGCCAAACAGTCTGACATTTAATATCATAAAATCACTGGTGTATTAAAATTGAGATGGTCATTGTCTTTTAGAAGGTCATTTGCTTCTTCGTGGGACAGATATATGGTGATTATTTTCCGGTCTATTAAGCTCCTCCACTTAGCACAATTAGCGCGATGTGCAGAGGTTAAAGAGAGAGCCGTTCTCCAGGCTGTGGTCACAGCAAATATTCACGGCCAGCTGCACCTGCCCTTCCCCTCTCTGAAAGGTATACAGTGTGGGGGAGGGGTCTCTCTTGGACTGCCCCCTCCCCATCCGAAGGACAGGTCCTCCAGAAATAAACAGCAAGAGCAGCTCCAAGTCTCGCTTCTGCTCTCCCTGGAGTCCAGGTTCTCAGCATGATTCACACCATAGGTTTGCTTGTGATATCATACTTGCAGAATTTATAGTTTAGTTCTTCCTAAAACATCTGTCTTGTCTTTGGCTGGGGCCAAGTTAGAACATTAGAAAGAGAGGTACCTTCCTCGTTTCCAAGCACCTATCTGTACTGTGAGCATGAACTCAAGAGCCAGCTCCCAAGCAGACAGCTAAATCCATGCCTCTGTTTTACTATAATTATCTTCAAATTTACTTATTCAACTCAGAGCCTGTGAGAGGAATCAGTAATAGTCAATAACACAATGTACTTGTTGTAGGCAATGTGGCCTAGTTTCTGAATTTTGTTTCCTACTTGAATCCAATAACAATGTGTGATGATTTTATTCCTGGTCATTACTGAAGGTGCCCACAAGGTCATAGGATGTTGTGTGTCCAATGAGTAGGACTAATAAATAGTCTATGACATACTGTCCATTTGCATTGCTGAGTTTCCGTTGATGCCATGGACCTGGCCAGTTGCATATGTTGAGAGACAATTTCCATGCCACTAGCCTAGCCATTAACCATGCTCCTAGCAGCACTGTTAGCTGTGTCATTAATTGAACTGCTAGCTGTGGTGTTAGCTGTGCTGTTAACTGTGCCATTAGCCGTGTGCTAGCAGTGCTGTTGGCTGCGCCATTAGCCGTGTGCTAGCAGTGCTGTTGGCTGCGCCATTAGCCGTGTGCTAGCAGTGCTGTTGGCTGTGCCATTAGCCGCGTGCTAGCAGTGCTGTTGGCTGTGCCATTAGCCGCGTGCTAGCAGTGCTGTTGGCTGTGCCATTAGAAGTATGCTAGCAGTGCTGTTGGCTGTGCCATTAGCCGTGCCCTTCCTGCACTCAGTTTCACGTTGCCGTCTCCATCTCTCCACCCACCCTCCTCTTCTCACATGATTCTTACACTTGATGATAGCAATTAGTGAATGCAGCTCCGAAGGGTGAAAGTAGTGCCACGATTAGTGGGGCATTTATGCTGGGGGGGAGGGGGGTCACATCACTGACTCTCTCTCCCCAGTTTGAGAAATAACCCTTTCAAGTACGTACAGATCCTACTAGGAGAAACAGACCGTGGTTATGCTGGGAGAGTCAGCAAACGCCCTTGGACGCAAACCCACAGCTTTATTTATGCAGACAGAAATCAGCTGTTTTCTTTCCTTCCTGTCATGTCCACACTCGTTTACTCGTTTGGATATCCCACACTCTTCTCATTCAAAGCTAACCTCCCATTAGCAGGAGAAAAATAGTAAATGCTTCTCAATGACAGAAACCTATACAGAATTTCAGGTAAAACCACCAGATTTATTTCACAATTTTAGATTGTACATTTGTTTATATTACTGCATCTAGAAGAATCGGGTACACAAAGAATATCAAGATAAAAACTAAGTAATATTTGACGGTTAATGTCTTGTAGAAGCTGATACCATAGAATTTTCGCACTGCTACAGGACGGCCCTACTACTATGATTTGAGTTTAATGAAAGACAGAACTTACACCTAACGAGTGACATCTGTGCATAATCAAGCTTCATCTTGGTATAAAAAAGTTTAAAAGCCATCTACATTTGAAATTGTTTACATGCTATTTAATTACTTCTGACTTGAGGAAATGAATACTCAGAGCAAAATGAACATTCTGTCTAGAGCTTATCTTGTGGTACAATAAATGCATGCAACTAATTACGACACAGTTCTGGTAGTTTCTAAGAAGGATCAAAGGGATTTATCCTTTAAACTAGCGAATATAAGCACTGCATTTAAATCACCCATCAAAGCAGATAACAGCACAAGGCCACACCAAACTCAGGTGAGTCAACTGAGCTCCTTAAGCTGCTCCAGCCAGATTGCACTCCTGGGATCTCGGCATGTTTACTTACTGTTTGGAG
Source organism: Stomatorhinus walkeri (assembly GCA_026784285.1). Lineage (NCBI taxonomy): Eukaryota > Metazoa > Chordata > Actinopteri > Osteoglossiformes > Mormyridae > Stomatorhinus > Stomatorhinus walkeri. The sequence goes on along the minus strand of JAODUD010000062.1, from coordinate 12,156,974 downwards.
GTTGATGACGGCACCACGCAAAGCAGAGCCGGGCCTACAGCTCCTCCCAACACACCCCAGAACCTCAGCAGAACATTCCATTTCCTCATCCACCTTGTACTTTTGATCCTGTAATGACGGAAATCTTACTCTGCGCTTACTCATGAACACCCCCTGTTCTTTTGTTTCCAAAAGAGATAATGCTGTGATTTTAATTATGCACTAAAGTGTGGTTTGATAACAAAGAGGAAATTGCCTGGTGCACCTTCAGGTTCTCTCCCCATTAGGACGGTAGTGGAAAAAAGTTGTGGAGGCAGCCTGAGATATATGGCCTGACAAAGGAAGTCTGAGAGATATGGCCTGATAGAGGCAGCCTGAGAGATATGGCCTGATAGAGGCAGCCTGAGAGATATGGCCTGATAGAGGCAGTTTGAGAGGCAGCCTAGGAGACACCGAACATGAAGCAGCCAGAGATATACAGAATATCAGAAAGTCAGAAAAGTGGCATGAACCCAGCTTCTCCAATTATGAATCTATTTCCAACTTTCCCAGTTCTGAGTCCATGTTTACAAAGGTTATTTTGGATATGAAGACTCAATATGAAGTACAAGAAAAAGCTGTATTTCTGTTTCATAAAGGAACAGTATTAACTTTATTATTTACATATATGAGCCAACACTGGTGAATGTCTCCGGTAAAACACTGTACTTCAAGATTCATCAGGCAAAAAGTCAGACACACACAAAAACTGCCCAGACAGTAGTCAAGACTTTGCTTTCTTATTCGCGCCATCATGAAACACCTGTTCCTGTTCACCAGCTGAAACCCAAGCAGTAAACATCAGCCATGTGCTATCTCCTAGTGATGAATAGATTGTCAGCTCAGTTGTATGCAATGACGTTGGGTCAGTTTCTGGGTTAATAAAGGGCATAGTACAGCAGGCCAGTGGGGGAGCTTTGGGCATCTCTGCTGCAGGCCTGGTTCCCTTAACGAGTTGGGAGAAAGAGAGCACATCTTTCCCAGAACATGGTACCGCTAGTGGCCTCCTCAGAAAGTGCACAAGCTGTCCGGTGGGCGTGGTGGGAACAGGGCTACCCGCATTTAAGTCTCATAAGACCAGCTGAAGACCCGGCCCCAGACATCCCCCACCAGCAAAGAGTTGTATGTCCTGAAAAAAAGAGTGAACAAATCAAAATCGAGGGACACATCTGAAAGTTCAACATAGTGTTTCCATACAAAAAACACAAATATACAAGGATCATCCTCAGAAGCTTTAGAATATTTTTTTAAAAATTGTTACAATTAAATACAGTGCTTCTTTTTTGTGTAGAACAATTGACACTTTTACCTTATAGATATATTAAAATTATGTCATTTGTTGCTCTGATGTAATGAGTTTTTACCATTTCCCTAAAATAGGTTTTCATATGAAATAATGCAAAACTTGATAAAAATGTTTTAAAATCTTTAAACTTTATTGCATGCACAATAAAGAATCATTTTGTATGATAAGATGTAATGCTCAATTTTTTGATAGTTTCATATTTTTTCTCTCATCTCAATAACTCTTGCCCTGGATTTTATGAAATACTTTTGTTTATTACAGAAATAAATGGTAATACAATAAAACTGATTAACTACCCCACAGGCAAAATCGACAGTTTATACAATGAAGTTGTATAATTTGAGTCAAACTAATTTTAAAAAGGAGAGAAAATTAACATGTTACAGTAATGAAGCATATGACGGCTTCGTGGCAGTAGTCACTGTGCATTGGACATCTTTTATGTAAGGTGTAGAAATATGATGAAGTTTTCAGACAATTTTTACATTATACATCAACCAGTATATACAGACGACAGCAGAAAAATCCTGAGGTTTAAAGGCAGGCAGGAAGAAAGTAATGCCATCTCAAAAGAACACAGCAGAAAAAAATAATATACAGAAGAGAAAGAGAGTTTTTCTGCTTTGTTGAGAAGACTGTAATATCATGCCTGGCAGGGGAAATGCTCACCTGTGCTATGACAGTCAGAAACTATTTATCTTTAAATTGTCTTATACAGACCGAGGATGTGTTTTAACTAACCAAAGAAATGCTTTGATTAGAAATGCTTCCATTATTTTTTTGAGGGAACAGTCTACAAGTCATTGTAGGTAACATTCACTTATCAGGCGCCCCTTAAGATCTTGATATCTTTCAGCAGAGAAAGTTCCCTCAAAATGAACATGGTCCTTTACTGAAATGTTACATACAATACCTGGAAATGTCAGGTACAAAAATGAATTACACTGTAATCTTTTGCTAATGTAATCTATTCTGTTTTATTGAACCTAGAGCTGACATCAAAGTTTTTCATTTCCACTTCTGGATTTGCTTTTCTCCCTTTTGGGATAATTATACGTATGTTACAATAATTAAACTTAATTATGTTGTTTGGGAACCTGGAGTAGTTCTGTACTGGAATAAACAATGTATTGACAGAAACCCATGATGGTGAGTGGCCTCTTCTGAGATCAGTGAAAGAAGTAAATACCTTACTGTGACAGTCCCACGGCAGTGATCGGCCTGTTCTGAGATCAATGAGTGTTCTAAATATTGTACTGAGACAGAAACAGGGCTGTGAGTAGCCTGTTCTGAGATCACTGATTATAGTAAATCCTGTACTGAGAGATGGTCAGGGAAGTGAGTGGTCTGTTCTGAGATCAGTAAGTAGACTGAATACTGCACTGAGAGAGGGCCAGGTAAGAGAGTGACTTGTTCTGAGGTCATTGAGTTGAGTCAATACTGTACTGAGAGAGGGCTAGGGAAAAGAGCGGCCTGTTCTGAGATCAGTGAATAAATACTGTACCGTGAGACTGCCAGGGCCGTAACAGCTGGGTTGTTTCTGTAGCGCTGACGTGAGACTGTCTGACTCCGATTTAGCTCCTGAAAAAGGACCAGGCGTCTTTCCCAAGTCTTACCTGGAGAACAGCAAAAATTAGAAGCTGTTTTTATTTATGGTCAGCATGTTGATAAATTGAGAAAAATATATCTAATATAAGCCTTCACCATTATAAGAGGGGTTGTCCCAATTTAATTTCTACATTGTGATAGTTATATGCGCTGACGCTGGGCTGTAACCAATGTGTGCTAAATTGGATTTGGGTATTATTGCTTTCTAAATTGCATGCCTAGTTCAGCAGAATTGCTCATCAGTGTTTACTGGCTGTATGTTTAATAACTTTCCCCATAATTCCTTGCTGCAAACCCTAATGCCCTGTGCAACTGACACGTACATTATGAACTTCTGTCCAGGCCTCGTGCAGTCAGACTTCTTTGACTTCACAGGCTGCTAAACTTCGGTGTAGGTGTAACTTGATTTATAAGGAGTATTGCTGAAGACGGCATTTTCTGTGGTGTTTCTCATATCGCATGCATAACTTGAAAATATTTAGCTTATATCAAATCACAAACCTAAACACCACGATGAGCAGAGAAAAGCTTTGTAAAGATTCTCTTCACAGAGCCAATTAAAAGGGTTCTCTCCCTACTGCCTAACTGAGACCGTAAGCCAAGAGGACGTATTTTTACAGTTGCATTTTATTTATTTAGCAGATGCTTTCATCCAAAGTGATGTACTTTTGAGAAGGCAGAGTCAGATATTCCCTGGGGCAATTGGGGATTAATGACCTTGCTAGAGGGGGCAATGGTGTAACCACTCTGCTGACCCTAGGATTTGAACTGGCAACCTTCTGATCACAGGCGCAGCATTCTGTAGATCAGGATGGAGTAACAATGTCTGAGGGATGATGGTGTTACCAGCTTCCTGCACAGCTGTAGGCTCGTGAGGTGACTCCGCCCCCTGGTTTGCTGGGACCCGCCTCCTGGAATATTCAGTCTTCCACACCTGAGATATGGCAGAGGTGAGGAAAACAAAGACAAATATAATAATTGACATGTTATTGATCCCTGTGGGGAAACTGTCTTTATACCTCCCTCAACCTGCTCTGTGTAGAGCAAGCTGTCTGCAAGGAGCAGCCACCTGATGGGACACTGAGGGAGCTGGGGGTTAAGGGCCTTGTTCAAGGAGCTGCAAATGTGCTGAGGCTGGGTGTGAACCAGTGAACTTCTGATTACAAGCACACGGGTTTAACCCCCTAAGCCACACGTTGCCCCAACAAGCAGGTATCATACACTTAGGAACAGAGACAGCCAGCCAGACGTGCTGTGGATGCCTCATTTTGAAGCTGATATGGTTTACCTGTGTCAGCTAGACTGAACATCTGCTGTTATTGCACTAGTGAAGCTGAACAGTGATGAAAAGAGCAGCCACTTTAGGAGGAGACACAGGCCTGCCATGTGTAACACATCCAGAGAATGCGAATCCTCTTCCTCTCACCCGAACGATGCCGTCACTGCAGCCCGTCACCAGTACATTGCGAGGGTCCCACTCATGCTTCTGCGTGAAGCAGCAGCACAGGATGGCCCTCTCTGCGCCAAAGCCCACGTCGAACCAGGAGAGCAGCTGCCCTTTCATGGTCCACAAGTAGAGGAAGGGCCCAGTGCTGGACGCGATCTCCCCCTGGCAAAGCACCATAATGAGCCCCCACAATAGCTGCACCCAACACCCAGCAAGCACTCCCAGGGAGCGACTCAAATACAAACCTTCTAATAGAAAACATATAGTGGTTGTGATTTAAAACACATTTTCTCAAAAAATAAACTTTCAAAAATCTTCAATACACTCTAAATCTCATAAGTATAAATGAATTAATTCAAGGCCAGCCCAGTCCATAGGCAACATACGCGATCGCCTAGGGTGCCAATTAATTAGGGGGCGCAAAAGAGTGACTGAAAATAATCAGAAGAAATACCTCTGGTTTCATTCTGTAACAGTACAGTTATTTACAGTAATATTTAAGTGCTTGTGAAACAGACACAAGTTAGCTAGTTAGCAGCCAGACATCCTGTGCTACTGATGTTTTTAATATAAATGAATTGACAGAATTTGTTTTCTGCTGCTCTGGGGGGGGGGGGGGGTAGTCAGCAGAATCTCACCCCAGGCACCAGAACATCCAGGGCTGGCCCTGTATTAATTACAAAAACACATGCAGCAGAAATTGATCATTACATTTTCGCTCCCTGCTGTCTTTGAAAGCTGTGCCCTAACATAAAACACTGGGTAATGGCTGGGTGGGGGTGTGTCTTTGACCTTCTTCTCCCTGACGGGCAGATTAACGCCGCAGGGAATGCGACGTGCATTCAGCACCGTCCCGGCATGAGGCGGCACCCTGGCTCACTGTGAGTTCATTGATGGCTAGGGCGGTCAGGCCGCCTCCGTGCCCCGGCAGCTGGGTGATGTAGCTCAGCTCCTCCAAGTCCCACAGGATACAGCTACGGTCCCGCGAGCCGCTGACAATGACGTTGTAAGCCACGGAGGCAGCCAGGCAGGTGACGGCATCTGTGTGTCCGTACAGCACCTGAAAGGAGACCCCTCAGACACTTCACGTCCCGCTCTGCTCTCCCCGGCAGCCTGACTCCCCTGCCTGCGCTCGCCGCTCACGTGGCCCCCACCTGCTTGAGGCCCATGTGCTGGAGCTTGTCCTTGCTGAAGGAGACGTCCCATATGCACAGCGCGGCGCTGGTCCCCGCCGTGATCAGGAGGTTTGGGCTCGGACAGACTGCACACAGGCACTCCCCCCACTCAGTCAGGCTCTCACAGACAGTGATGTGCTGTGGCCGGAAACCAGGGGTTGGGGGTGGGGGGGGGGGGTCATAACGT
>JAODUD010000062.1:12136364-12151133 GCA_026784285.1 Stomatorhinus walkeri | reverse complement strand
CCCCCCCCCCCCCCCCCCCCCCCCCCCCCCCCCCCCCCCCCCCCCCCCCCCCCCCCCCCCCCCCCCCCCCCCCATAACGGTCTCAAGCATCTCGATTCGGCTGCCCCACTGATCTCCGGGAAAGCGCAGTACCTTCTCTGACCCGTAGGTGCCGAAAGCACAGGTGTTGTCTGGGAAACCCCAGGCGAAGAAGATGGTCCACAGTGGGGGCATAAGTACCCGGTTCTTCTCCACTGCGAGTAACTCCTTCTCGCCACAGATGATGCAGCCCACAGGTCCCCGGGTGAGTTCTGGGTTCACGGACAAGAAGCGCAGTCACAAACAGGGCAGCAGGAGAGGTTGTACTGTGTTCAAAACTACCATGACCATTATATATTCGCTTCCAGTAACTCTCTGCCTGAACCCAACACTGCTGATTTATACTGCGAGGACAATAAAGCATGACAGGAATCATAACTGAGCTTATGTGTAGAACTACAGAGAAGTTCACTGCAGCAATCCTGCAAACACCATGTGGGGGAATTCTCCTGCACTGACCCTAATACTCACCTAACAATTTATCTCTATTTATTTATTGATCAAATGACAAACCGGGACACAATATGCAGGAGCCCGCATGGCTGAGAGAAAGTCATCTAATTTTGCGGAGAGGGCCGTTTGGGACTTTCCGGTGATTAAATAAGGCTCACTCGCGGAATTATCACGCCTGGCCCCATTAATGGAGCAGACTGCTTCCTCCCCGCCCGTGAAAGCCGCCTCGCAAAAACACTACCCAGCATCTTCTCCTTCCGGCCTAGTGCTCCCCACAGAGCTGGGCGGCCTCATGCACGGCAGCTGAACACCAGGATAAAATAATAAGGTGACAAAGGATGATTAAACACCGGCCCCTGTGGGCCGGCCCACACACCACTGAAAGGAGCTTCCAGAGAGTTCCGGAGAGCGGCTACGAGGCAGCTCTCCGCAGGGTACCTTTCAAAGGCTGGATGGACGGCTTCAGTTTGTCCAGCCGGCAGAAAAATGGCACGGTAATGGTGATCTCCTTGGCCACTGAGCTCTTGTGTCCACTCCTGGGAGGATGCGGCTTGGAGAAGAGCTGGGACCAGAGCTCACACTTACTATGGTTTTCAGATGGAGACCCAGCAGTATGTTTTATACAAATGTAGGATTTTCAGAATGTGTCGATAACTGCATCATACCTGCTTTGGAATCTGCCCAAAATTACTAACAAAGCCCAGGACGGTGCTCTTCTTCAACGGGTCTTTCATGTTGCCCAAGTCCAGCTTGTCGGCATAAAAGTATGGGTGGAAGGTATTAGCGGCGTCCACCGCGGCCGAGCCCTGCTGCTTGTAGCCGAAGATCAGGTCTATCCACAGGTGGAGGTGGGCGCTCACGTAGTCACACTCTAGAGCCTGTAGGGGGCATCAGTCAGTCAGTACCGATTGCGAGTCTGCAGAAGTAACACCCAACTAAATATATTCATATTTTACTGCTGAACTGCGCTGCTTTTACGTTTTAATTTTGCATTTTAACTTTTCCTTCCACCATCTTTGTAAAAGAAAGTATGGGACAATGAACACAGCTAAATCAATTACATGTTTCATGAGTTCAGAGTTGCTAGATTGGGATGATCTCAACTGTGCAGGTTAGATCTGTGCATCTTAGATCCTAGAGCCTACAGGCACAAGGCAGGGGACAACCCAGGATGGGATGCCAACCCTTTGCAGGGTCCACTCACAAATGTACACCTATGCACAATTTCTGTAACTCCAATTAGCCTCAGCATGCTTTTGCACTGTTGGGGGAAACTGGAACACCCAGAGAAAACCCCACAATGACATGGAAAGAACATATAAACTCCCACTGGAGACTCAAACCCAGGTCTCAGAGGTTTGAGGTAACAGTGATGACCACTACACCACCATGGCACTCCAGAGAACTGCAGCATATATGTAAATTCACAAGAGTGTTTCTAGTGCAAAATTTACTATTTTACACCAAATATCTTATCTTATCAAATACACTCCACACTATTATCAATTTTTTATGACACATATTTGGGGAAACATAATAAGTTAAATAACCTGAAAACGATTGATTGAAAGATCATTAAACACAGAACAATCTGAGCTATGGAAAACTGCTGGAAAAAATATGGAAAAGGTAACTGGGAGGCGTCCCAGCTAACAGACATTTCAGCACCCCAGCTGCAGAGAGGAAACTTAATCTGAAGTTGGTGTTTTGTGTACTGAGCCAAAAAGTGGGGGGGGGGGGGAGACACATTTCAGTGTGAAAGTTCTCCACAGTCTCTTCATTTCATCTGCATATGAATAAAAAAGAGCAAAACAAAAGAGGTCACTTCCCACAAATGGGAGGCGATTACAGACAGTGCTGTGGGCTGATGTAGCGGGGGCCGCAGAGTGCTGCAGGCGTACAGTAGAGAGAAAGAGCACATTCATCCCCATAAAGAGGCGGCAAGATCTAATGCAGTTACACCAGGGTCCGGGATTGCTGAATCGGCCAGTTATCACGTAATGACAATGGTGCTAAGCAGAGTAATCAGTTATTCGTGATGAACAAAACCACTACATAATCTCAGCGACACAAAGAGCAAATTTATTTAACTCTCGAAAACCGGCCCGAACCATCCGTCAGTCTCACAGTGGAATACGTGGCACAGACCGTCTTTGACTGACCTGGCTGACGCCCTGCAGGGCCATGTGCTAGTGGCTGGAGGTGGAAAAGACCACACTCACCTCTCTGTGCATCCGGATGAACTCCTGGGGGTCGCCCTTAGCCCACGGTGGAAGCACCACGTCACCCACGGTGGTCCCATCCTGTGTACAGCCTTCACAGCACAGCAAGTAATCAAAACCCATTTTGGGATCACCATGATGACGACTATGACAATATGCTGTCCACTGTTACGCACCAAGCTCAAAATTGTTGGAATTGACCAGAAAGTCTGGCAGGTAGTAAAACTCTGGGATGAGCTCCCTGACGTCACTCATGTTGTCTCTAGAGGCTGATTCCCAGTCCTTCTTCACACAGTGGAACATGCGGTCTGCCACATCGAAGGAACCTCCCTGTGGGGCAGTAGAGGTCAGGGCCTCAGAGGAGCAGAGACGGAGGTGAATACTCAGTGCTGGGGGTGCCAGTGCCTCAGAGGAGCAGAGGTGGAGGTGCATGCTAAGTGTTGGGGGGGTCAGTGCCTCAGAGGAGCAGAGGTGGAGGTGGATACTTAGTGCTGAGGGTATCAGTTTTGCTTAGGAGAGATTCTATTCACACTGTCCTGAGAGGAATGGGGCAGGTGAGGCACTAACAGGATCAGATTGACTAAATTAAAGGCAAAATCAAAAAATACGAACATCTAAGTGTAGAAGAAATAATAAAATTCAGTTTTTGCCTGCTGAACAGACAAACACATGATGTGTCCCTGGAAGTACCATCATCAATAAATTAGGGCCTGATATATAATTCCTGAGCGTATTAAACCTGTTAAATTACGAATGGCTTGATTTGTCTGATGGCGATTGAAGCGTTTCACTTTTTTGCAGTTTTTAATAGTCCTGATAGAAACCTCCCGAGAAAGCCCATAATTTGCAATAAAAAGATTACCAATATTGAATGAAAATAATGTATACACAGTAAATGCTGTTAGTACAACAAATTGAGTTATAGATATTACAGCACAGAAAAATGTGATTTCACTGCAGCACAACACATTGCAGTGCATCTAATATCTTTATTGTTTTATATCTCTGTATTAAATATGCATGGCATTTTATTTTAATCAATTGGATCGCAATGTATAAATCTGATGTTTTTAAAAGACGAAACCAAATTTTTTGCATTTTTTTTCTGCAAAGATATTTATTTGCATACATATTGAAATAATGCTTTCTGAAAAGTAAAAGTTTGTGAAGAAGCCAATGGACTGTAAGCAGTCAGGCAGTTGTCGTGCAGCAGGGCTTATCAGCACCCTTCTGAGATGTTCTCAGGCCTCAGGCTGACACGCAGATGATGAATTTCCCATTTTTGTGGGAAGCATATAGTGGGACCCACAGCTGAGGTGACACCTCAGTGGCTCAAAGTGAGCACTCCGAAGCTAGGGGGCGCTGACGAGGTCTTACCTGCAGGCTCAGGAAGGTCTGAGAGAAGGGCTCCATCCGCACCAGGAAGGAGGCGACAATAATGGCAGATGAGTAGTGTGTGCAGTAGTGGCATTGCGCTGAAAGGTCACCTGTGAGGCATGGTGGGCATTAGAGGTCATCAAATGGCTGCTTGGTATGCTCCGCCCAGCAAATAGGCGGGGTCTAAATGGCTGCTTGGTATGCTCCGCCCAGCAAATAGGCGGGGTCTAAATGGCTGCTTGGTATGTCCCGCCCAGCAAATAGGCGGCGTCTAAATGGCTGCTTGGTATGTCCCGCCCAGCAAATAGGCAGGGTCTAAATGGCTGCTTGGTATGTCCCGCCCAGAAAATAGGCGAGGTCTAAATGGCTGCTTGGTATGCTCCGCCCAGCAAATTGACGGGGTCTAAATGGCTGCTTGGTATGTCCTGCCCAGCAAAAGGGCGGGGTCTCAATGGTAGCTTGGTATGCTCCGCCCAGCAAATAGGCGGGGTCTAAATGGCTGCTTGGTATGTTCTGCCCAGCAAAAGGGCGGGGTCTCAATGGCAGCTTGGTATGCTCCTGCCAGCAAATTGACAGGGTCTAGATAGGAGGGCCTGTGGCCTGGCACATGGCCTGAAGAGGGAGACCAGAAGGCTCACCGTCATTGTTCTCCACCTCATTGTACCTCTGGATGAACCTCTCTCTCCTTTTGTCAGTCTGGGCCCCCATTGGTTTGGACAGGTCTCGGAAGGTACTGGGCGAGGACAGATCCACTGTCTGCAAAAACAGGGTTAGGGATAGGGGAAGGCAGTTTTAAAGGCAGTTTTTAACTGGAGAGCTCAGCAGAGAGAGGATGTAAATCCAGACGATGCCTCGCCTCCGAGTCGTAGTCTGCCAGGATCCAGGGAAACACGGGGTACTGCATGAGGTCGTTATAGGTGCGTCCAGCCAGGGTGTTCAGGTGCATGAGGTACTCGAAGTTAGTCATCTCTCCTTTCTGTAAGGGGTACATGTGCACTCAGCAGAATCACCCTTCTCAGTCTCTTATAAGAATTAAAAAAAAATACACCAAATAACAGAAAGCTGATGAAGGACGAACTCCACACAGGAGCTGAAGAGAACACATGAGACAACTGCTTCTGAGCTGACAATTCAATGGCTGTAATTATAAAACTACACTATTAACTAAAGTGTGCACCAGTTAACAACAAGTTTAGCAGACAGTCCGGGTAATCAGGAAGCTTGCTGTTTGACCTGAATTCAGATAATCACAGTGTCACATTATATGTTTTATAATCAATGGCAACCACTGTTCCTTTTCTTAACATCACCTTTAGTTTTGCTGAAAAATCACCTAGACACAATATGGTTACTGTGACTCGGGACCGTACCTGCCATCTATGGAGTGCATTCTTATCACCACCAGAAGTTTTCCTAAAAACAATACATGCAGGATATCTTAGCGGCATTCTGCACTACACCTTCAAGACAATATGCATTCACATTACTCTCACTAGACTCACAAGGATTTAACAGTGTATTGAATAAAGTATCACCTACTACATTTTGAATTAAATATTCACTTCTGAACCATAAAAAATGTATTTTCTTTAAATTATGTTATATCTCAGCTGCTCCCATCTGCAACTCGCTGTTAGTTACAGTCACAGATCTTTGTGGTTCACCGTTTCAGAGCTGTATTTAGAATCCCTAATGGTAACTGACACAATAAGGGCTTTCAGTGCCTCTGTGATGGCAGAGGACTGCAGTGTTACAGTGTAAAAGAGGATTCTAAACCAGGAAGACTCCAAGCAGCAGTATGCAGAAAAACCTCAGCTTCACTTATTACTCACCACTAAAGAAAATAAGCGCGTGATAATACAGTGTATAGCGCCCTCTGCAGACTGTCTCTGAAAGACCATCTGACAGTGTTATGGAGTCTACAGGATGCATCTAAATACCCCAGAAAGCATGTCGTATACAACAGCTTATATCTATTGAAAATAGAAGTGCAATTTCAGTTTCCCTTTGACTGTCTCACGATGACAGACAAAGATACAAATAAAGTCAATTGCCCTATTGACTGAAATTTGAGGATTTGTCACATGCAGGTAATTTGCACATTTTAATCAGTATGTTTTTAACTGAAAACAACGACAGCTTTTACATTTTTTCCCCCACATTTAGTTTAACTGCACATGAATCAGTATCACTGGGGTTGTGTTCGCTCTAAATTCATTTAGGCCCCAGGGCCCCCATGAGAATAAGTGGCAAGCAAGCATGAATGGATGGATGGAAAAAGGCATTTTGCCACAGCCAGTTGGTGTCCAGCACTGGCTATATGTCAGCTTATTTTTCGGACTGTACAGGGGTCTGAAGAATATGCAAAACTCTGAGCTACTTTATAATTCAGCCTAAATGATCAGTCTTGGTGGGTCTGCCTAGGGGTTCAGTGAGTGGCTACGAGGGGCTCAGCACAGAACAAAAGGCCATCCTCCTTGTGCGGGTCATCGGCATGGTAACAGACAACAGGCACCAGATTTCTGTTGCCTAGTAACAAAGTCAAACAACAAAGTCCACTTTGCATGCTTCCACATGTGGGAGAGCAGCAACGTGAATTTTCTGTTTCCATTTTTAACTAACAGCTACTTTTCCCTTTCTTTGATCTGAAAACCCAGTTGAATTCAGGGAATCCGAAGGGCTCTGAAAACATCTCCTTCTTAGAGCCACATCAGGGAAGGAAAATCACAGCAGGTGAGTATTAGCACACCGTCACTAATAACCCAGAATGCAGAATGTGTGCATCCCATGTCGATCCATCCCCTGCCTTGCGAGAGAAGTCAAAGCAGTCTCTGCTATCAGGCTGTGTTTTCAGTGATAATTAACAAGCAAGTGGCTGTACTCAGACTGGGATTATAGCTTCTCTTGCACTGAAGGGCTGCTTTGTTTGACAGGAACAAAGCTCTGTGGGTTCTGGACAATCAACACAATAACACATCTTTAAAAAATGAACTAAACTTTTTTTTTTTTTTAAATCACCTTTCAGTAATTTCAGTTTTTTTTAATTAATCAGTCATGTCAATATAGCCAAATCGTCACAGTATTTTGTTCCAAAGAGCACATCAAATGTTTAAATGACATGGTGTATTTCATCTAGAAAATCACTGACTTCCCACAGGATGAGCTGTTTTTTTATGCGTTTGTTTAGCTAGCAGCTTAATGCTCCTCCACGGTAATGTTACCGCTGCTGCACTACTCGCGCATAATATTTCAGGTGAACGGAGGAAAACCCAATTTGTATACAGGGCCCCGGTTCTGAAATTGTTTTTTAAGAAGCATAAATGAAGCTGCGCATGGGGCGTGCATGTGTCGGGGGGGAGGGGGGGGTGCGGCCAGGCACACGCTCTCGCCGCTCGTCTCTCGCTCCTGAATATGATTAATGAGCGCCAAAAGGGCCGCGAGGCCTCATAACAATGCCTCCCGCTTTAAGTGAGGAGGAGCACAGTGCAGGAAGCTGCTTCACTCCCCGAACCATCATCTATCATGGCTGCGGACGCGCGGATCGATAGGCGGCCGCGCGTGTCGCCCGCGCCCATCCGTCAGAGCCGCTTGTTCCCCCAAATTACACTCATCTCCTTCTTCCCACAGTTCCTGCGTATTAACCTTAATTAGGGAGAGCATTATCTAAAGACATCCCTCCGGGCTGAGAGGGGGTGAGCTAGCAGCAATGCAGACAGTACACTTCTCCCTCGTTCTCCTTCCAGGTGTACAACGTTGATCTTTCTCACTCGTATCATTCCTGCTTTCCGCGCCCGAGTGTCAGTGACTGAACGGCCGTCTCTCTCCCCAGCTCCATGGCCAAAGGAAAGAAGAAGACGGCGTCGAAGGGGAAGAAGATTACGCTCAAGATGGCCAAGAACCAGCTGAGGCTGACGGCGGACGGAAAGCGCAGGCTAGACCTGAGCAACATGAAGATTGATGCCTTCCCCAAGTGCCTGCTGAAGATGGCCGATGTCGATGAGCTGGACCTGAGCAGGAATCTACTGAGAACCATCCCTGACTGCATCGCCCGCTTCCTCAACCTGCGCCTTCTGGACCTGCACAGCAACCACATCGAGCAGCTGCCTGAGGCCCTGGGCCAGCTGCAGACCCTGCGCAGCCTCAACCTGTGCAACAACCGGCTGACCGCGGCTGGCATTCCCCCGCAGCTGGGCCGCCTGTCCTCCCTGCGCAGCCTCAACCTGGGCATGAACCGGCTGGAAACGTTGCCGGCCTGCATTGGGGCGCTGCAAGACCTCCAGGAGCTCGGCCTCTTTGACAACCTGCTCACGTCGGTGCCGAGCATCATCCGCGGTCTCCCCAGCCTCCGCAAACTCAACACCCTGCGCAACCCCTTAGCCGCAAGCACCGAGGCCCGGAGGGAGGGGCCCACTGACGGCATGGAGCACCTCTACCTGCTGCGGGAGGACAGCCTGTGCAAACTCTGCCTGGGCAAGTGCAGGGAGGAGAGGCAGAGGATCAGCAAGCAGGCTCAGGTGCCCTGCAGGAGGATGGCCTTCTCTGGGCTCGTCGTGCCAAACTCCACAGCGCAGGAAAGCCAGGCCCTCTGGAGGTGAACATGGCTGCTTTGGGAGAGCGGCTCTGACTAAGGGCCATCTGGACATGGCTGAGTGTTACATCTGTGTAATAGGAAAGGTCATTATAAGACGTATTTAAGAACGGGGCACTGTTCTGTCTTTAATATGACTTTGGCTCCTGATTTCTGTTTCTGCGTTGGAGGTTTGATTTGGCCTTTGGTCATTAGAAAGGGACAGACTAAAGAGTACAGAAAAAGTAGCAGTTTCCCTAAACTGAGCACAATGCAATGCTGTCATAAAACACTAATTAAAACTTCAACACATGTTTGTTTCTGTGTCATATTTAACAGCAGACACTTACAAAGCAAACTGGCATCTTTCTGAAGCAGCTACACCAATAAAATGTGTGTAAAAACTCACTGGCACAATGAACAGACACGGAGCAGTAAAGCGTCGTGCTACTGGCCGGGGGTCGCTCACAGATCCCATTACGGTGCATTTTCGCACAAACTGACAGCGCGCCGCTCAATAAGGCCGTGTGACGGATGGCCCCAGTGACCAGACAGTGGCGTGTATTTTACAGCACAGAGGCAGTTACTGTGTGCGCCTCTGCAATGGACTGTGAAGGTGAGCCACAGCGCCTCCTGCCTGACATCACCACCATACTCTTCCTAAATGACACAGGACAGGAATGGGCTTATGAGGAAGACGCTGGGATTAGGAACAGCTTCAGCACAGGGTTACAAAGGCCGGGCGAATCAACTGCAAGTGAGGAACATTAGCTGGCTCTCTGTCATTGCAGGGCTGTGACGGTTAGTCCACCATAAGTGACAGAAAACGGAGTGACAGAGAAATAATAATAATAATTGATACTTTATTGATCCCTGTGGGGAGATTCTCTTTATACCTCCGCCAAATTGTTCTCTGTAGGTGAGAGTGAACTGGTTATGAAGGACACCCACCCAAGGGAGCTGGGAGGGGGGGTGGTTAAGGGCCTTGCCCAAAGAGCCACAGAGGTGCTGAGACTGGGCTTGAACCAGCAACCTTCTAATCAAAGCCACGGAAACTTAGCCCACTGAGCCGCATGCTGCCCATCAGGAGTCACAACAGAGTGACAAAGCCAGGAGTGACAGAGTGAGGAGTGAGAAATCCTGGAGTGACAGAGAAAGGAGTGACAAAGCCAGGAGTGACAGAGAGAGGAGTGACAAAGCCAGGAGTGACAGAGAGAGGAGTGACTCTTTGGACCGTCCCTCTTCACATGTCTGTCGGCCACATGTCACAGGCCATTTCCCTGGCTAACACAGACCTATGTGCCAAGTCTCACCTGATGCTGGTGATGGCCTCCGCAATCCCTCTCCCCTTCAGCAAGGGCACGGCAGAGCAGAACCTGGGGAGAGGGTGAGTGTCACGTCACTGGGATGGGGTGTCTCGGGGACACCACGAGGGGGTGTATGTACAGAGACACCACAGAAGACGCAGGTGCACGTTTCCCCACTTACTTCTTAAAGGCCTGGACGTGGTCCTTGTTCTGGAACACTAGGAAGGCAGACTGACCATTGCGGATGAAGACTTCCAGGGCGTTATCCTACGAAAAGGTGCGAGATTCAGTAATGCACCCACACAGCAGCAGTTCCCATGGCTCTCAGTGAGCAAACTGTTTTTCAGCTTTGCAGATGAAATGGCTCCACAAACAAAGGGAGAAAAACACATTTCACAACAATTAAATCACACATTACATTTGGGCACCACGGTCGTTGTCTTGTTATGAAGACAGAAACTTGGTAAATGCGCAAATGGAGGAAATATTAACGTGTGTTCAGTCATTTTGAACCAAGCGCTCGTGCCTCAGGGCAGGATCCCAATCGCTCCGGTCGACTCCCCCTTTATTAAGTCCTACCTGCAACAGGAAGCGCATGAAATGCGCCTCCTTAATGTCCTCATAAGGGTGGCGCCTGCACGAGGGGCTGCTGTCGGATTTGTCCTTGTTAAGCATGCCGCAAATGAAGGAATCCCTGAAGCTGGAAGTGAAGGCAGGAGAAAAGCAGGATTTATCACCACGCACTCCACTGGCGAGTTTTTATGCGTGCGCAGGGTGAGAAGCTGGAAATAATTAGCTACAATAAAAAATATCTACTTTAATTGCACTGTGGCATCATCAGATTATGTACAGATATGGAAACCGAGTTCTTTTATGGAACTCAACCAAATAATATAGAAAGGAGAAAGTAAGAACAGGGACAATCACTGGAACAATCAGAAATGTGTTTAGTGTTTGTCTGTGGCAGTGCACATTAATGTTTACATCTGATTAGCAGATTTTGTCCAGAGTACGAAATGGAGAGCAGAGTCAGCCACCATTCATGGTGCAGCCGCGATGTAGGGCCTTACTCTGTTGGCTACGGGATGTGAATCCATGACCTTTTGGACATGGGCCCTAACCCGCTGAACTTCACACTGCCCTGGTGATGAATTATTTAAGGGGTTTCATTGATTGCAGTCTTGCAATTGTGATATAATGAGAAGTAATTTCTCTCCGCCTGCTAAGAATGGTGTAGATAAGAGAGACGGCAGGTTGCCCTGTCTGGTGAGGTGATGGTACTGTAGGTCTCTACCTGCTGGGGTGGTGGCATGTGCAGCAGACTTCTCCAGTGGAGGACAGTGTGAATCCCTCGCAGATATAGAAGTGGGCCAGGCCAAAAATCAGCACCCCCTCTGTGAGAATATGGCCATTGACAATCACCATGCCCAGCTTGCTCTTCACCTGACAGACCAGACGAACATCTCATCAACAGACAGACATCTGGCAGAATTCATCGGCAGGTTAGCAGAATACAGCCAAGCTCTGCAGAGGAGCCATGGCGCTGTGGAGGGGTGCCAGCGCTGTCATTGTATTCAATAAAACATTAACAGATACAAAAATTAAATGAAAGCCAGAAATGGTCAGTCTTCAGCTTCCTCAATCTGGGAGAACGGCTCGTCCGTGTCATGATATGCAGCAGTCATCACAGAGTGCTCCTTTTGAGGGGAGATTTCCCCTTTTTCAGAGTGGAGGTATCAGGAGATCCCTGGGCACTCCATGATTGATTATTCTGAGTGCTCCATTACTGCTGACACATGGTGCACACGCACACACACAGGCACACACACACAGTCCATGTATTCCTGTTTTTATGGGGACTCTCCATTAATTTCTCCAGGAAAAACCCTAATCCAACAATGACGGCCTTAACCCCAACCCAAACCTAACCTTAACCATAAATAACCAAACGAAATACAAAACCTTTGGCTATTTTAGTTTTTTGTTTGCATTAACAGATTTTTGTAAAATTGTGGTAATTCCTGTGGGGACAAAAAATGTCCCCACAAGGTGAAAAGTTACAGGTCCCCACAATGTAATAATTACAAACTCACACACACAGACTGAGCAGTACAAAATGCAGCCCCAGAATAAGAATGGGCGTTGGTGACACTCTCATTTGCATGACTAATTTTATTGTTCCAGTTCATTTCACAGAGCCTGACTGCACCTGGCCCCCTCCCTGCTATAGCCTTGGCCTGACCCCCCTGGGACCCCTCTCCCAAACCATATGGGGCACCAATTAAACACCATTAATACTGATCAATTCGGGCCCCCCGTTGCTGGTCCCAGTGACGGGGATATGGGTGGTTATTGCAGGTATTAATCAATGACACGCCAGAGGAACACTGCGAGCTCGATGCGTGTCTCCCAGACCAGGGTCCACCTGGTGCTCCAGCCCTTCAGTGCCCGAACGCTGGGCACACGCCAGCAGGCCTGCTGTTAAACCCGCACTTTTAATGCTTTTACACTCTTCACTCTCTTTTTAATTATCTTACTGGGGACAATATCTCTGGCACCCCGTTGCAGGAGGCGGTGGCGTAACCCAGCTCAGAGTGAGGTGATGGAGCGTATTCATACTGGCACAGCGTCAGCACTCAGTAAGACACTCATCTGCAGATATTATGGGCAGCATTTAAAAAAAACCTTTTCTACTCATTCATACAAAGTGCTTCTGGCTGCCAAATCGGGGCATTTTTGGGATTTGACCCTTAGAGTGGGGTTCAGTACCCAAGAAATATGGAACGAAATCGTTAAATAGTTTTGAAATAATAATGTAGTGAGACAAAAAACAGGGTGGTCATGCTAACAAAAACAAAATCACCCTGGTCAGCCAGCAGCTCACAAAAAGCCTCCATGTCCTGGACTATAAAAGGTGAACGAAGGGTCACAAACTGAACAGCCACTGTACCCTGGAGACCTGCCTCAGTAAATAGCCAATGTGCGGAGCGGTCTTAATAAGTAAGGCGTCAACGTCACACTGGGACGATCGCGGTGGCCTCTTCCGCCAACATCCAGCCCTCCCCGCCCCCCAGCACTCATTCATTAGCGGCATGAAAAGGACACTTGAGTGAGTTGTCATTCTACGGCCCTCTAATTATTTGCCCGCGTGGGGTGAAGCACGCAAGGCAGTGTGAACTGTGCCTGTAGATTAATGAGCATGAAAGGAACGATTCATCTGACAGGCGTCGCAGCAGGACTAAAAACCTCTAAATGAATACAAGACAGTTGATGTCACCCCCTGCCGTTTTTATTAATACTTCTGTCAGGCACATGCAGCCCGACGCTGAGGCGGAGAAGGCCCCTCCGTCCCGGGAAGAGGCGGGGGCCTCCCATTAGCGTGAAGCTGGACAGCTGCTGGCTGTGCGGGTCGATATAAAGGGGGCATTCTGCCCCCTAGTGAGGTGAGGACGATTAGGAAAACGGGGGTTACCCAGGGCGATTTCCCATCGCAGCCTACCTAACATGCACATCTGTCCTGCTGCTTCGGGACCCTCACGGGGATATATGTGGATCCTTTCTGGACTGTTCCTTAAGCTCAGTCATCTCTGGAGCCCTCCCATGGCCTAGCTTGAGACCCTTTGTGCACTGCGTGACAGGTTCTGCATCACTGGCAGAGCACCGTCAGACCGTTGCAGAGCACTGACCTGCTCAGCCTCAGCCAGCTCCTGCAGCACCAGCTGCGAAGATGCGCAAAGCTTGGAGGGTTCTTCAACAGGCGACAACGGCTCCTTCAGGGAGGGGAAGAAGGTGAGCCGCTCGCAGTTCCGGGTGGTCTCTTCCTCCTCCTGGGCGGCTTCATATATGGCAAAGGGTTCTGTGTCTCACACACACGCGCGCACACATACACACACACACACACAGACACACACACAGGGCAGCCTTAGTTTACCTAGAGCACCACATGGGACTCCTAGACTGAATAAATGTAAATATGATTTTCCTCAATAAACGAAACAGCGGGGGTCCAGAAACTGTTTCATCCCAAGTGGACTCACTTGCGTGTAAAAGCAATTCCTGGGTGTATAAAGGTTTGTAAATGCAAAACAATCACTCTGCAAGAAAGCAAACTGTGTGTGCATGTGTGTGTGTGCTTGTGTGTGTGTTTAATGCCGACCCCAGCATGATGGCAAAACCTGAAAAAGCAGGCCTTGTGGAGATTCCCTGACAGGGAAACTCCTGTTTTTACAACATCTGCCTGTTAATGTGTGTTTCTGTTTCATCTGCCAGTGAAAGGGACACCCCATGAGTATGGCCATACATCAGGTGTGTATTTCACTGCAGGAACTGATCCTAATGCTGTAATACATTTGTTTTAACCAGAGCTTGAATTGTTGCAGATTTATATGGTTACGAATAATATCATAATAACTGCGAGTCCACACGTGTGTATGTGTGTGTCTGTGTCAGTCTCTGAGTTTGTATGTCAGTGTCTGTCTGTGAGTATGCGTGTCAGTGTCTCTCTGTGAGTCTGTATGTCAGTGTCTCTCTGTGAGTCTGTATGTCAGTGTCTGTCTGCGAGTCTGTATGTCAGTGTCTGTCTGTGAGTCTGTATGTCAGTGTCTGTCTCTGAATCTACATGTCAGTGTCTGTCTGTGAGTCTGCATGTCAGTGTCTGTCTGAGAGTCTGTATGTCAGTGTCTGTCTGTGAGTCTGTATGTCAGTGTCTGTCTGTGAGTCTGTATGTCAGTGTCTGTCTGTGAGTCTGTATGTCAGTGTCTGTCTG
>JAODUD010000062.1:12097334-12123973 GCA_026784285.1 Stomatorhinus walkeri | reverse complement strand
AGAGTAGGACATGGAAGCATCAACATATACACCGAGGTCTTTCTCGTAATCAGCTACCTTTATTTCCGTGGAACCCATAAAATATCTATACTTTATATTTCTACTCCCTGCGTGGATTACCTTACATTTATCTATGTTAAATTTCATCTGCCATGTATCAGCCCAGTCGCTAATTAAGTCAAGATAAGACGTGGAAGGTCAGCTAACAACTACACCACACAAATGCAGGCAACACAATTCATATACTATCTTTGTGGGAACTCTCCATTCATTTCTATGGTCATAACTCTGATCCCAACTATGACACCCTTAACTCCTACCCAGCCCTAATCTTAACCATAAGTAACCAAACAAAATACAAGACTTCTGGATATTTGAGTTTTTATTGCATTTACAGATTTTTAAAAATCTGTGTAACCCCCCTCCCCCCTACACACACACACACACACACACACACACAAATGTCTACCAACACAATGAGGGATTCCAATAACAAAAACTTAAAAATAGGACATTTCTGCAGGGAATAAATGCACTATATTCTTGTACTTTTACTTCCTGTTCCTTACCGAGAAACTGAAAGGATTCTTCCTCTGTTGAGACCACCAGGTAGCGGTCGGGGCAAGACACGCTCACTGTGAGGCAGGAGTACTGCAGCTCGGCTCGGGACATGTGCCGTACCATGGTGAGCAGCCGCACAGGGTGGGCATCACGGCCCGAACTGAACTGGCTGATGAAGAACCAGGTAGAAAAAGAGAGACCGGTAGCTGGGGGGAAGCCACGGCAGTCTGTACGGAAGAAAAAGAGCAATGTGTCTGAGCCTGCATTTGTCTGCATGCATCTCCATTTGTGTTTGCATCTGCAACACTTTGCATCTGTGATCATCTGACTTTGTGTCTGCGCACATCTGCACTGGCATTGGTACACGTCTGTATCTGCATCAGTCTGCGTGTATCACCAAATGTTTGCATCTTAGTTCATTTACATGTGCTCCTATTCATCTGAGCACGTTTGCATCTGAATTTGAACATGTCTGCCTGCATCTGCGCAAGTCTGTGTGCCTGCCATATGTCCGCATGTGCATCTGCATTCATCTGCATGCATTTGTATACATCTGTGTGCACAGATATCTGTGTCCCCGTGCACTGACTTGCATCTGCACGCGTCTGCATCAGTCAGTGTGGAGAGCATCAGTCTTCAACCCTCACCCTCAGGCTTCCTATCTATGCAAGTATTCAGTTTGAGGCACTCAATATACCCAATATAACCTAATTAAAACGATTTAACATGCTCTCTGTTCTGGGATTATTAGTAAATATGAAGAGAGCTGGAAAACCATTATGACTTCAAGATTAAAGAAACATTGCTACGGATGCAAAAGTTCAAAGTCATCCTGAAAACAGCTAAAATGCATAGGGTCTGTGGTTACTACTAGAAAGAGGCACCTATTAACCTATTAACCCAAATAGCATGAATGCAATCCAAGTGAAATGGCAACCTGCGGGCCCTTACCTCTTCCGATGCCACCTGTCTCTATGGAGTCGGCGCTGACTCCTTTCACAGTAGCTACAGATGGAAGAAAGAGGCACCTGTGTGGATAAGATGCTGAAATTGGTCACCGTTCACGAGATCAGAAGTCAGACTTGCATGCGACTTTGCAATAACGATAAAATTGCCAGCCTGGAATCTCACCCATATCCATTGAATCTCATGTCAAACTCCACAAACGACGGCATCCTGGTCACCCGGTGCGGCTGCAGGGTCCGAGGTGACGTCATGGTGATGAGGCTGACAACGCGGTGGTGAGGGATGGTGCAGTTGGGGGACATGGTCAGTAAGCTGTAGCTGTGTTTCAGCTTCTTTTTCGGGGCTTTGGTTTCTTGGCTCTGTCTGAGCTCTGCTACATCTGAGTTACACCCTTATTATAGAAAACAACACAGACAAACTATATTAATAACCACGGAGATCTGTAAGTGCTTATCCACTTTATTTCCAGTGTTTTTATCGCACAACCAAAAATAAGAAATGTGCGCAGATGAAGTAAAAGATTTCATTTTTAAACAGTGAGGATGAACGTGGATGTATGAGAAGGTCGTGTTTTACCATTCTGGGCAGCAGGGTTTGTCAATTCATCAGGTGTATCCTCGACAGCACACATCAACGGCTGGCCCAAGCACAGAAACCGCCTGCGGGACACCGTGTGACACGCAAGCATTAAAGGCAGCGTCAAGATGGACGTTAGTCTGTGCCTCATGGGCATCTACGGAGGGTACAGGACACAGGCTCCCTTATACCTGAGACTGCAGGGGTCGATGGCCTGGGAGGCCATCTTCTCAAAGATGCGCACCACCGGCAAGTGTAAAGGGTCATCGGTACTGACCAGGATGTCCTGGCAGTGGGTCAGCAGTGTATCCAGAAGACCTGATTCACACATGATCTGCCGATTACTCTCCAACTTCACCAGCGACTGGATGTGATGAGCCAAAGACAACTGCACCTCTACTGAGAGCTGGCAGGGAGCGAGAGTCACCACAGAATATGTCAGCAAGCACGATGTCACTGAATATATCAATAGCAGCACTAAGATGACATGCTTTAGAAGGAAGTCCGGGTACTTTAACAAACAGATTCAGGGAGTTTTGAGGGAGAAGAAGTAGCTATTCTTGTAAAACAGCCCATAACACGTCAACCGTGCCTGTTTTACAAACACACCTGGATGTAGTGGATGCTCAGGATAAGCACATCAGGGGTCTTTTATAAGATATACAGAGGATTGAAGAAATTCAAAGAAATGAGGGAAATACCTGTGGGTCTCCAGGGCAGAATATTTTCGGAAGGAGAATCATGATAACGTGGATGGCGCCAGGATGAAGTATTGCCTCATCAAACCTAAACAATCATGCAGATTTCACTGAGAAACATTCACTTGAGTAGCATAAAGGTTAAAAAAAACACAAGTTTCAAAGCTGGTTTACCATGAGTGACCAACCACCACCAGCCCTCAGAACTGGCTCATACTAGTTGGCAAAGCACGGTGGACCTGTTAGCACAAAATGCCTATTGGGTCCAAGCGACTAGAAGTGGTGGAACCAACCAATCAGATGTCTTGTTCCTGTCTCCTCTAGTTGCTTGGATCCACCTCTTCTATAATCTGATAGGTTATCTCTTTGAACCCATCATTTTACTTTCTGCCCTCTAAAATTTCCATGAGCCCCCTAAGCAGGTATGGCAAGAGCCCCAGGCTACTGCCTATTGTGCTAGTCCTGGTTGCATCACTCTCACTGTCAAGCACCACGTCTAGCTTATTGTAACATACCTGCTGCTGCAGCTGCTGGCTGCTGAGGACATGCTGTTTGCGGCCTTGCGGCCCTGCAGGGCACCAGTGTCCTCCCCCGAAGCCGGGGCTGCGTGTGGGGCTGTGTCCTGGACACCCGCCCTGCCCTCAGGGTCTCCCTCAGCATCCATTCCCAAGGCAAATCGCTCCAAGAAGCCCAGCAGCCTCAGGCAGTCTTGCAGAGGTACCGGCATGGCGGTCCTGGGGCTTGCCACTGCTTCTCTGAGCTGCCAGAAGCTCCTCCAGGAGCTGCAGCCGTGTGCCTCTGGGCTGTGCCCCTGCGGCTTCCCTGGGAAGCAGCCCAGATCTAGCAGGGCCTCAGCCAGCCTCTCGTAGTGGCCGGCGGCCCGGAAGCAGTGCTCGTTTAGCTGGTGCAGCTGCACGGCTGTGGCCAGGGTGTGCAGTGTGAGGAAGAGCATCTCCCGGATGCGGGTGGGCTCCAGCGAGGCCCAGCACCCCCCCACGGCTTCCCCCAAGGCCCCTGCCATGTCGATCACGATGGAGAGCAGCCCTGTGAACCCCCCCGCCGTGCGGAAGGCACGCCAGCTATGCGGTTCCTCCAGTACCTTCACAATGGACTAGGAAGGGAGGAACAGAGAGCAGGGAGATATATGAGGGAGCCCATCTGCACACCAAACCCAGGTGACAAATCTGGAAATATAATCATCGCGTTTCACTTATTACAATTTTATATTGCGGGAATGAATTCAATTACTATCACAGTACGAATTCCAGTGAATTACAGTGAAAATTAAGAACGATTCAGAATGAATATATTAAAATGGGCATTAAAAATTTCCCCAGACAAAAATGTTCTTAATCATGTGGGGCCTCGACATCCATTTAAAATTATACGTGCACGATAAAAGCCAAATATGAAGTAGCATGAAATATTTACCATCAGATATAACCCTGCAGAGCATGCGTGCATATGTATGTGTGTGTGTGTCTGTGTATCTGTGTGCATGCTTGCATGTGGGTGTGAGTGTGTGCATGCATGGCTGAGTGTCTGTGTGAACAGACACAACAAACAGGGGGGGGGCAACAGTAGCAGATAGACGCCTCGCTGTGTCTCTAATTCACTTAACAAGGAAGGATGGGTTTTTCCCAAGCGCTTCAAAAGGGAGCGGAAATAAAGGCCGGACAGATATATAAATAACTAACGTGTTACTTCAGAGAGCGGTTCGTGGGGGCTGAGCAGAATCAAATTAGCCTTATTCGATTTAGCGCGATAATATATCAAATGGGTAATGTGTCATAAAGAGAGGAAATGTGATTAACACCAATAGAAGTAATCAGAATGGCTCTGACACATCGCAGCAGAGGTCACGCTGAAGGCCCCTAACCTCGTTATGCCCTCATCGCCTCTGAGTTAGCATCCCCCCTCCATGGATCTATAAAAACCGGATGTATACAGTAACTCGATAAGTTGGTTAGACGTAATCGGATTTATTTTGCGTGGCGTGATGTGATATAGCTCATAATTTGGGTGTGTGACACGGCGGGCCGAGCGCCCTAATGGGCCAGCAGCTCCGTTAGCGGCTACGCCTGTATTAGCGAATCAATCTGAATTTGTGCCTAATGCAATCAGCCTCCTCACGGCAGGCATAATAAATTCACTGGCTTATTATGTTTTAAATGTGTTACAATTTGTTAAAATTAGACATAAAAACTGAGTTTGTACATCAATCAGAGTATGCACGCTGAACGGAGCTGGAGGGGACGATGGTGTCACTGGATATCAGGGGCTGCCTGAGACTTGAATGGCCAACAGTCTTAATCAAGTCAGTCCTGCGAGTCATAAGATAAACACTGAATTCATTTGAAATACATTTACAGACACATCCTTACAGACGAAGGGCTGGCCTGTGTTTCTGCAGCAGATCACGCACATATGTATATGTACCTTAAGTAGGTCTTGCCTGAGGTCCAGCTCCGCCTCTGTAGAGGAGCACAGGGCCCCGATAGTGGAGCTCATGTATTCCTCAGGATTAATTTGAGATGCTTGCTCCAGGATGATGAGGGCGAGTCCTCGCAGCTGTCCATCATTCATAAATATCTTCACGTAGGGGATCATCCCATAGTCTCTGATAAACACTATCAACAGGTGTTCAGAGGTAGAGGTATTCTCAATAAATATCCTATAGCCAGTCATGGGGATAATACAGCCAAATGCTAAAACGAGAGCAGTGAAGGTGAGGTACGGTTTTACGGGAGCAGCTGTTAGCCGTGAAGCCTTACCGGTATTCCTGACCGACTTCACAGCTAGCGCTGCCACCACTTTCAGCATTTGACAGGTCAGAATCTTCTCAGGAAAATCATCACATGAACCAGCATTTTGCCCTAAAGATGGTGAAAAATTCAGCGGTGAGTTTTTCATCCTCACCATGCCAAAGGCCAGACGACCCATACAGTTTGTCTGTGAGAAAGTGTTCAGCACCATAGGAGAGCAGTGGCCCACAATGGGCCTCGCTTAATACAATCAAGAAAAACGTCTCATCAGTCATTAACTAATAAGACATATGTATACATGCATAAATCTGTGTAAGGACACCAAAAGTGCAACACTATACATACATAGCTAACAGAATAATAAAGAGTTTAAGAAATGTGTTGACAGTCATGTAATCATACATTTAGAAGATCGGACCAGATGTTCCTCTCACAGCATATGGCGAAGCAGAATGGGCCTGCAGGACGTACCACTCACGCCAGCCTTCCTCAGCAACTTGGCTTGCTTCTTCAGCTTCTCCAGCAGCTGCTGCAGGAGCCCGGCATCCCTGAGCACGTCGCAGAACAGCTCCGTGTGCAGGACCAAGCCGTGGAGGCAGCCCAGTGCAGCGCTGTTGAAGGGCACTGATTCGGCCCGCTCCAAAGCCCGCACGACCTCCAGCAGTGCCTCGTGTGGTATGTAGGAGAGCTGCAGGACCACCATCTCCAGCAGCTCCAAGAAGACTGTGTGCACCGCAGGCGGCTTCCTGCTAATGCAGCCCGCCAGCTGGGCCAAAGACTGCAACGTCCACTCCAACAGGAAGAAGTTGGCCTTGTCCCACATCCAGATCTTCTGGACCGTTTGCAGGATCTGGGAGCAGGTTTGAACGTTGTCGGAGCGAAGAAAAGAGGCCTGAATGATCCGGAATGCCGTGAGGTTCTTCACTGAGTGGCCTGGGGAGACGTGGGTAACCTCATAACTGCCAGAAGACTTCAGAGACATTTTACCAACGTGTTTATTTATGCGACAGTCATTCACAGTTAGGCACTGAGGGAGAAAAGCGCTCAAATGAACTGGGGTTTGCAGGTTGGAATCGACCACATTCTAGTAAATAAATGTATCAGTGGAGGCTAATACAATCCAATTTCATCCCTAATTAAAATCACATCAGAGCAAAATGAAATCAGCAGAGAAAGGCCATGCTTCATCCCCTGTGTGGCGAGGCACCCTGTTTGTGATAGATGGCTACTTTGCGTGCTGAAGCAGAGAATGAATGTGGCGCCTGCTAATCGGGTTACGGAAACGCCGTGCACTTCATCATCCCCGGCGTAATTGCCCCTGCCGGCCTGCCACGGGTGTCCCTGCGTACCCACCTTTGGTGAGAACCGGGTCGAACTTGAAGCCTGGAGGCTGGGGGTTGCTGACGCACAGCGCCACCTTCAGCTCCGCCCTCCCGTAGAGGGTGAAAGCCGCCAGGAGATCCAGGAGGTCCTGCACAGCTTGACGGTCCTCGGCCATCACGCCCCCCTCGCAGCTGCAACACAGAGATGAGGGCTTTGTTCTCCCTGCAGGTGGAACAATCCCACAGCAAGGGCCTGGCCACCCTTAGGCCAGAATTCCACTAAGAGCGGTTGCGCCGTGTTCCGGCTGTGATGCGGTCACTGCAGGTGATCACCTCCACTCTTATCCAATGCTCATGACTGCACCAGAAGTTATAGGGTGTGGCTAAGAAGAATCCTGGAAGAGGCTCTCTGCACCACTTCCCTAAATATACGCATGGGTCTATTGTGCTGCATATAACTTCTGGAATGCTTCTGACAGCAGTTCAACCTGCCAATCAGATAGCGCTTTCCTCATGAATAATCATGAGTTCCTGTAGCCACCCTGCAAAGCACCCTGCTTCTGAAACTTTTCTGGTGGGGGGGCCGAGGACATGCACAGGATGGACCAAAACTGTGTCGCAGCCAGAACACTGCACAACTGCTGTAGTGGAATTCTGACATTACCGTATCCCCACCAAACTCAGCTAACTAATGTAACACTGGGATGTGCAGAAAGCAGATTCAGGTATCTAATGACGTGACTCCTACACATCAGCACGTACACCTGGACCATATTCTTATTCTGAAGACACAGGAACATGTGTGAAAAGATCTTCCTGGATGTAACATGACCCATTACCTCAGAGGAAGCTCGACCTGGGCCTGCAGTGTTACAGTGCTGGGACCGTGCCACGTTGACTCACCGAGACATTATGGTCTGTAAAGCCATGTATCCTTCATTGTTTTCAAACTCCTCGAAGAGCGACACATCATGAGGGTAGGAGTCCTTGACGAAGCTGAAGATGCCAACGGCCACCTCTGCCAGCAGTGGCCCAGGAACCTCATCTGGGATCTTCAGCAGGTTCTGGATACAGATCCTCATACAGTTCTTGGCTGCAGAATAAAAAAGTATAAAATGAATGAACAAGTCTCCATGTCAGTGAAGAACTAGGCACTAAGAACACTGAAATATGGCATAAGTAACACTGGTAACACTTTATTTGACAGGCACAAATACTTAGTAATAAGTAAGTTACAAATCATGAACAAATATGGTGGCCATTAGAGATAAAAGATGTCACGATTCATTAATGATGAACAAACATGAGATCAATATTTCACTTGTGTTATTCATTACCTGTTCCTTCAGTAGTTCACAAAGTTTTACAGAATTAACAGATATAGTAACAAATACCGTAACTGCTTAAGGTAAAAGATGTCACGATTCATTTGTAATGAATTAATATGAGATCAGTATGTACCTAAGACTTAGTTTGTGGCTAAATAATTAATAAATATTAGCATAATACTATATGGCAGAGGTTCTGCGTACTAATACCCATTAAATTGTACAGAGTGTGTAGGCCACGAAGCACTGCACTGAGCCCAGGTAAACAGGTCATAATCGGAGCTCTGAGGCAGCAGGACAAGGCAGAAATGCACTAAGTACACTCATTGTCCTGTAATTGGGATCCAGTGTCTATTCACTCAAGACAATAGTATTTAGCATACAATGTCATTCAGAAAATATATTATTATAAATCAGCTCCGGGTTTGCAAGCAATCACGTTATTAACAGCTGGTCAATTAGAGGTCTGTATAAAAGGCACAGGGAGGTCAGTGTGTCATTGTTAAAGGCCTGTGCAATGGTCACAGAAAGGTCAGTGTGTCACTGTTACAGGTCTGTGTAAAGGTCACGGGGAGGTCAGTGCGTCACTGTTACAGGCCTGTGTAAAGGTCACGGGGAGGTCAGTGTGTCATTGTTACAGGCCTGTGTAAAGGTCACGGGGAGGTCAGTGTGTCACTGTTACAGGCCTGTGTAAAGGTCACGGGGAGGTCAGTGTGTCACTGTTACAGGCCTGTGTAAAGGTAACGGGGAGGTCAGTGTGTCATTGTTTATGGCCTGCGGAAAGGTCACAGGGAGGTCAGTGTGTCACTGTTACAGGCCTGTGTAAAGGTCACGGGGAGGTCAGTGTGTCACTGTTACAGGTCTGTCTAAAGGTCACGGGGAGGTCAGTGTGTCACTGTTACAGGCCTGTGTAAAGGTCACAGGGAGGTCAGTGTGTCATTGTTAAAGGCCTGTATAAAGGTCACAGGGAGGTCAGTGTGTCATTGTTAAAGGCCTGTATAAAGGTCACAGGGAGGTCAGTGTGTCATTGTTAAAGGCCTGTATAAAGGTCACAGGGAGGTCAGTGTGTCATTGTTTATGGCCTGCGGAAAGGTCACAGGGAGGTCAGTGTGTCACTGTTACAGGCTCGTGTAAAGGTCACAGGTAGTCAGTATAAGTATTGTAGTGTAAGCTACACTCACCACGTAGAACTGGAACAACATTCCTGGTCTGGGTTGCGGACACGGCCCTCAGCACACGTGAGGCCCGCCGCCTCCACACTGAGCTGCTGTGTTCCCACAGTGAGGTGACAGCGATGATGAGACACTGCAGTTCTTGTGTCTCCACCAGGGTCTCAACACAATGCACCTGTCCACACAGCTGCAGAATTACCTGTGAAAGAGCCAGTCGGGGCACACCATCGGCTTTAAGCTAACACTGTACCCTCCTCAACACCCAGCCAGAACAGATAACAGTGTAAGCAGCACACAATCCCAGGGTCCATCAATGACTAGGTTTAAAAGCTGCTATGAAGGAATAGCTGTAACCTGAGTGAATGTGTCCTGGAAGGAGCACTGGGCTGCGTCCTCCTCAGCCCTGTCCCTTCTGGGAGGTATGACCACGAACAGATACAGACATTTGACCAATGCAGATAGCAGCTCAGTCCCAATAATAGCCCTCACCACTTCCTGAAAGCACCAACAGAGGGGGTCAAAGCCAGCTGACAGAGGGGCAGAATATGACATTCCTGCTGAAAGTTCATTCACTCTAATAAAAATATGTGTCCTGGCAAAGTATTACACAACACATTACAACAAGGAGGACTAAGCGGGTTAATTTGCAGTATAAATTCAGTGAGAACCTGCCTTACCGCCATTCTGTCAACAGA
Organism: Stomatorhinus walkeri; assembly: GCA_026784285.1. Classification (NCBI taxonomy): domain Eukaryota; kingdom Metazoa; phylum Chordata; class Actinopteri; order Osteoglossiformes; family Mormyridae; genus Stomatorhinus; species Stomatorhinus walkeri. Next base: position 12,113,890 of record JAODUD010000062.1, on the reverse strand, counting down.
GACGGTAATAGGAAGCCTTTCATTTACTCACAGGACTCTGAGCAGACAGTAGTGACAGTGCGTGTAACAGCAGCCAGCCCCTGCTGTCTCGCACTTCTGCTTTCTCCAGAAAGAACTTCTCCACTTCAAACCGGCCTTCCTCTGTTAGCGGAAAATAGCATCAGCCAATGAAATGCAACAAGTACACAGTCCCAGCATGCACTGCATTAGGTAACACATACAAACGCTTCTTGAAGTAAGTATTTTGTGAAATTAAAGGCTGCCATGTATTATTTTGCTCATATCACTGTAATGTAATGTATATGAGCAACATTATGGACTATCTTGACACCATGTATCTCGCATGTGTGGTGCAATCCGAGTTGGCGGCTGAAAGATTCCAACGTAACAAAGGAGTGAACGCACTGCTGATATATTCAGCTTGTCGAGCACAAATACCCAGCAGAAAACAAAACTAGCTCACTTCCCCAAAAAAAGTACCTGGGCCTCACATGCATGGTGCAACTCTAAGCAGATGTGAAGCTGATCAGAGTGATGGGGACTCATTGTATTGTACATCAGTCACATACTACAGCTGTGTCATACTCATAAATGCTGCAGCAAAGTGACATCTAACTGCAGCGTAAGATGGAACCTTCTGGAGATCAAACAAACACAAAATCTCCAGCCTAGGCCATAGTACTATAGAGAAGTGTGAGGTCTCCATACCTGCAGTCTGTCCTGGCAGTTTCTGTTGGACATTGGAAACCACAATCTGAGCACAGCGGTATGCGAGGCCCTGGAGATCCAGGTGGTCTATAACCCCACAGCTCTGAGAAACCTGGGGTTTGGGGGGGAAAGAACCCTTTACCAAAGATCCCATCCTCGTTTCACTTCTCTATTATGGGACCATCAACACATCAAATGAAGCACATCAACACACCATCCTACAGCACAAGAGGGAAAATGATAACAAGTCTGACAAGCTGGGGTCTAATGGTAAAACAGGGCTGCAGGGTCACGTGTGGGAAGATATCAGGCCTGTCCAGAACAATGAGCTGCTCTCAGACCTAAAATTGCCTTCATTCAGCATCAGTGTGTCTGGTCAAAGACAGCCGGCTTTTAATAACAGAGAATACATCTCTCCTGTGCCTTATTGTTCCTTCTTCAAGAAAAGTTTGAAGCTCTCATGGGCTACTTGGGAAATCTGAACCTGACTGAAATTCTTCAAACAACACATACATTTAAATTTATGTAGATTACATAAATTTAAATCTAACCCCAAATTTAAACTAGCACATTCATAAAGTGTGTCTCAGATCCAGCTATACCCTTTGTACCTGTATGAAGAGCGGCAGGATTCTGATGATCTCGTCCTCCGGCACTGAGCCCCAGCCCTGGTCTCTGCCCCCCAACTGGTTCAGCTGGTCTCTGAGGGCTGACTCTGGGTTGCTGGCATGTTGGCTGGCAGTGTCCGCACTGCTGCCTGAGACAGGTTTTGCCAGCTTCCGTGGCTTATCTACTGCCTCCATATTTTCTCTGCTAAGCCCCAACAAAATACAAACATGTGACTGCTCCCCCCTCATTATTCATTTACTGTTAAAAATAATTACTTACTCACAGGGTGTATAAACCAACAGTAAAAGGAGTCAGCCTCAAAACCCCAAAAGATTCACACCAAAGACTCACTGCACTTACACAGCATGCTGTCAGGGGAAACCGGCAGCTGGATCTTGTGCTGCCTACAGCTTAGGGAAAGTTTCTGTTTTCTGAGTCGTTCTAAGCTATTTAGTGTCAGCTGTCTACATTAGTCCCTGATTTGATCTTGTGATGCTCATCGGCTGCTTAATTTTGCAACAAGAAATAGACTGTAATACCAGAAAAATCCCTCTCTGCACATTCTGCTGGGATCCCGGTTTTTTCCTTTTAATTCACTACATCAATGAATCTGAGCTTATGTACAATTTACTTCGAATTTTTTCACAGTCACCTTCTGGAGATTGTGAAAGACTCTTTGTTTCTGTCTCTACAAATGAGTAAATGAGTAACCCCTGGCTATAAAACATACATAATAGGAATAATTCCTTCTTCCTAAAACATATTCTTTTGTAATGGTGATCTTGTGACACTAGCTAGTTCACTGCTTTACTTGCATTTAAAATGACCAGTAACAGAAGTCTATGTGTGAACTGAAACACAACTCTATATGTGAACACAAATCCCAAGAATTCCCTTTCTGCAAAATTGTGTTCCTCTGTGAGAGTTCTCCATTTACAGGATGATAATGCAGTCAGACTTACCTGTAGGGTCATCTGCACGTGCCTTGGCTTGTAGAGGAACAGGGCTGTTTGTCAGGAAATACTCTGCTAATCCAGAATCACAGCATTCCAGAGACACAGCTGGAGCAGAAAAGCCTGAACGTCGAACAAGTAGCTACTCTTTCATTAGCTCACTGGTCATGTGTCTCCACTCAAAGAAAAAGCAGAAGTAGAGAGCTTACATTTCCTCCACTGCTCTCCCCTCATTTTAATAAGCCATAACGATAGTTACTCATTCACTTAGCGCTCATATGCTACTTCCTGTTTATCGACACTTGTACAGACAGCCAGTGAGCTCGGACAGCCACAGGGGCTCTGTCACACTGACACCCATGGTCAATGCAGAAAGCTGTTATTACTGAAACATGACCATTTGAAATAACTTTAGTTACTAAGTTACTATGGTGTACAACCACATTAAATAACACAAAGGACATATTAAACAGAGATGTCTTTCAAGATAATATAATCATAATACAAATATGACTTTCACTGCTAACCTGCAACTTATATTTCAGGTTATCAACTGGACAAATATAAAATCCATAAATGGCCAGAAAATATATTTTTAAAAATCTACAAATCTTTAGCGACCTCTATCGGTAATGTAAGTTAACGTACACATTTTTTATTTTCTTTTTCCGCTTAGGCCTAGCCAATTTTGAACTGTGGAGGGAAAATCCGAGCTTCACCATGTTAGACTTGAGTCATTTGCAGAATCACAATCACAATTCTTTAACTGTCATTACGATTTGTATACAAAAAGAAAAACTATTTGGGTCACTTCCGATTCAACCATCAGTAAACAATATTTATGATTATTTTTATGTCCTATGAAAGCTACAAAACTTATTATTTTGAGAGTGGTCAGTAAAGAAGTAGCAGTTGTATTTGTGATTATACATGAGACTTAAATATAGAAGTTTACCCGTTTTATCATGTCAGTGATCACAGGGGTCAGTAAAAAAATAACACCACGGGCCAGATATAGTTTGTGCAGAGGTTAGATTAATTATATACAAGCTGCCGGGTACCTCGCAGCAGTTTTCACCGTTGAACTCACCAAGCACGTACGGGAGCATGTGTGTTTAGCAAATGTATTATGGGGGTGGAACAGTCTTGTCCGTATTGACACCTGTTTTGTCTCGGTTCAACGTTGGATACTTGAGTTAATTAAACGAGTTCCGTCAGTCCAAAGTAATAAAGTGAAAATTGCACAAACTGGCGATCATGTAAAAAAGCAAGCAAAACTATAACGCCTTGTTTTATTGTTATTATTATTCTGTACATGTTAATTACACAGAATTACAGCGTTCCATGCGCCATTGCCCAAAACCGTATATTATCACATCAACCTCATATGAGGGAAATTTTTAATACTAACCCCCATATACTGTACGACCCCTGAAATGCGAACTAACCAGAAGAAATCGCAAATATATGTCGCTCCCACCAGGGGGCACTGCAAAGTGTGCCAGGCTTCGATCGACCAACCAGCAATAGTAACAAGCTACATACAAATACCCTTACATTGCATAAACATCATGTCAACATAAATAAACGTTATAGACAAAATAGAAGAGAATTCACATACCTGAATAATGAACATTGAAAAGACATATGTACAGCACATCTGGGGTGACAGGTAGTCTCTGTCACTTTTCTTTCCAAAAGAAAATGACGGCCAACACGAAACCCTCTCTTACATAAGACTATATAAAAGCAGGACTTAAGGTGAAATTGATCATTTTGTTACACTCATACACAAAGGATGAATCATTCGTGCATTTAGAGGGTGTGCTTGGCATTAATTACCCATTTACAGTATGAATTCCGTAATTTTAGCATCAAATGTTATTTCACATCTCGCCCATCTCTGCCTTGTGTTTGACATGGGTGCTAGTCTCGGACCCCCTTCGCAGCTGTGTTCAGAATAAACGGTTGTAAAATGGATATCGTTATAATATTATCTTATTTTACTTGCGGAGAAACGGGGCTGTTTGTCTATATAATTAACCGTTAAATGGTTTGCCAGGTACTCGAACAGGAAACCAAGGCACGCTTCGATGCTACAGGTGTCAAATTTTAATCTTCAGATCCTGTCAGCTTTGACAACGCATTTAATTATCCAGAAAGGTCACAGTAGAGGTGCTAAAGGTTTTGTTTCAACCAACCAGTTAAGTGACCTTGACACTTTATGCTCAACTAGATGGTTGAAAGAAAACCTTGGTCTGGATTTGTACTTTCTGAATCTTAACTTTCTACCTCTGCACAGCAGGTGGTTTATAAATAGCATATACGGTCTTTTGACGCGGTTTTTCCAATAAACGGGCAAACCTATACCTCACATGAGACACAGGGTCCACGCATCCACAACCTGGCAACCCTGCACAGAAGGAGGAGCTTATGCTCACTTAGCACACCACGTGACCGAGACGTTCTCTGCGCGAGATATTACGGAGGCAGTGGCGAGTATGAAAGGCACGTTTTCCAGTACAAATATATCAGCATGCAACCTAGCAGATGGGCGGGAAGAAATGCAGGAAATTAGTGTCTTCATATTTCACCCTAGCAATTTCTGTTCACTGTTCATTGGATAAAAATACCCTTAAACCATGAAGATTTCCCCCGTGGCGGCAGGTAACAACGTGGAAGTCGGTGACATATTTGAAGCTATCCAGAAAGGCGACACAGAGCAGTGTGCCCGGTATCTAAATCGTGATCGCGGAGCTGTCAGGCAGACAGGTGAGGACTTCTAATGCTCAGTGCTCTCAGTTCCTGGCTGCCGCTGCCAGCGACCGGCATCTGTCCACCCACGGCAATGCACGCTCCCACATTGTTAGTTCACTGCCTGCACTTTATTAACATTATATGCTGTATTATTGTAAATCTGCGCATTCCACATAGCTACCTCATCCACATATCCACTTATTTATTATTAGGACTGTTTATTCCTATATTGTACTTGTATTGTCTCATCCTGCTGTTTGTCCGATCCGCTGAATGACCTGTCCCATTGAAGCTTGAAACTTGACGCTAAATCTCTGTTACGATTTAGCAGATGGGTGCTACCTCTAGTAGTTTCTGTTAAGTTTATTCTAAATGAACTGGTAACTGGGAGTCATATGAATATCTCGAAGATCCTTTAATTAGTAGTTTTCCGTTTTCTCTGTCTATGGCATGGGCGTAAATTATGGAGAGATGGGGGTCGTAACTCCCCCCAGTAATCAAAACCAATCCATACAAACCCCCTAAACATCCTTAAATGGGTGGAACCCCCCCCCCAGTGCTCATCCCAAAGTAATGTCCTTAGTCTGTGGTATGTTTCTCTTACGCTCTTGGTTATCTATGCAGTTCTGCTCTCTTGAGTAGGAAAAAATACAACTTGGTAGCGCCAACATACAAATACCCAGTACTCCCGCGGAAAAGAGACCACTGTGTGTAATTTGAAACAAATCTGCATTTTTAAATCCTGGGGTAATTGTAGTTCTGCTGGCAGAAGGCTACGCTGAGCAGCAGGTTGCTTCCAGATTCTAAATTGCTAAGAAAGTAGTACACAAGAACTAAGTGAAGCAGGAGATTACTTTATAATGCCGAGATGACTGTTAACTTATCTGACAGTGACTCATGAATCGGAGGGTGACATCAAGTGACCTTCATAAGGAATGGGAAACATCAGGTGCAGGTGTGAAGGGCACTGCTAGGACAGCTCATATCAGGCTCCTAGAAGCAGGACTAAAGTCCCATAAAGCAAGGAAGAAGCCCTTCATCGATGAGAAGCAAAGACTAGTTTGCAAAAATATATGTGTATATATACAGATAAATACCCATAAATAGAGAAATTCGTGAAAAAAATGTGCTGTGGTCTCTTGATTTTTTTCAATGCTGTATCTGTGCTTTATTCTCCAGCCTGAGGTGCAACGCCATGTCCTTTTATATAATTGCTGTATTCTTCTTCTGATATATGAAACCGTAATGATTATTTCCTAAATACACAAGCAGTGAATACCCACGGTTTTTGGATTGATAGGAGGGTCACACCACACAAAAGCCATTTCCGTGTCCCTTTCTTATATGCATTCATTATTCATTACTTTAAAAGGGTTTGAAGGTTGACTGCCATCTGGAAGTGACCGCGGTCCCCATCCATGGAGTGCCAGCGTCTGTGTTGTCAGATTTTTGATGTTCCCCTAGATCAGAGGTGGCAATCTCATCCGCAAAGGGCCACTGTGTATGTGGGTTTTTGCTGCAACTTCCTAATTAGATTACAAATTAGAGGACTGATTGGCTGAAGAGTCCTCACACCTGGGTTTGAACAGCTGACCTACAGGTTATCACAAAAACCTGCATACACACCAGCCCTTTGCGGATAAGATTGACCACCCCTATCCTAGATGATCCGGTTCATTTCAATCCTGTCCGAAGAACAGCTTCACTGACCTCTGACGCAGTGGAATCCATCATAGCCTCTGGCCCAAACACAGATCAGCTTCCTCCCCACGCCACCTCACTTACCCCTTTGTTTAGGGTCAGTGAAGCATTTTTTTTTTTTTTTACCATGGCTGTCTGGTCTCTGTGGTCCTTAACTGCTTCAGAAGCTTTGCATTTTTTTTGGAGCCTTCTGATGGGAGATATCTGCTGTCTGTCTGTTGGGCCAGGCTGGGGGGGGTTCACTCCCCTGCACTTTGCCGCTCTCCAGGGGAGCAGGCCACTGGCGGACCTCCTCCTGCGCCATGGGGCCGACTGCAACGGTGCATGTGACGCAGGACAAACGGCCTTCCACTTCGCCAGCAGGTGAGTTCTAACGCAGGATTTGAGAGTCATCACAGCATCTGCTATATGTCAGAAAACCTCAGGGTGAAGTGTATGGCAATGCATGAATAAGCCGTAACCTCGCTAAAAGCTACACCGTCACTCATATCTGTTGCCTTTCTAGACAAGGTAATGTCCACATCATGCATCAAATGCTGCAGCATGGGGCGGACCTACGCATCACTGATCTCCAGGGAAAAACTGCCCTGCACTACGCAGTTTCTGGGGGAAACGTGTAAGTCACTCTTGGCTTGGATGGACTTCCTTCACTGTCCTCCATTTCAAATCCCACACGCTTCCTTTGCCACATCCGTATGACTGTCCTTGCAGGCTGGCTGCCCAGTACCTGTGGGAGAGAGAGATGTTCAGGTTTTCCGACACTGATAACTTCAAGCTAACACCTCTGCATCTGGCAGCCTCCACAGGGAACATGGACATGGTCAAGTATTTGTTGCGGAATAATGTGAGTCCCTGCCTCACTTAGATGCCCAAGTACTTGCAGGATCTGGCCCTTAATGATGTCAGAGTGGCACTCATTCTTGTTTCATATTAACTTAGTCGATTTATGCCGTATCTATAGATGTGCAAAGTGAACATGCTCTGTAATCTTTCAGCTTGTGGGTCCTGCATGACCTTTTGTATGGCAGGTTGAGCCCCGAGACTGTAATACTATGCGTACAGCAGTAAATATCTCCGTTCTGTGGTTTGTGGGTAGCGGTGTGCCGTGGACGCTGCTGACCACCGGGGGGCGACAGCGCTGCACGTGGCTGCGGAGAGGGGGGCCGTCGAAGTGAGCTGGTTGCTCTTGCAGGAAGCCGGACTGCATGTGTTACACCTGCAGGACAACAACGGGCTGACTCCTGTGGACCTGAGCAGACGGGGAGACACCTTCAGGTACATGCGCCAGCACCTCCCACACAGCGGAGGTAGGGAGCATGCTCACATGTGCTGTGTTGATGCCCACTGTACAATGTTGTGTTCTTCTGTTTCGCTGCAGACACCAGCAGCTCGCTGAACTTTTCACGAAGTTAATCAACAAGCCCCCAAATCACAAACCCAAGGAGTCGCGTGGTAACTACCTGTTTAAAATGTTGATTTTGTCTTTCATTTTAAAAATGGAAAAACTGCATCAGGGGAGCCTTTGAAATACTCCAAGGAAAAGAAACAATTTGACATCTGTGGTACCTTCTGATTAACAGAAGAGGGCAGAATACACCTACTTAAAGTGCCGTACTGTTTCACTTCTCTGCAGTTTCTTAAGCTTGCCCTTCATGTCATGCATGAGTGCCTCATGTCTGCAGCACCCTATCAACAATGAGCACTATCCAGTAAGCCTGTTGTCATCTCCTGTGTTCAGGCATGTACTACTGGGCCCTGCTGTTCCCCACTCTGGGTGGAGGCGCCATCTTCCTGGTAGCTGTAGCACTTGGAGTCTATGGGGGTCTTGTCTGTGTTTTGCTCTTCCCCTGGCTGGCTAAGTGCATCTTCACCCAGTATCACAGGATGAGCAGCTACCAGAGGTGAGTTATACTAAGTCCAGGCTCATATGAGCAATGCTGATGAAAATATATGTGGATTTAAGCTGCTGGTTCAGCCTAGGGCCCTGTTCGCCATCTTGTAATTCTGGATGGCAGGGGCAACTGCGACCCCATTCACTGGAAAACCGGCCTTCTGCTGAGCCGACTGACACAAAAGGGCAGAAACATGCTGGTGCTGCTGTTGAGTCTGTTTCTGGTCCATTCCAGGTCTCCTAACCCTGTCTACCTGGGTGCTCTGGCAGCTGGTATGTTCCACTCACTGCTCTGCTTCTTTGGAAAGATCATGCCTAATATCCTTTGTCATAACGGCCCTCATTTACCCGCTCTCTTGCCTTCTTGAGTCACATGGTTCCTTGACGACATCCTACGCATCAACTCTTCGGATCTGCTCCTCCACATATCCATCATCCAGTTCTCAGCTGTGCTGTGGCTTTTTCACAGACTCCTCACCAAGGACCCTGGCCACGTGCGGCAGGCAGAGGCCGATCCCCGGTTCTCCAGGGTGACCGACCTGGTGGAGACCAATGAAAGCCTGAGCAGGTTCTGCATCTACTGTGAGGTAGGTGGGGCAATGCAGGCGCGGGTGTCACAGCAAACCTTCCTCGCTGCCCCTCAGATGGCTGAGAGCCAGCAGTGCCATGCTCATGGAGTTTTACTTAGACAAAAATGTTCTGAGGGCAGAACTAAAATGATTGGTTCAGAGAGATAACCAGTCAGATTATAGAGGAGATGAGTCCAGGCAACTAGAGGAGACAGAACCAACCAATCAGATGTCATGGTCCCGCCTCGTCTATCTGCTTGGATCACCACCTCTACAATCTGATCATCATTTTTCATTCTGCCCTCAGAACATTTTTATATAAATAAAATCCCATGAGCCAGTGCTACCCAAGTGCAACTGATTAGTCCCTGTCATTGTGGCACTTTTGAAACTATTTGGCTTAAATGCAAAGAGCCAGTGCTAATTCTTTGGGATGCCCAGGAGGTTCCTCATTGGCGGCTCCTGTGTCACAGATGTTCCAGCCGGATGGTTCCAAACACTGCAAGCTGTGTGGCATGTGCGTCCTGGAATACGACCACCACTGCCTGTTCCTCAACCGCTGCGTGGGCAGGGACAACCGGCGCCTCTTCGTTCTCTTCCTCCTGGCTATGGCTGTGGCCCACATACTCTTCCTCCTTGCGGCTGCCCGTTACCTCTGGCATAGGTTTACCGACGCACCGTTGGCCACGGAGGGGACCGTGGCGGGCGCAGAAATCTGGGTGCTGGCTCTGTCAGTCATGAACTTCCTCACTGGCCTGTGGGAGACCTGGCTGCTGAAGGAACAGTTCCAGACCCTCTCCATGGGCACCTCTACCTACTTCAAACACCCACCGCACCCACAGCGCCCACCGAGGCAGCGCTGGGCATCGGTCATCTCCTACCTGATAAGCGGGCGGCTGCATAGGCATCAGTGGCGCCTGTCCTCGGTGAACATTTAGGATGGAACTCTTCACAAGTCAGGTGGTACCTGCCCATCCATCCATCCAGGGATCAGTAACACACACAGACCGGACCACACTCCCCAAACCCAGACACACCCCACACACGCACACTTCACCTACATTTAGTGTATCATTTTGACATTTTAGTTGCCCAGCATTACATTGTGTTCTTTTAATAAATTCATTATAAAGTGTTTTTTTAGGAAAAAAATTATTTTTTAACAATTGTTAGTGATTTAAAATATTTCAAAATTATTTTAAGCATTTTGTGTATGAAACAATGACCTGCTAATTTTGACTGTGCTGTTTTTTTCACAGTAAACCTTTGAAATAAAATAGTGTCTCTGATTAACAAGCAACAGCATTCTGTCTGTCATATGGTACAGCTGTATTTCACCATACTTAACCATTTCATAATTAAATGCAGAGTGTTCCCTTTTAATATTTTAGTAATGTGGAAATTCCACAATGGGCTAATCATTTATCATGGCTGACCAATAAGCTGTAAGCCTGGACCTTAGCCCTAGGATCTTTGCAGTTTGTCCTTGGGGACCCACAGTTGGACCATGTTTTTGCTCCCTCCAAGCTCTCTGAGGACCTGATTGGGAAACATTCCTCTAAAGGCAAGTCACACAAGTCACAGCCACAAACTGCAGCCAGTAACACGGCTGTGAGGAGATCCTGCACCATCGGGCCAGATCTTGCCAAATCTTTACTGGCAGCTGATGGTTGAGATTTCGTCCCAGCCAGTGATCTTCTGTTTGAGAGCTTACCCAACCCCGCCATCATTACTCACTGGACCTGCCGAATGGCAACTACACCCCCCATCCACACTGGCATATTCCTGCACTGGTACCTGTGGAATATGGATGGTCCAGTGGCAGCAAGCTAAGTCCCTCCATACTGTTCGGTGCATTCCTTTCCTTACAAACCGTCACAGCCGTCTGCCTGCCTGCCAGGCAGCCATCTAATTACTCCCATTAGTGAATTAAACTGCACCTCACAGCCTAGTCATGCGTAACACCATGGCTACAGCTTCAGGGCCAGTCAGTAATGCACGGTTTATTCTGTGGCTGTGGTCACCATAGCCCATCATGTAGATGGCTTCCCATGCCGCATGAATTCACCAACATATAAGTCCACCAACATGGCCAAGACCCCTTCTATTACAAAGGGACATTTACTTTCAAAGCGATGTGATGTCATTTGCGAAGTCTGCTGGCTGTACCAAGAATTATCTCTTATTTAGGACTGGAGTTACTGTGAGTTATTGGTCAGTGGCCGTTTGGGGAAGGCCTGGCCGTTTTCACTTCTGTGTTGCCGCCTTTCAGTTCCTGGTATTTTCTTGGTCTGAAATCAGGGATGGGCTCTGGCTTCTATGTTCAGCTTCTCTAAGGGAAGCGGTCATTTTGGCGTCACCACCGGGGGAAATTTTCCGAGAAAGGGACACAGCGCCTACATGCGTGGCCACGCTGTCACTGAACTGGCTTAACAGAGAGGCTGCCCTCGGCCTCGACACGCCTCGCAGTCCATGTGGCGGGGTCGCAAACGATTCCTTAGACTGGACCCCCTCCGGTCCGGAGCATGCACACACTTCTCCTTTTCCTTTCAGCAGTTTCACTCCATCTTTCCTCCATGCACCTCCCGATGTTCTGATGCACCGGACAGGCACCGAGCAGCGTGATGAACCGTTCCAGGAGCCTGATGGGAGGGAGACAGCACAATCCCCCAGGTACCGCCACACACCGCTCTCACGCCGTACGCCGTGTCATTCTTTCTCCTGTTACCACCATGTGACAGCTTAGCATTCAGCATCAAGTGGCACACCAGCAGAACAACCGAATGTCAGCCACCAGTTACTAAACACACGCTAATATTGTGTTAATGATGTTTTAGGAAACAGCTAAGAATTTGCTAAAAAAAAGAACTTCAATTGGATGTGACGTGGGGAACAGCGAGAGTGACGAGTCAATGTTTAGCTAGTGCATAATTAGGTTGAGTGAAATTAAGCTACTAGGGTCCAGAGATGCCCCCTCCCCCCACCCTGTGGGACCCTGACCACAAGATGGATAGATGGATGGATGCTGGGATGGAATGCAGCGCCAGGCCAGTCAGACTGCTGACAGTGCTGATACACTGGCTGAACTAGCGATACACAGGAAGGGGGCCAGGGAGGGAAAGGCCGATGGTTGCTTTGATAGAGAGAGAGAGACGAATGGGAGAGAGGGAAGGAGAGGACACGCACAGGGACACAGATATGCAGGGTCAATTAAGAAGGGGGGGGGGAGGGGGGAAAGCTGAGGGAGAAGGCAGAAGTGGCTCCGTTCCCCTGAGTTATGGATGGTGGTCACCCTGCATTGAATGTCTGCCTGAGAGCGCAGGGGCTCAGCTGTGGGGAAATGAATAATGAAGCAGAGGGGGGGGGCCTGCGGGGCCAGGGAGGCGGGGCCTGCAGGGCTGGGCCGGTGGCGCACAGGCAGAGCGGCGAACGAGCGGAGGGCAGCAAGACGGGATGGCGGTGTGTGGGGCCGCACTGTGAGGGAGCGATGCTGAGCCCCCGGATCAGGCAGACCCGGAGAGGTAAGAGCTCAGAGAGGTCACCCCCCCCAGGGGCCGGGAGCTGCCAGCACTCTCAACGCCGCTTCAGGCATCATCCACTGCATACGCATGATATTTGCAGTGTGACAGCAGTCTGCATGCGATTCCACGTGTCATCCTGAATCATTCATACTGCGATGCGTGACTTCTTTGCGAAACACCCCTGCATGATCCATGTGTTTAAGGTCTCATCGATACCTCAGTGCCAAGGGAGGGCAGTCTTACTATCTATGATCCCTAGTTCTATCTATTAGGATTATTTTCTGTTTTAATGGTCTTCTGGCAGATTATATTGATGAATATGGGCTTGCATTTTAATTGAAATTCCATACCTGCCACACCATTTTTCCCCAGAACAGGGCTAGTAAGAATATGAAATCCATGTGCCGTAATCCTCGTTTCCATCAGAGGCACACAGATGGGTGTGTCAGCAGCTACCTGGGGTCTCTCACAGAGGGTCTCACCCCAAAAACCTGTCCTGGAAGGAAAGATCATTGCTTTAGCAAAACCACTAACCAGCCCTAACAGAAGTGTCCTACCTGAAACCCTTGACTGGCATTGTGATTCTGCCTGGCTGAGAATATTGCAGTGGCACAATGTGAGTCTGAGTTTAGAGCAAATCTCTACACTGCATTACAGCTGCAAAGACAGGATTCTGTTTTCTGCAGTGTTGACTCTGAGCTGTGTACTAATGTGGGAATATGTATTAAAGAAGTGTTTGTAGACATGTATGAAATGTAGAGGCTGGACCAGAAAGTGACGGCTGCATCCAGAGGACTAGGGAAAAAACTGCTGGCCTCCCTGAAATTGCTGTGCTGTGCACTGGACTGCATGAAGGCAGCTCGGACAGACTGGGGTTTATCAATGTGGACTTAAGTTATTCAGTTCAGTACAGGGTGTAGACTTTGTGGCAAAAGCAGATTTTTCAGCAACTTTAAGCTGGCATCAGCAAATGTCAAAAGGCTTTTTCTTCTCTTCGACCATAGATGCTTCTAGAAGCAGTGGGAGCTGCGCACACATTTTATCCACGTTCCTCTTTCACTCTCAACATCAACAACAAAATCTTTTCTCTAAAACGGAAAACCGTTGAGCTGTGCTTGGAGCGTCAGGTCACCAAAGCAGGCACCTGCTCTGTACAGTCCTGAGAGCCCCTGAATGCTGTGCATTACATAAATGGCTTGACATGCTGATAATAGCCACAAGTCCTCCATGCAATCAACACCCGTGTGACCGATCTCACTGACGTATATTAATCGCTCAGCTTTTCTGGGTAACCAGCCGGCTCATGCTTCATTTTTCCCGTATAAACCCTGGTCAGACCCGCACCTTTTGAGTCAGCGCGCTATACTTCATCTCAGATAGTAAACGGTCAGGGTGGCAGTTCATCACAGGCCGAATAAGTGGTAATCGTGACTATGCAATAAAGAAAGACAACTGAGAAGCCCCTGAGAGAGGCCTTCACCTGCCATCAGCACGGGGAACAGGAAAACCATCACAGGTCTGCATCTGCTGTCCTTAGACATAACAGCTACTGAATGTTCTGAGTGGTGTTGTCTGATAGATCTTCCCTGGCAGGACTTTTGATGCCCTGGATAAGCTTTGTTTGGGACATCTTTCGTAGCGCAGTGCGCGCTTGCTTTTTACACACTTGGAGTCATAAAAGTACTGGCTGAGCATGTGGTTTTTTTAAGGGGGGCTGGTAGGCAGGAAGGCCTTAAACTGAAAATTGGTGGGCAAACTGAAATCTAAAAGGAGAATATTGAGTATTTCTGCTATGGTGCACCGAATAATGGAGTAGTGTATATGGGCAGGGTGATGCAAGGAAGGCACGCTTACCTGTCATGGCAGCCAAATGCGTTTGCGGGGTGGAGACTGAGGTCATGGTGTGTGTGTCTATCTTCAGCCAGGTCCAAGAGCATGGTGATGGGGGAGATGTCCCGCTGCCCCGCCAGCCTCCAGGAGAGGGTTCTGAAGGCCGGCTGGCTCAAGAAGCAGCGCAGCATCATGAAGAACTGGCAGCCCCGCTGGTTCGTGCTATGGCCCGATCGACTCTGCTTCTACAAGAATGAGGAGGAGACCAAACCGCAGGTGAGCTTCTAACATTCCCCCCGTGTCCTGACCTCTGTGGGGGAAAACAGCCACTGGTGATATTCAAGGCAGATAGATAGATTATCAATGGCAGGAAGCACGGGCAGTATTTAATACTCCTGCCCCAGAAAACCTGAATGCTAGCACTTCCTCATACAAATTCCCGAGTGGGAGTATTAAAGTATATCTATCTACGTATCTGGGCCATCTGCAGAGCAGTGAGGCTAAACCAGAGGTGGAAAGTTTGGGTCCGGAAATTACAAATCCAGACCAAGATTTTGTTTCAACCAACCAGTTGCGTTTTCTCTGACTGTGACGCATTATGTTCAACTGTTTGGTTGGAACAAAATCTTGGTCTGGATTTGTACTTTCTCTACCTGAACTTTCCACCTCTGGTCTAAACAACATGTAAAGTCCCTCAGAGATCCTCAGAAAAGATGTGCCAAAGCCTCACCTTCCTCCAGGGCCCTCTCACGATCTGCACTATATAAGTACCCTGTTGCCATGGTGAAATATGGGGGAAGGGGTGTGTGTAATAAGACTGGTCACATAGCTAATGAAGCAGCACTGACCACACCCCTTGTTGGCACTGAGCTGCATATAAATAAATATGAAGTCTCCCAGCCCTCGGACTGGCAGTGGACATTCAGGGCACGGTGGAGCTACCTCTCTAATCAGCATTCCCAGAACATCTGCTCGGTGTGCTTTGCATCAAAGCCATTCCGGCACAGGACTCAGCAATTCCTGATACATTTTGCCCATTACGGCTAATGTTGCCGGGACCTGGGGTGTCATGGCTGCTCAGCTGGCCCACATCCCCCCAGGCTTCAGCTCCCCCCGGGCTTCTGAGTATAGGATGAGCAGATGGCTCGTTTGCTAGGTGGAGCTGGACTCTCAGCTTTATGAGCCCTTGACAGCTGAGCCAAGAGACGCGTACGGCATGCAAACAAGGCAGCACAACGGAGCAGCCCAGCCCCTCCATAATAGTATTAAAAGCACTTCACACTGAACACATACAACCACAGAGATACAATACAATGATGTATTTTGCTATGTTGGTGCTCCTTTTGTCTATTAGAAGTATTGTTGCAATTTCACAAAAGAAGCACAGTGCATCTGAGAACGTGAATGAAGATTCCCTTAGATCTGTCACACAGAAGCATGTCGAGTTCATGCTGTACTACTGTCCCACACACTTTATCACCTTCACTACTTCCTTTCCACAGGGCAGCATTCAGCTCCAGGGCAGTCATGTGACAGAGCTCTCAGCCAATCCTGAAGAACCAGGCCGCCACCTATTTGAGATCATTCCAGGTAAGCCGGTCTCACAGCTGTGCATTTCCAGCTGCCTTAAAGCACATTCTACAAGCTTTACTTACACGTTCCTACGTTGCTCAACTCCACAGTGAAACGTGTTACAAATGATCTCCATTTGTAAAAGAAGGTAAAAAGAATCCAGGCCAAGCCTCAGTACCCATTTCATCATATAAACAGAAATGAGACTGGGCTTACTGGAGAGCATAAAAACACGGCTTTTAATGCCAATGGCTGGACATACACTCACTTAAAGGATTATTAGGAACACCTGTTCAATTTCTCATTAATACAATTACCTAATCAACCAATCACATGGCAGTTGCTTCAATGCATTTAGGGGTGTGGTTCTGGTCAAGACAATCTCCTGAACTCCAAACTGAATGTCAGAATGGGAAAGAAAGGTGATTTAAGCAATTTTGAGCGT
>JAODUD010000062.1:12075430-12093248 GCA_026784285.1 Stomatorhinus walkeri | reverse complement strand
GACCTCTGTCATCATTTTAAGTGGGAGAACTTGCACAATCGGTGGCTGACTAAATACTTTTTTGCCCCACTGTACATGTAAACATAAGAATGTTACCAGGGCAGGCTGCTAAACGTATGTGGTCTGTACTGTTAGCACAGCAGGCAGCAAACGTATGTGGTCTATGCTGTTAGCGGGGCAGGTGACTAACCGTATGTGATCTGTGCTGTTAGCGGGGCAGGCTGCTAACTGCTTGTGGTCTGTGCTGTTAGCGGGGCAGGCTACTAAACTTATGTGGTCTGTGCTGTTAGCACCGCTGGCAGCAAACGCATGTGGTTTGTGCTGTTAGCGGGGCAGGCTGCTAACCATATATGATCTGTACTGTTAGCGGGGCAGGCGGCAAATCATTTGAGATCTGTGCTGTTAGTGGTGCAGGCTGCTAAATGTATGTGGTCTGTGCTGTTAGCGGGGCAGGCTGCTAACCATACATGATCTGTACTGTTAGCGGGGCAGGCTGCTAACCGTATATGATCTGTGCTGTTAGCGGGGCAGGCTGCTAACCGTATATGATCTGTGCTGTTAGCGGGGCAGGCTGCTAGCTGTATGTGGTCTGTGCTGTTAGCGGGGCAGGCTGCTAACCGTATATGATCTGTGCTGTTAGCGGGGCAGGCTGCTAGCTGTATGTGGTCTGTGCTGTTATCGGGGCAGGCGGCAAATCGTTTGAGATCTGTGCTGTTAGTGGTGCAGGCTGCTAAATGTATGTGGTCTGTGCTGCAGGCGGAGCTACCGATGAAGCCTTGCTGCTCATGGCCATCTCTCACACTGACATGGAGGACTGGGTGAAGGCCATCCGCCGTGCCATCTGGGCCCCCTTTGGAGGAGGTATAACCACCCCAACAGACACACACACACAAACACATCATGCGTTGCACATTATATGGGACACTAACTGGTAATGGGTGTGACCTCCAGTGTAGATCTCAAACACAGAGACACAGACCAGATGGGGCATAGGTAAAAATAACTGGTTAAAGGGGGGTCTTGATCCTACTTAGATAAAAATAACTAGTATAAAAGGAGGTCCTACTCAGGTTAAAATAACTGGTCAAATGGGGTCTCGGTCCTACTCGTTTCAAGTTCTCTTTCATGTGAGACCCTGAAGCACACGTGTCTCCACAGGAATCTTCGGCCAGCAGTTAGAGGACACAGTGCTATACGAGAGACGTTTTGGGCTGCGGCAGGCGCCACTGCTGGTGGAGCAGTGTGTGGACTTCATCCTGGAGCACGGCCTGAGGGAGGAGGGGCTTTTCCGCATGCCCGGCCAGGCCAATCTGGTGAAGGAGCTGCAGGATTCCTTCCACTGTGGGGACAAGCCCCACTTTGACAGGTTCACAGACCATCTGACACAACTGCACCATTGTCATTGACTCCAACGGCCTTTAGAATCCTGTCCACACAAGGGCTACTTTGTTTGCAAATTAAGTATGCATTTATTACCCAGGGTACATAACAGGCCAAATATTACAATTAGATGCACCAGTACTCACCAGAATAACATGAAACACACAATTTGGTATCTTTGCTCGAAATCTGTCGGCTTTTAACTGTTCTTGCAGAAACACTGATGTCCACACAGTGGCGTCTCTGCTAAAGCTATATCTGCGAGAGCTGCCTGAGCCTGTAGTCCCCTTCGCCAAATACGAGGACTTCCTCACGTGCGCTCAGATGCTGGCCAAAGACGAGGAGATGGTGAGCAGGGTTCTGTGCATGTGCATCTCCAAACTTTGTAATCTTCATGTTCCTGGGGGGGGGGGGGTCTGCCTGTCAATTCCTTTCTAGTGTCAAACTCTGACAGAGCAGAACAGAGCATGTAGTGCACACAACCAAGACCGGACCGTGTACCATCAGTGTGTATCACCAGTCTGGGGACTGTAAGCAGGACATCTGGGTTGTATCTAGATAGCCAGGAAGCAGGAGTCAGGTTTGTAGGGTTCCCATCAGAGGAGCATGGATATCATGGCAAATATGGGGAGCATTTAATACAGCCCCCACTCTGCAAAATCAACTACATCCCTCCCCCATGGCCCCGCCAAGCCTGGCAGATTCTGTTTACCATTGAACCAGCATTTCTTCATATTAAAAATGCCAACCCAAGCAGGGCTCCCAGAATTTCTAGCCGTGGATTCTTATGTAGGTAGAGAAAACTAAGAACAGAAATACATCTGACATAAACCTGAGCATGTAACTGGCTGGCAAGGCGGTCCATTATGAAATAATATCCTGCCAAACAAAAGCTACACTTCTGTCACGACCTACAGGAAGGAGATCCTCATTGAAAATATAATTTTTGTCTTTCCTTCAAGGGGATACAGGAGCTAGCACAGCAGGTGAAGACCCTGCCCCAAGTCAATTTCAACCTCCTGAAATATATCTGCAGGTAACCTCATTTCCCAGTCCTGTAATTAACATCAAAGCAGAGTTTTTCGGTCCCCGCAAAGCACAAGATAACCAGCTTATGAGTTTCAATCCTGACACCAATCAGCATTTTGTACCCGTTACTGTCATTCTGTTATTCAGAAGTACGTCACATGACACTGAATATTTGAAGGTACTGAAAGATCAGAGGGTGCTAATCACAGCCTCAGACATCATAGCTGTTTACCCTGGCAAAATTAAAGTCTGTATAGTAAAGATATCAAATATAAATCACATGTGCACAACCAACAAAGATAAAAGAAAAAGTCAATTTACATTTACAGTGCCTAACTGGTAGGTAACTGATGTACTTTAATATCTGGGCATCTCAAGAGCCTTTCTGTCTCTTTCTTGACAGAGCTGGCCTTCATTAAAAGCTTACATTATTAAATTTAGCAAGTGGGTACAATAACACAGCAAGCTCACCTGCAATATTAAAACTTAAAGAATGATCCCCTGTCTATTTAATCACTACATTACAAATAAGACCAGCTAAGATTTAATGTGTTAGTAACCAACTAGGAGCCCTTACAAATCTGCTGCTTTGCAATGCCTCCGCAATGGCAAGTTTACATTCAGACAACTCAGCTGACACTATCGATCCGGTAATGGTAATTTCATTGGTTATATACAGAATATATTACTAAAACAGTCTAAGATTACCACAGCAAGGACACTCGGGGGGAGGTTAACCCTTATATGACCAGGTACGTGCACGTTAAAAGCCCCCATAATTAAGATACATTCCCTATAAAACATAGACGAGAACTACATTTGTAGAGTTAGTGGTGTTGCCCAGAGCGTAGCGCAGGGTGGTTTGACGTGATTGTAAATGTATTATCCCTTTCCAGTATACAATGGGCTGATTAACTCAATGTTTGCAGCCTAATCAGGATAACTGTTCGACCCATTATTACAACTAACTACGTAAAATTATCATAGACTATGGTGTTCAATAATTAGCATAACAAAGATAACACAAGGTATCTAGCTCATCTGCTACACATCCATAGTGTTTAACCTGCATTTATTTTATAGTAATGAAGCAAGCACATTTATTTGTGTCATTCATTGTTAAATTTATGGTTGACAAAATTACCTTTTGCAACCCTACTTGAAAATTTACATTACCTGGAGTGTTACAGAATTACATACATTAAATGCTACTGCGTGAATGCTTTAAAAAAGTAAATTAACTGATATAGTAAAATGCATAATGTTATTCTGTGAAAGTTGTAAAACATTATGAAAATGAGTGTTGCCTTAGGTGCAGTTAAAGGTAAAAGACATTGACAAACATTTAAAAACTCGGAATTCTGTAAAAAGTTGGCACTTCCTCAACGACAATTCAACCGGGAGCTGACGTCTAGGCATCTATACATTGTCTTTAAAAGTTCCACCGGCGCAGCTCCCCCTAGTGTTGAAGCTGGGTTATTTCACGGCTGTGTCAACCCGCGTAATTACGATGTGATTTAACTTCTGTGGCATAACTTTCTTTCCAGGTTCCTCGATGAAGTTCAGTCGCATTCAAGTGAAAATAAAATGAGTGTTCAGAACCTGGCAACAGTGTTTGGACCCAATATTCTAAGGCCTAAAATGGAGGATCCTGTGACGATAATGGAAAGTAGGTTTTGCTGAACAATTAATTTTGTATGTACCTGTAACATATGGTTCTGGGCTGAACATGAATAGGAGGTGAGTGACAGGCTGTGTTGATGCAGCTTTTCCCTTTCAGGCACTTCCCAGGTGCAGCACCTGATGACTATATTGATCAGAGAACACGATCGGCTGTTTGTGGTGGCCCACGTGGAGCCCCCTAGTGATCCAAGGCAGACCACACTCAACAGCCAGCGGGGCATGGTGTGCTGGACCTCCGATGAGGAATTCTCCTCCACAAACAGGAGTGCCTGCCCAACAGAGGACTTGTGCAGCAGCGCCCCCTGTCTGGATGCCAGCGTCACCGTATCCTGCATACAGGCACCTCAGGGGATGGCAGAGGCCAGCATCAGCCCCAGCAAGCAGGCCAAGTCTCTGCCCGCCTTCAAGTGCCCCTTTCGGGCCCATGGGAAGCTGGGAGGCTCTTCTGTAGATATCCCCAGCCTATCAAGTAGCAGCTGGTTGATGAATGGATTACCGCTGCGGCGAGGCCACCAGCGCACGTCATCAGGGGGGTATATGAAGGGTCTGGGGCCATTGCAGAGGCTGTCTACCTATGACAATGTGGCCCCCAGCAGTTTGAGTGTGCCAAGTGTCGCTACTGAGGCCTGGAATGCCTCTTCTGCATCCGAGCCCATCCAAAAACGATCATTCAACCCTGACTCGGAAAGCAACGCAGGGCCGGGGAAAGGGCTGCCGGGACAGGTTGAGAAGGAGCCAATGGAATCGGGGGATGGCTGCAGGGACGCGGGTCCCTCTACCGAGAGCATCTGCAGCACCGAGGGCAACAGCGAGGGTGCCAGGCCTGCGGAGCCCAACAGCAACTCACAGACACTGATGAGCAAAGTGACAGAGCTGAAGGAGGAACTGAGGCAGCAGAGAGTGGCCTATGGCAGCAGAATCAGGAAGTAGGTGTGCATGGGGAGAGGTCTGTGTGCCACTTTCAGGCCCCAACACAAACTGCATGTCAGGCAAAGGAAACGAAGGCAGGCTGCTCTGAGATTCGTATTATACAGACGCTCCTCTATTTACGAATGAGATATGTTCTGAACGGCCGTTCATAACTTGAAATGTTCGTAAGTCGTTATTCAACATCATTTTAATGGTATACGTAAGTACAAAGCACTAGGATGCTGGGAGTACGCACACTACGCTGCTGCGCAGCAGGAGTAGCGGCCAGAAGTCGTACTAGGTGGAATTTGTCTGCAGAAAAAAAATTTTGATGTTGCGGACAGATAACGGGAGCCCAAGGAACACAATTTGGACTTACAGTCCTCTTTGTTTGTATGTCTGAAAGTTCGTAAGTTGAAAGTTCGTAAATAGAGGAACGTCGGCACTTCTCGGCTTACGATGGGGTTACATATGATCCTGGTGTAAGCAGAAAGTATCGTAAGTCATATATAAATCAATAATAACAAAAATAAACAACTACTGTTACTGAATAATTAAATAAATAAATAAATACTGTGACTATCTAAATGCTAGTAATTGAAAAGTAAATAAATGAATACAAGTTTATTTGGGATGTGTTGGCGCCCCATCCTGGGTTGTTCCCCTCCTTGTGTCTATAGCTTCCGGGACAGGCTCTGGACCCCCCGTGAACCAAAATAGGACAAACGGGTAAAGAAAATTGATGGATGGATGGATGGATGGATCAAAATTCAAAGTTCAAAATTCGATAATTACCAAATGCATTACAGTCACACTGTTGTACAGTCAAAATATTGTCAAGCAAAATTTAAAAGTCAAGCATCATAAAATGAGGAGCATCTGTATATCAGATCCAGTTACCCATTTTCAGAAAAGAATGATGGGATAAATTGATATTATTATTTTATTATTATTTATTACAGAGGTCTTCCTGTGGCATCATCCACATCTGCAAATACAGTGCCCTCCACAAATCTAAAACTGTGGAGTACTCAGACTCAAATGAAAAAAAATTATTTGTCATTGCCGCAAACATGGAGAGCACTGTATGGAACACATAATGGATCGTGTTATCACCTTAAAATGGCTTGCAATTAACCCTCCAGAACAAGAAGGGGCAGGAGCCACTAGCCATTAGTTACTGATGGGCTGTGTTTGCAGGCTGGAGACCTCCGTCACTGCCCTGGGCACCCAGGTGGAGAAGCTGCAGGAGGAGTTGGACCAGGAGCGCAAGAAGCATCAGATGCTGGAGATCAAGTTGCGGAATGCAGAACGTGCCCACAAGGATGCGGAGACACGCAACCGCCTCCTGCAGAAGGAGATGGAGGAATTCTTCTCCACACTGGGAGATCTGACTCTGGGGAAAAAGGCCTGCAAAATGTAAAGTCAGAGCAGGGTGCTTGCAGATGCAGCCATAGTTTGGTAAACCAAACTAGTCTGCTCGCATTCAAAGTGTAAGACGGCTTCTTCGAGCTGCCCTGGGAGAACTACACCATAACTGCTGTTGTTCGTTCTGTTGGGGATTTGTTAAACGGTGGAAGCTGGCAGAGATCTCAATTAACCACACCCTCAATGTGCCTTTTAGGATCACTGCACAGGATAGAAAATATGCTGTCTGAACAGAATGGACATTCATTTACAGTTCACCTTGGCCCACTCAAAAAAGCCATGCGATTCAAACCCAGGTACCAAGAAAATGGAACGAAGATCTCGTAGTTTTTCAGAAGACAGAGCTCTCTCTGCCAGCTGTCACTCAAACACACCTACACAGTACTCTGCTTTTGTTAATGAAGAGTTAATTAAATGACTCCCATATTAATCCTCCTACAGAAGACAGTCAGAGGTCACACATCAGAGCTGGCTAGCTGTTAAAAGTGCTTCCTGACATGATTCTTAAAGTACAGGTACTCCAAGAATCTAAGCGGCCCACAAATCTAATTTTGCAAAGTCTAAACTCTGAGCCAACACTCTTAAATGGCAAGCACATGTCTTGAAGGTTAAACAATATCACTTGAGATAGAAACAGCCTGATGTACTTGTTTAGGTGTTTTCAAAGCATCCCATTATCATGCCAAAACAATGCAATCGCTCATGTCGGTGCCGGTTTTCTTTGTATTATTTGTCCGTTTATTTGTATGGTTACCAAAACCTGACACAGTATTTCAAATTGTTCTAAATTAAGAAATAAATGCCTTTACTGTCATGTGACTAAATTTGTCATCATGCTTACTATATTTTTAGCTGGAAAATTTTTTTCACATTTTCCCCAAAATAAAATGATTTGCATACAGACGAAAATGACACTGGACGCATGAACTCAACCCACAAGCGTACAAAACCATCTATGGCCAACTCCATTTCCTCTGATGCCAATGCTCACAATGTCAGAGAGAGAAAGAGGGCTAAGACAGACACATGATGTCAGTTTCCCAGTTTATTGTTTTAAGGTTGGCATAATTAGACTCCAGTGGACACACTGACAGTAGTGCCCAACCCCCCCCCTCCAATGTGCGATAGACAAACCCAGGACCATGCTCTCCTGTCGAGTCGCATGGCTGCCCTGATTAACATACATTACAGACCAGCATCATGTTCCTGTGCCTTTGCTTAATATGGCCGCACATGTAGCCAGTCCCTGGGCAGATGTGGAGGAGACAAAGCTGTTTATGGCACAACAACGGTGCCCAGCCATAGAAAATCAGTTTAGTTTATTAAAAAAAAAAAACAAAACAAAAAACAATGTGGATTGACAGTACCAAACATTTTTAACATATACATGGCAAAGTCCACCACATGCTACACACATAAGTACGTAGAGGATATTGCACATGAGCAGTAGAAAAACAAAAAAAAAATACATGAAGTTTTTGTACTCATCAGTGAAGTACACAATGTACAATAGCAGAAGTATCCTAATATTGACAATTGTACAATTTCAAATAAATAAATAACAAAATCCTTTATTTCACATTTGTTTTCTTTAGCGAATGTGGGCAGCAGAGTTTATGCAGGGACTCAAGAGTAATTTAGTGTGAGGTAGTTCATCAAAGTCTATTTTTAAATGTGATCCAACAGCCCCTAATGCAGTGGGGAGGCAGAGCTCTGACTGCACCAGAAGGGGGCTCCAAATCAGTCACGAAAATAAGAGCACTTAAACACAAAATCCATGAGGAGTCCACCCTGTACCCCGGGTCACAGACCAGACACACATGCCAAACGTGTACGATATTGTGTTCTGACACACAGATCTGCTCCAATTGGTTCTTCCTCAGCCAT
Source organism: Stomatorhinus walkeri (assembly GCA_026784285.1). Taxonomy (NCBI): domain Eukaryota; kingdom Metazoa; phylum Chordata; class Actinopteri; order Osteoglossiformes; family Mormyridae; genus Stomatorhinus; species Stomatorhinus walkeri. The sequence goes on along the minus strand of JAODUD010000062.1, from coordinate 12,084,932 downwards.
CCAACACAGCTTTAACACAACACAATCTGACATGTATCGAGGGATTTGAGAAAAGTCATCATACTTCAAAAAGAAAACTACTTTGATGAAAAACCTGACCAAACTGCCCATGGTATCTTAAAAAAAACTTTAAAAAATGCTCCATGACATTTTGAAGTGTCCCTTTTCCGTTTCTCAGATTACGTTTCCCAACCTTTGGATTCGTTGAAGCAGTAAAAAAATAGATTTGTACTAGCCGCCCTAAAATGTGAGAGAATAGCGGGAAAATAAAACAGCCGTTCACAAATTCAGACACAAATTCTCACAAAGCAAATTCTTGTTTCCTAGTCATTCAGGAATGAATGTGCAGCAGCTGCAGGCACTTTTCCCTTTAGTAAGTAAAACAAGCCCACTTTGAAAGGATGCCGTTACTGCGCTGGCTTCTCATATCGTACAGCTTCAACTCCTCCAGTTTGGAGCTTTTTGTTCGGCGTAAAGCAAATCAACACGCAAAAAGCGCAGAAGTGAAGCTGCAACCACTCACAGGTCCAGTGTTTCATTAAATGAATCAAATAAAGCACTAAAAGTGACACATAACTGTACCGGAACTCAGTTAAAACGCTACTTTAATACATACTTGAGCCCACCATGATACTGTTATAAAACCAGCTAGCAGGACTCCCTCGCAAAACACTGCAACCTCAGGATCCAAACTGTTACCAAGCAACGCAAATGTTAACGAACCAGCAACTGTCGTCATCCTCTGTGACACTTGAAGTTTATTTACAGGTGGCTGCCACCAGCAACTCCCAGTTACACAGCTCGCCACAGTGACACTCGTCCGTACGGAGCAAAGCAGCGCAGAGACGTGGGGAGCACAACCATTACCCCAATGCATCTTTGATGTTACTGTAACACTTCTCCTTGGTTCCCTGCAAAACTTCCAGCTGTCAAGAACTATCACCAAATCCTACTGGATGAGCACACTGTGCAGGCAAGGACAAGGCAAAGGTTCCTCAGAGATGATCTATAACAAAAAAATTTATCAAAATGCTGCATCTTAACCTGAAAGCGTCATACAAAGGAGGCTAATTAGACAGTCCCATGCTAGGTGCTTCAAAAAGGTGAAGTGGACTGCGCCTTTTGAAAATCCACTGGCTGAGAAGGTGCCCGGAAGACCGTTTTTACAGCCTTTTAAGGAAAAGCAAAAATCACTCAGGCTGGAAAGAAGACCGGTCACAGCAAAGAAAAGTTTCAAAACATTTCCACCATAAAACCTAAACCAGTGTTTCCCAATCAGATCCTTAGGGACCCGCAGACAGTCCATGTTTTTGCAAAAATGTGGACTATCTGGCAGGGAGCTGAGAGGGAGAAAAACGTGGACCATCTGTGGGTCCCTGACGACTGAGTCGGGAAACACTGTACTAAACTGATCATTCTGCAATCATATGGCAAAATGGTATTGCTGTAGCTTAAAAAGAAGTACTAATTGACCATAGTTAAAATTAAGCAGATACTTTAGTGTTTTATATATATACGTGTGTGTGTGTGTGTGTGTGTGTGTTGTCAAATTCCTGCTAGGAGATAAAATACGTGCCATGATTATTTACAATCAAAAAACCCCAAAGTGAAGCCAAAGCATCCTAGAGACTGGCCAAGGGAACAGGGAGATGCAGGTCAGGAGGTCATCTGCAGCAGCCCAGCGTGCCACCTGAGGTCTCCAGGCTGCTGTCCGTGTCAGAGGCCATGGTGGGGTCAGTGGACATGGAGGACACGTCGTTCACGGAGGAGCACGAGGATGGGTTCTGGGAGCCGCCCATCACGGCTGCACCTGTGCTATGAGAAGCAGAGCGTTACATCAGAAGACTGACCCAGTGTGGGACACCATCTACTCCATGGTGACATGCAGAACTGCCCCACATCACCCCCACCAGGCAGGAAAGCACTTAGCCCAGTAAGAAGAAAAAGGACTGGATTTTTACCAGAACATTCCTCTTCCACAAAGTCTCTGAAATGCACAATAATACAGAGCCCACTCATCGTCACATCTGCACATTAATAAATATGCAGGCAGTTATAATTATGAATGACATTTTAAAAACCTTTTGACTGAGTGTGTTTGTGCAGATGCATCCCCTGAAAACATCAATATTAATGAGCCTCTGGGAGCCATAAGCCGTAAAAGGGCATACTTCATTGGCTGTGACTGAGTGTTAACAGCCTGGGGGCCAGAGGAGCCATGGGGGCCTGAGGAAGGAGTCCCATTAGCCAGCCCTTTTGGGGGGAGGATCTTAAGCGCCTGATAACAGCATGGGAATCAGCTGTGCCCTGCTACATTATTCATACACACACACACACATGCGTACACACAGATTCCGAGAACAGCCATGCTTTCAAGTTCCAGCATCCATGTTATTACCATTCAGTGTCAATACAACCGGAAGAGTCTATACACACACACACACACACAGGCACCATCTGTTACACACTGACAAACAGAGAACAGCCCCCTTTGTAACTAACCTAGGGAAGGTGGCTGGCCGCGGATCACCCCATTTTTCGTCCTCTCCTCCCACTCCAGGACCTCCTTGTATATGAGCTCTAAAATGAGACAGGAGGAGTAAGAAAAAGTGGCCTCACTGGCCCAGCAGTGAGAAAGGGATGATGTGGATGCTATTGGAGCCTTCGGGTGCGCCGTGACATTTGCCACGTGAGAATAAGCAATATTCATCCTTCTAATTTAAGCTCTAAAAAAATCAGCAGTCATTATCATGGTATAGGCCTACGGGATGAGTTCATCTGGCTCACTGGGCGTAAGCGATACGGAGACATGTTTATCGCGCACACAGGCCCAGCCTCGAGTTACATGCGGCGTGCCATTGGCCGGCTGGGAACACACTACCTTTCCATTCATCCACTGTGTGCTCCCGCTCGTCCAGCTGTTTGTCTGTGATCAGCGGCGGGGGCTATGGGAGGGGCAGAGGAACAAGGGTGAGACTGGAAGCTACGGGCAGCCCTCAGAAAGTGAGAGTGTAGGAGGTGTCGCGACAAGGCCCCCGGTGGGGGGGGGGGCTGAACGAGGGCTCATTAACACTAATGAGGCTCCTTCCGTGATGTCACCTGTCCATTTGGGGGCTGCCACTAGTCCCAGTACCTGTTTATGACAAACACAGAACTCTGTCATGGTGGCGTGTCAATAACACCGTTTCTGAATGGTGTAAACAAATGCCATGGATGGGGGACATTAGACCTTTGAATATTAATATCTATCCTTAGTCACAATGCAGTCATACACAGAGAACTACGTTATAAATTCCTTGATTTTGCCTTGAGGTGCAAACTTCCAGCTGTTCGTGATGGGAGGATTGTGTGTGCTGTGACTCCAAAGTCTTACTTAATCAGCACCCCCAGGGGGTGTCGCAGAGCTAATTAAACTGTCAGGTAGCGACACCCATCATATTTAAAATGTAGAGTCTCTGGTTGTCCAGTAACTGGGAAGGATGGAGGACAAGAATAGTGAGGGAAAAGGCACAAGAGAAAAGGAGAAAAAGCCTCTCCAGACAGGAGCCACTTCACACTACCACCAGCTCGCGGTTGCCATAGGAACATATCCATTCTTTTCTCTCTTATTCCCTCCCTTACTTTTTTGGGACCGAAGAGACAAGAGTAGATTTTTTTTTTTTCCGATGTCATCTTTCTGTCAGCATGCAGCTGGAAAATTCTATGGTTTTGTTCCACGGTCGCTAACATGGCCTGCCAGCATGTTTCAGTCCGCTCTCGATGGGGGAGACCCGATGAGCGCCGGCCCATCTCCTGCACCTGCACCCCTCTTCCCGGTGGGTTCCTGCCTGGACGGGTTTTCCAGCCATGCTTCCAGTACTGGTAGAATGTGATGTGCTGATTTAAATTTGAAGGCGAGCATTGGGAATGAAAATCTTCACTAAGTCCTGACCACGCCGGTCTGGGTTTTGGGAAGCATGGCCTCTTCCCTGTCTTTGAGAGGATAGCACGCCTGCCATCATGCTGAAGGAGATGTCAGACAGTGTTCTCAGTCTTTCCAGAATGTCAGATGGGCTGTGATAGAGGTCACGTGGATTTTGTGTGGGTGAGCATGTTTGGTATCACGCTGGTGTGTTTCCTCACAGCCATTCCACCACGTTACTGGAGGTCAAAGGTCATTGGGCATGACGTCTGATGGTCACATCCACTCTGCCTGATGTAATGAGGGGGAGTTGAGCTGCTCTTTCCCAGCTTAGTGGCTGACATGATAGCTACAGGCTTTTTACTTTTATGGGGCATTACCCTTTGAACTTTCACCGTTCTCCTACAGAGGGCGCTACTGGAGCAGAAGCAGCGGCGGAAACGACAAGAGCCCCTGATGGTGCAGCCCAACCCAGAGGCCCGGCCGCGATCCTCGCGACCTCGCCGCGGCGAGGAACAGGCTCCCCTGGTCGAGCCGCGTCTCAGCGTCACCAGCGATGTCATCCTGGATGGTGAGAGCATGAGCTATTTATATAATCGCCCCCACAAGTCTTGGTTAATTTTAGAACATATTGTAATGTGTTGCTGAAGGTGTGCGGCAGAGTCCGAGGTCAGAACACTGACTCAGAGAGATGCTCTTTAAATCATGACTGGAGGGGAAGTGCATCTGCTACCAGTCTCTTCAGCTGGTATGGGACCGATCGGACTCCATCCGGGTCCGTGACCTCTAGCTGCTCGACAGCTCCTGTACCATCAGGGTGGCAGGCTGCGGGCAGGTGGCTATGTCAATTCACGAGCGGGAGGGAACTCTGCCAGAGGAAGTTTTAGGAAGACCGAACGCAAAGGGCAGGTTGCTGAAGAATAGGTGGCTGTTTTTTTAACTGTGAGTGCGAAAATACTTATAGAGCTGACCTTTTGTAACATTTAAACCCAAATGTGGGAAAATCTCATAAGTTGTCCAGCTCACTAGAGTCCAGCTGTTAGAATGATATCTTTTCTTGTTTGGTTACTTTTGGTTAAGGTTAGGGATGGGTAGGGTTAGGGTTGTCATTGGCAGGATTAGGGTTTTTCCCATAGAAATGATTGGACGGCCCCACAAAGGTATAGATCAGCACTGGCCAATCTTATCCGCAAAGGGCCAGTGTGTATGCAGGTTTTTAGGTCAGCTGTTCAAACCCAGGTGTGAGGACACTTCAGCCAATCAGTCCTCCAATTAGTGACCTAATTCGGGAGTTGCAGCGAAAACCCGCACACACACCGGCCCATTGCGGATAAGATTAGGCACCCCTGATATAGATAGAGTACAGGTGTGTGTGTATGGGTGTGTGAGTATGTGAGAAAGCGAGAGAGAGAGGGAGGGAGAGCCTACATGGATATCCTTGGAGGAGTAGAGTGTGCGGAGATGAACATCTATCCAGCACTGGCTTAATTAAGGAGGCCTTTAAGACTTTGGATATGTGAGGCTAGGAAGTTCCTGTTCTGGACATCTACACAGTGTTTGGAGCATCCAAAAAGAGAGAAAATAGACTAATGGAAATGTTTCTCTCGAGCACTTAAAATGATCTTGATCAGAGCGTGTCGCGCTGGGCAGGTATCGATGGGCCAGCCACGTTCCTGAGCCCAGAGGCCTCCGACTTGGGTCCCAAGGTCCAGATCCTGTCCGTCGGCCAGCCACAGACTGTCCAGGAGGAGGAGCCAGAGCACGATGCTGAGCCGGAGCGGGACGGAGACACGGAGCAGCTTCTGGAGCCCAAGACGGACCTCCACGAGCTGCTGCAGAGGCAAGGTGCGAAGTCCAGTACGAGAGACTCCACAACCGGGACGTGACGCGGGTCTTCTGGCCGGCCTGCAGTGGAGTACAGTGAAATCCTGCCCTCAGTAGTTTTGGCCTTCGGCACTGGGCGACACCACTGCATTCTTGAAAATTTTGAGGCCTGATCCATTGGAGAGGAGCTCTGGCATTTCTGGGTGGGAGGAGAGCACTGAAGGACAAGGAGTGAATAATTCATATTCTCATTATTATCTGGAATTCTGTGGTTTACTTTAGCAACACAATTTTCCAGCGCTCTCTTAATGTGCTCTGCAGTGATTAGTATTTACTGCATGCAGAATGCAGCCCCCTCTTCTGCTGCATTGGGGGACATGACTATGCCTGCAGTCACACGGGACACCCTTTAGATTTCTGACCAGCGAAGCCCCACCTCCACACTTGCTGATGAGTTCAGTAGTCCCACCTGTGATGAGCAAGAAGATCCTCCCCCAGGGGGTAATGGATCCCACTGCAGCCAGGGAGAAACTGCACTGTATGGGATCGTGTTTATAGACTATGTCAAACTTTAAAAAACACAGTGACAACCCCCCCAAAATGAGACCTCAGCCGCTTGGCTCATGGTATGTTTCTGGTACGAAGAGGAATGGTGATTCACAGTCCACCAGGACACAGCCTGTCCATTTAAACAGTATTTCAGGGGCACCAGCTCTCTCTCTCTCTCTCTCCAGGGTCATCACCTGTTCCTTTCTCACTGTCATGTGGGGATAAGAAGGAGTGATGAGTGATGAGTCACAGATTTGGATTTATTATGGAACATTGACCTTAAATGCCTCCCCGGTCAAAGAATGTGAGAAGTAGATTATTATCCCATGAAGGCATCATCATGACGGCATGTTTCATTGCAGAAATTGGTGTGATCCCAACATGGATCGTCAGTAAACATTGCCCTCTGGGGTGAAAATCATCTAACATGCACCTACTTAAGGGTTGCGCCACATCTCCTTAACCTCTTGGTATTTTCTCACTTTATTCCCCTCTCCTCCCACCGCAAACTGGTCAGGTATCTCCGTCAGCATGAACTACGATGAGGCCAGTGATGAAGAAGAGGAAGATGAAGACAACACCCGGTCCCAGTCCCCCAGCACGGAGACCCCCCGGCCTGCTTCAGCCTCCAGTGCAAAGTCCAACACCGTAAGCCCTCCCACTTCACCGTGACCCCGCCTCCCCATGCAAAGCTCATTGGTTCAGGTGTTCAGTCTTGATTCACAGCTATAGCATTTATGAGCATAGGTAGGCAACTCTAAGCTTTTCTACCAGGGAGTGCAAGGTGAGAGAATCCAACCAGTCATTCATTCAGATAAATATGTAAAAAAATACATTTAGAATAAGTTATTTCATATTCACTATTTTATTTAATGACTGACATATTTTGACTCCGCCTTCAACTGCAGGAGTGTGTTGGCCCCGGGTCGCCCACGGCGGAGGCTCTGACCATCGAGGTTGACAACCTGGAGGACTTTGTCATGCGGCCGGCGCCCCGCGGCGTCACGGTCAAGTGCCGCATCACACGCGACAAGAAGGGCATGGACCGCGGCCTGTACCCCACATATTTTATGCACATGGAGAAGGAGGATGGAAGGAGGGTAAAGGCTGGGGGGCGGGGCTTCCTTTCTGATGGAGTCAGCGTGAACAGCAGGTGGTGCAGTAGTTTAGGAAGTGAATCTGTCTAGATGGTAGTTTTTAAATAAAAATGCTTTCATTTAACTGAGTATAGCCGTGATTTAATGATAAAAATAAAAATGTATGTCCTCTTTCTATATTGACAGGCAGAATGTATTCAGAATGCCTGTATCATCTCATATTTACTGTCTCTCTCCTTCAGATTTTCCTTCTGGCAGGCAGGAAGAGGAAGAAGAGCAAGACGTCCAACTACCTGATCTCAGTGGATGCTACGGACCTGTCCCGAGAAGGCGAGAGCTTTGTCGGGAAGCTGAGGTAGACGGGCAACACCTTTTTCCTGGGTCAGTCAGGGTGGGATGCATTCAGAGTCCGCTGTTTGCCCCACCATTAGGTCCAACCTGATGGGGACCAAGTTCACAGTGTACGACAACGGCACCAACCCAGCCAAGATGCCCGGAGCTTTACTGGAAGAGAGCAACACGCGCCAGGAGCTGGCCGCCATCTGCTACGTGAGTGCAGCAGAGCTACGTTCGGACATAAAGGCCGCAAGGGGCGACTGCAGTGTTTCTCAGCCAGGTCCTCGGGGTCCCCCGGTCCACATTTTTGCTCTCTCCCAGCTCCCAGCCAATCAAGAACACTGAATTCCCGATACAGGTGTGTTGGGAAGTAGGAAGGAGCAGAAATGTGGACTGTCTGGGGGTCTGTCAGGACTGGGTGGAGACACACTGGAAAAGGGTAGAAGGCCAAAAGATTGTGGCTTCAAGGGGAACTGCTCTTGGATCTTTGAGATGATGCTAACCTTTAGAGAATATGCAGGGTACAGATGCTGAAAAAGGCTCACGGGCAGATATGCAGTTTAATGCTAATGACTTGGTGGTTCTCTCATGGTTGTCAGAAGAGATTCGTGTTTACTCTGCAGATGTCATGGGGTATTGCTGAAATGAAGTTGAGAAGTGTCATCTATAGGCGTCACCTTATCTCAGGAGTTTGGGATCTGTGGAGTAGCCTGATGGGGTCTTGGTCTTTTCAGGAGACCAATGTGCTGGGCTTCAAGGGACCCCGGAAGATGACTGTCATCATCCCTGGCATGAACATGAGCTTCGAGAGGGTGCCAGTGCGACCCGCCAGTGTAAGGGCCCCAGTCCATCTGTGGAGGAGTTCTGCTGCTTTTCTGGTTTCCTTGGTTTTCATTCTTTTTAGTCACCTAGTGTTCTGATGGATTGGTCCTGAAGTCCTCCTTGTGAGCTTAACTGTGTGCTATTCCATCATCTGCTGAGCAAATAATGCATCAGGTCTATATTTGCAGGAACAGGAAAGCTTGCTGGCCAAGTGGCAGAACCACTCGTTGGATAGCCTGATCGAGCTGCACAACAAGGCGCCTGTCTGGAATGACGACACGCAGTCCTACGTGCTCAACTTCCACGGCCGTGTCACTCAGGCCTCGGTCAAGAACTTCCAGATTGTCCATGACAACGATCGTAAGCGTCCCCCACTCCCCATGGCAACCAGTGGTCCAGACAAACATACTGTTGATAACCAATTGTCAGCTTGGACATACATACATTTACTTAGCTGACACTTTAACCCTAAGCAACATACCAAGACCATAAAAGCAGAGTTAACCAGTGCCTGGAGCAATGGGGATTAGAACTAGTGACCATCTGATCACCAGTACAACGTTCTAACCTCTTGAGCTCACTCATGTTCTTCAAATGGTTCAGATTTGAGTAGGTGTAGGTTTTTTTCAAGATATCCTGATTGTAGATACAGATTTGTTCTTTACACAAGGCCAGTGTGTACATGCGCAGTGTTTGGAGTAGAGCTGTATTTTAATGTTCTTGAAGCTTTTTTGAATCGCCCCATCCCCCCTCTCCCTTTATAACAGCGGATTACATCGTAATGCAGTTTGGCCGAGTGGCGGAGGACATTTTCACGCTGGACTACAACTACCCCATGTGTGCACTGCAGGCCTTCGCCATCAGCCTATCCAGCTTCGACAGCAAACTGGCCTGCGAATGACAGGGGGGGGGGGGGGGGGGGGGGGGGGGGGGGGGGGGGGGGGGGGGGGGGGGGGGGGGGGGGGGGGGGGGG
>JAODUD010000062.1:12064466-12075330 GCA_026784285.1 Stomatorhinus walkeri | reverse complement strand
GAAAGTGAGAGTGTTGGTGGTGTCGCGAAAAGGAACACAGTGCACCCACCCCCCCCCCCCCCCCCATGTTCATGGTTCAACCCATGCTGCATTTTATCACTTACCCCTTCCACCTCAGTGGGATCGTACCACACGTTGATATAGGGGTGCTGCAGGGCCTCATCCACAGAGATGCGCTTTGATGCATCAATCACCAGCATTTTCGACAGCAGGTCCCTGGCCTGGCTCGCTGCAAGATAAAATCAGAGGCTACCACACCCTCGCCAACCATAAATATTTATCATTACACACAAGCATATTCATGCAGTCCATCTGGACGAAATGATCGGTGATGCTGGTAAATGAATATCCGGTCTCAGTGTTCCTCAGTTGTAGCCCACGTTTCATTAACAGAAACGCAAGGACAGGACCAGGGCACAGCATGACCCAGAATCCTTCTAGGAAAGCAGAGATCTCACCCTTCAGCTTGCTGTGTTCGGAGTCGGCCGGGAAGAGCACATCGGGGAAGAGCTTCTCAAAGCTGTATCCGGCATAGCGAGGTCTGTTCTCCACATAGGTGCGCACAGACTGATTCAGCTTCATCAGGAAGTCCTGCGAAGGCGTGCCCAGCTGCTCGATGACCTTGTTCCACTGGTCGATGTCTGATGGGATGCATTTAAGGACGACACAGCCTTCGTGGAGCGCCCCACACAAGTTCTGACACAAAGTGTGGGCAACGTGATCCATCCAGAGCCTCCAACACTTTAGCTATACACAATCCTGCAGAGGGACCAACCTTACCCAGCATACCAAGCATACCACTAATCACACAGCAACAAGAAAAGACAACAGAGACTCTGAATGGTCTGGATGGATCGGTATGCTGGTCAGTGAGGGGACAAGTACACTAGAGAGGCAGGCAGTGTGTACAACTCTGATGATGAGGCATGACGCCAGCATGGCAAGAAGCAATGGTATCCAAGGGAACATTCAAACACACACATGATGAATGGAGTACAGGTAAGGATACGATCTGTACCGGGAAACAACACACTACCTCTGACCATTTCAGCCATGATGCAGCCAACAGACCAGACATCAACTGAAAAAATTAAGGACATAAAATTAACATGCAGAACACACAAGCGAAAATGAAAAGAACTGATAAACGGTGACGCACCAATGTATGGTGAATAGAGGGGACGGGGTGGGGGGACGAAAGGGGGACGGGGACATGCAGGACACAGCCAGTGAGTGCGGCTCAGAGGCCCGCCCACATTCAGAACACATGGACTGAAACAGCAACTACACACTTATGGCATTCCATCCTGTCTCGGAATGGTGGCGACTCGGGGACAAAGCCGAACAAAGACAATATTCGGACATAACCAGTGAGGGCACGAGAAAACCACCTTTCTATGAACTGAAACCCACCTTCAAACCACCAGTTACTACTGCGGACATAGCTGAATTAAAATGACACCGAAGTGGAACATGGGCCATCTGCGTTCAGCCCATTCGGAGTACAAAGGCGCTTTGGACAGCTGAGGCCCAGCTGATCACAGGCAGCAGCACAAGGATACAGTCCCGTCCCGGGAAGAGGATTTTGTGGCGAACCATTTCTGCCATAATGCACCCCACAGACCAAATGTCCACTAAGAGCGCATGGTACAGACAGGAGGAGAGAACAACAGCAGAGCAGTGAGTGAGCAGGTTGGACCCAGGAAAGGAGCTGGCCAGCACCCTCATATGTACCTGCGCACTGCAGGCCAGGCCAGCTTCGGGATCAGACACGGCACGCATACGTGCAGGGAACAGTCTCGATGAGAAAATGTCAGAAAATTTTGAGAGTGGATGCGTCACATGACCCATAGCACAGATTTAATTCCAATAATAACATGTGTTTCTCTAATACTGATCATCAACTCCAGCTGCAGAGTGAGCCAGGGTCTCTATAAAATCAGTACATCACTCTGTGGAAACAGGAAGTCGCTCACCATTTGCCTGATACCCCATCCCCAGGATGACCTCGGGAGCCCGATAGTAGCGCGTCACCACGTAGGGTGTCATCAGCAGACCCGTGGCCGCTGTCCGGGCCAGACCGAAGTCCAAGATCTTCAGCGTGCAGTCGGATTTCACTACGATGTTACTTGGTTTCAGATCCTATGGTTCGACAGGCAGAAGGTCGCAGTGAAAACTCAACCCACAAGTCATATTAAAAGCCTAAAAACCTATGGGGCGGCGAGTGGCTCAGTCTCTGTGCCCGGGATCGGGCCGGTTTGAGCCTTGCCCTCAGCAGAACAGTCACAAATCTGGGGCCCTTGAGCAAGGCCCTTAACGCACATTGGCTGACCCTGTGCTGTGACCCCCAAGCTAAGGAAAGCAAGATGGAGTGGGCGAAAAGAAGGATTACAGTATACATGTATTTATGCAAATGGCACATAAAGCATTTAACATTATTTATCAGCACAGTCTATCAGGCTCTGAACTACTTCTCCCAATTAATACCAATGCTTTGAAAAATAAATCTTCCTTTCATCTTGATGAAACTTGAGAAGTTAAAAAAGGTTAAATTACAGTGTAATTGAATTTTAAACATATCAAGGGGAGGCCTGTCCAACAGGGATGTAGAGAGCAGTCCCACCCTGTGGATGATCCCAGCAGAGTGTAGGTGCTTGATCCCACACAGCATCTGGTAGAGCAGGTAGGACAGGCGCTCGTGGTCCAGCTCCATCTGGATCACCTGACACAGGTTGGCATCCATCAGCTCCATCACCAGGTACCTGTAAACAGACATGGGGATATCAAAGACAGTGGCTCAGCCCCTGAGGTGACCCAACACTCATGTCCTCATGTCACAATCTCATGGCTGGTTCTGCTGCTGCTTCATTGACCAACAATTCCTCAAAAAAAAAAAAAAATGAGAACTGAAAACTGGGCCACAGTCCCAGACCACAGAACCACTGGGGGGAATTCAGCAAGCAGCTACACCAAGGTGCACTTTTATTAATGCAATATACCATACGTCTTACTGTCAATACACTGACACTATAACACAGACGACATGAGCTATGCTACTCCTAAGCAGTATTATATCACACTCACACCACAACTACTATGAAAACTATGAAAAAACATGTTTTTAAGAACAAATACTCACACATCCTGGAATTCATCAAGTGTTTTTTGAGGAGTAAATACATTTAACAGACCAATAATCTGTGGAGATAAGAAATAAAATATATGTTATAACTTTGATCATTTGCACATTTCTTAACACAACCTACAGTAAAGTGTGGAAAACAGGTAACACTGACATCACCAAGTGGATGGATCTGCAAAGCAATTCCTTCTCCTTAAAGGCATCTACGTACCCCAAAAAATGGCTCCCTACCCTGGACTGACACAGAGGGAGGGGTGAGATTCACCTTCCTCACTCACAGAATGACCATTTGCAGTTAACAGTAAACAGCACGGAAGGGGCTTTGGTAAGGTGACCTCACCCCTTGCTTTAGGTGACCTATTAGCAGCTTCCATGCAATTTACCACAGGATGTCCACTAGGACCTGTAGCAGTTTGAGCCACACCAGACACCCATTCATAGTGGTATTATTAACACCCATGCAAAACTGAGCACAGGTCATACACGGGGCCTTGCATGGATCCATGGGCCGGTCCAGCACTGTGAACTTACGTTTTTATGGTTCACGCATTTCATAAGCACCAGCTCCCTGTAGGCTCGCTTAGCATGGGTCTGGTTCTGAAAGGGCCGGCTGAGCTTCTTGATGGCCACGTTTCGCTCGAGGCAGTGGTCATAAGCGGAGCTGAAAGAGAAGTGAAAAATAGCAAAATTAGCACAAGTCTGGGGGCAGAACACTAGCCTAGGACCACAAGAACACTAGCCAAACACCAAAGCACAGCAAAGATCACCATGCAATGCTAAACCTAGGACACCACCCAATAAACAAGCCTAACCCTGTCTCCCATTGTGTTCAGTAACTCTCAAACTACTAAATGTGCAGGCATTTGGAATACAAGTAGCTACAAAGGAACATCCATGCATGGGCTGAAAATGACCTACTGTACTGACAGCCAATAGACTTACCAGACGATTCCCTGTGCACCTGAGCCAATGGGCCTTAAGTTCTGGTAGCGCTTGAGAACAGTGAATGTGGAATCGCCAACATCCAAACTGTAGAACTCCTTCTCCCGCTTGTTTTTGTTCATGGTTCAGTCTTGGGAAGCTGAATTCTGGGCATTCAACAAAAATTTCTCTTCTCAACACCTACAACTAAAGACACAAAACGTATTAGCCTTCTCACCCAAAATCATCATTACATAAAGAGATTTAATGTACTCTACAGACACAGACCAATATTTTCACAAGAAGGGTGACTTTAAGCTGTCAGAGACGGCCTCCGTAAAGGATTTCAATCCCAAACATGCTTTTATATATGACAGCCACACCTTTACTGAGTAACAGAGGGCAAATATGATGGAATCAATCCTTACTTTTACTTCAGCTAGAGCAGAACAACATGAGGTCTTTCCAACAGCTAAAACCATTGTTTTCTGTACAAAATATTATCTTTAAGTGGAGAATGCTACAGCCAAAAACATGCTGTGCCATCCACCAAGGAGGTACTATGCACCCAATACATTTACACAGCAAGATGTTCGCTGTCCAAACTAAGATAAATTGGCAAAAGACGAATTTACTAAAAAGTAAGTTTAATGCCTATAGGTTTAATATCAATCCAGTCTGACAAACACCCTGAAGTACAGTGCTGATGTCAGCCCTTCTTGCTAAAGGCAGATTTATACTTCTGAGTACCTGTAGACAGCCCTGAATTCAGCAAGCACACACAGGTATACACAGGCGCACCGAGACGCATGCACACAAACACAGGTTGGGGGAAATCTCTAATCCCGACTTTAACCCCTACCCAGCCCATTGCAGTCACAGATTTTTGTGGGCACCTGAAAAATGGTCCCCACAATGTCAAAATAACAGATTTGTATCACATTGTGGGGAACATTTGGACCCAACAACGTAACATAAACATAATTCACACAACACAGATGAATACACACCCGCACACACACCATTTTCCTTCTTCAGAAGTCCAATAACTGGACTAAAGCACAGACACCACAGAGCTCTATCTATTCAGTGCCCTGCTTTCACCAGACCATTCTCTCCTGACAGTATCTGAGACCCTAAACGACACCAGACATCTAAAATGCCATTAGCACTTTTATAGCCAGAACAGAATGCCACATACAAAGAGGCAAGCTGACCCACTGCCATGCCTGGTAATGACAAAAAAAAACCCAAACTAGAACAGAAGTGAGCCAGCGGTTTGGCCGGCTGGTAGCTTGGTGGGGGGTGGCCGTAAACTCTCAAGGGCCCTCCTGCAAGCAGCTCCATCCTTAACAATATTCGTCCGCATTCTGCCGCATTAGCGTTGTGCCAAGCTGCTGAAATGCAAACCTCGTGTGCAGAGCCTAAGAAAGCAAACACCCAGCCGTCTTCAGCTCTGACCCGCTCAGCCACACACTTCTTTCCGTGGCTTGTTTACATGAGAAAACAATTAGCTTGCACAAAACAAGCTGGCATTCAGCAGCTGATTAATGAGCGATATTACTCCCGACAAAATATCCCACAGTAAATAAGCAGACTAAGCAAACGATGGTATCACAACGAGTGACAGGCGCTCCCTGATTGGTCAACTCTTCTGACACACCAGTTGGTCCATCTTGTGCCAAAAACTTCCCCCCAACACTGCCAGTGGAACTACCATCTCATTTCGCGAGCCTCTAAGACTTTCCAAACATCCAAACCCAGTGGCTGACTGGAGGAGCCACGAGGGTCCGTAAAGAATGCCTCACACTGTGCCCTGAGTCCTGCTCACGGCTGCAGGAGAATGAGGCCTGCCAGAGCAAAAGATGCATAAAAGGCCAAGGTCTCCACTTTCAGGGTAGATACAGTAAGACAGGTGTCTGACAGGACGGGGCACTGACAGTTGCACAGGCTCAGGCTGGCACCACACACAGAAATGATGCCAGTAGCATTTATAGTCACACTAGGAAGCTGTTTCAGTAGATATAAGCTTGCCTGTACCAAACGATGAACAATATGAGCCATTTTGAAGAAATCAGCGACATCATCCATTAATCAACCATAAAAGGTTTCCTGCCCAAATCCAAGGGCAGAGACCCAGAGCACCTGACAGATTCACCGTACTTGGGTTCATTCCTTAGACCAGCATCAGAAAAAGGCCTTGTCAGTGCAACCATTTACAACAGAAATACACAGGCTTACAGTCCGACTGCAGTTAACATGCTTAATAATTCAAAACACCTAATTCCTACATTTAAGGAACCATTCCCAAATCCAAACATTTTCCAGAGTAAATTACTACCTAGAAACACAGCTACCAGACTGTGATTACTGCCATATAAACATTTCAGTGGGTACATTTTTCAACTACCAGAGGATATAATGGAAAGAAGCAAGTTGCATGGCCTAAATTCTAAAATATATCGTAAAAAAAAGATTAAGAAATAAAATACCGATTAAATTTTTACTTTCGAATGAAGAATACTAACATCTCATTTAAAACTCAGCCCCCAAAATAAGTCTGAAATTTGGGTAAAATGTAAGACAAGTATGTCAGTGAAGGTAGACTTTGGAAACTTCAAAGTAACCACGGAAATTCTAATGTGCTTTATATGAAGCCTGTCTGCCTGCCTTTACTTTAAAAATCCTCCTCAACACAAGAACCTTACTAAGTAACTAAGTGATCCATTAGACAGGTCCTTAACCATATTGGCTTAATAAAATGACATAATCAGCCATACACTTATATATTTCTTAAAGGTAATCTGGATAGCTGTGCCATCGCCTGTCAACTAGGAAATTATGTAGAGCTTCTAAAACTGTTATTCTTACCGTTCGCTACAGCAAAAGCCACAGACACGTGGTTTGTGAAGTGATAAATACAAGTCAAGCACAAGTGCTAGTTCATGTACGCACGGTTAAAGGCATGACACTGTCTGGGTTGCTGGGTCTAGGAAGAACCGTCTGCAGAACCAACCATATATACAGACCTGTATGACTCAAACAGCTACCATACATAGCCAGCCACATAATGACTCAGACTGCTACAATACTTACCGTATATACACAAGTACAAGACTTGGAGACAGGTACAGTACTGACCGTATATACACAAGTACAAGACTTGGAGACAGATACAGTACTGACCGTATACACACAAGCATGAGACTTGGAGACAGATACAGTACTGACCGTATATACACAGGCACGAGACTTGGAGACAGATACAGTACTGACCGTATGTAAACAGGCACGAGACATTAAGCCAGATATAGTAGTGGCCGTATGTACACTTACACGAGACTTGGAGCCAGATACAATACTATCACTAAATAAACACACATGTATGACTCGGCCACATTACTGACCACAGACACACAAAAGAACATGAGCAAGATATAGTACTGGCCGTACATACACCGTCACGTGTGTTTCAGACATTCCGAATACCGACACCAAATAGACAGACGCGTATGTCTCAGACGACTGCAGTGCCGACGCTATATAAATACGCAAGGTTCACATAAAGTACACAATGAGTGTCGTCGGGTTTGTTAGGGTGAAATGCTATTACAAATATTAGCCCCACAGCCGAGGGCCATACAGTCTAGTTCAATAACAAGTTTAGCCAGCTTCATAGCTGCCTGTTGTATCCTAAAACCAGCTCGAAAGGTTACCGATAGCTAGCTAGCTAACTGGCTATTATTTGCAAAGGAATCCACGAAAATATATAAACGGTAGCTTCATAATCACCCTAGATATGTTCCGAGTGCGCGGAGGCGGACAGCCGAAAAAGACGGGCTGACAATGCCTGCATGTTAAGGCGTGAACAACAGAACCTCGTCCGTCTGTCAGAAAAGCCGGAGATACGATCCGCCGTCAGCCCGCCCTCCTACGCGACAAACAATGGCGCGTCCGCCAAGACGCCGCGACGCCCTTACCGCCGCGACGTTCCACGGCCGTCCCAGTGTCCGCCACACGCTGCTTCCGCTGCAGCTTCCCAACGCGTACAGTAGGACATGCGGCAGCGTCCCTGCGCTCTGTACGCCGGCATCGGGCCCCACTGGCGCCTCACGTCACACGCCCGCTGCGCGTCCACGGCAGCGCGCCACCGATACCAAACCGGGCGTCCTGCAATACGTTTGTACCGACAATAATTCTATTTAAGCTCATGGGTCTGGATGGGAATATAATGTTTGAAATATAGTAGGATAATAATGCTCCACATGAGATAAACATAATATATAGTCTATTAATATATTCGTTGGAAGATTATTAGTACCTTAATATAGGTATTTGAATGCTACACTAGTAGATTTAAATGGTAAATTCTCGGAAAATGTTACATACACATAAACAGGTATTCACACATGGAACTTTCCCAACGGAGGACGTAGTAACAGTGAATGACAGGTTAACCGAGAAGTAGCGTAAACCGATTACTTATTCATTTTTAATTTGTGGGTATTTGTTGTGTCGGGACTGTAACTGTCCAAGAAAAGGGGTTTGAAGAACGGTGAACCAGAGACAAAGTCCTGGTATCGGGGTGACACTGCTAAGATGAGGCAGCAGGGGGGCAGCGCTTAGATCGTTTATAATTGGCTAGTGGAGAGCTGAGATACCAGCCGGATGCACCAGAACGGGAGATTGCTGGGATAATGCTAAAATGAAGCAGCAGGGGGCAGAGTTATTTATGACGCCGTTGGAGAGCTGAGGTAGAAGCCGGCTGCACCAGAACGAGAGATAGCGGGATAGTGCTGAGACAAGGCAGCAGTTATTTGTACAATTATGCACTAACTAAATATATACCACTGCCTTCATGTTCGTTTCTTTGTAGGTCAGGCTATTCTGTTACTCACCATTACACAAAATCTCATTTCTTGGTTTACCTCGTCATGCACTACTTTAATGAAACAGTCCACAGTACCATTACAGTATGCTGTGCCATCTTTTTATTTGGAATGATAATTCAGATCAGTTTTCTGGTTCCTCTTTCTGCCATCATTGTACTTTCTGTGTTATCTTTGGAAGTATGGTCTTGTATATACACCAATGAGAGCTGTGTTCTGCTATTTCCACATTATGTGAGTTGACACAAGCGTTTCTGTCCCAGCTGTAGCAATCAGCAGAAATGTGTCCACTCAGGCATCCCAATGTACAATGTGTTGCTTTAAAAAAACTCACATTTCAATGAAAACAAAAAGCCACTTCTTTTAAATCATCACCTGCTTCTATACCCATGACTGCTTGAAGGTAGCCAGATGTTTCTTTTATTTTCCATGTCTGTGGGGACACTGGTATGTTTGATTCTATGTACACAGTTATACTAGAACACTGTACCATCCTCAATATTTAGCCACTATACAAATATCACCTTCACCAGCTAATTAATCTGGCTTCTTTATTTCCTGGTAGATTCATCCCAGCTTTATTTTATTTATTTATTTATTTAGGTTTTGTTTAGATAAGTGATTTCTTATATATACTGTACAAACCACCTCTCGGCATTGTGTGGGCGTCTTACACTGCCTGAATCTAACAGAATTATTTATCATTGCCTGTCTGACATGCTCAAGAAAGTACAGTATTGCTGAGTTGTGACAGTGAGCATGTGGGAAAAAAATACTCATCCTAGTCTCATTTTGGTATCCCAGAACTGGACATTGGTAGGCCCAGGAGGGGAGGCATATTGAGTCTGTTATGTCTTAGGTCTTAGGCAAGAAGAGATTGTTTTGAATATTGTGTGTCCTTGCCTCACGGTAGCCTGTGCGTGGCCAGTTTCACAGGCCATGAAGATTTTGGAGAGCTGTAACCAGCTGCCTGACTGTAACACAGATGGCAGAAGGACAGTCATGCCATCTACAACAAGCCTCCTCACATGACACCAAACCCTACCCTGGTCTTGCAGGATGTTTGTGTCTGGAAGAAGATGAGATGTGGTCCCTCCTGGAGGTGGGGGGGGTTATAACAAAAAGAGTTAAAAAGGTTGAAGCATCAAACCTGCCATGTTTACAGATACAAAGAGCCTGATACCACACCATTGGACAGATGCCATCATAGGAGAAAAAGTACACACATAACCGAACAATTAGGACAGCTTTGTTGGCAAAGACTTTCCTTCTATAAGGATTATGATGCTGTGTCATTAGCACTTTCTGCAAAACAGGAAGTGATGGGTGATTATATTGAGGATGTGCAGTCCTACTGCTCAGGCTGATGGAGAAAAATGGTGATGTGCTATAAATGAGAGGTGGACATTTCAGGTAGAGAAAGTAAAGATCCAGGCCAAGATTTTGTTTCAACCAACCAGCTGAGCATAAGGAGTCACAGTCACAGAGTACTGAACTGGCTGGTTGAATCAAAATCTTGGTCTGGATTTTTACTTAGAAATGTCCATCTCTGTAAATGAGTGAGAGTTTATGTAGTACCTAATTTCAAAGGACTGTGCTGAGTATTAGCAGGCTCTATGTTGAGGCTAATTAAGGCAGAATTACTGCTGTGTGAAGCCAATTATTGACAATGGCCTGAATTCTGGGCTAATTAAATGTTCACTGGTGGGTAATGTTGAGTGATTTGATGTAAATTCATGTAATGTGGAGTCTACATTTTAATATCCAGTGGTTAATTTATCATGTGGAATTGAAGCGGGCTGTTGAATTTGTGAGGATGTTCATGTTAAGTTTAACCTCTCAACAAATATCACATCCCTCTTTGTATCCCAAAAAAAATGTCAAGTTTCTCTCTGAATCAGCAGTGCTTCTT
>JAODUD010000062.1:12019252-12035365 GCA_026784285.1 Stomatorhinus walkeri | reverse complement strand
AAGCATACATGGGTGTGGGGGGGGGCGGGAGCTGTCTGTCTGCCTGTCTAAGTGCCTTCATAAGCCTGTCATTTCCCTCCCCCACAGACGACCCCCCCCCCCCATACCAACAAAAGATCCCTGTTCCCCGTGCCCCCCCCACCCCGCATTTCCAGGCCGACGTCGGCACCGCACGCCGCCTTTCTGACCCGCTGCCACTCGTCACCCTGCCAGATGCGTGCAGGTGGTCGCCTCCCCCCCCCCCTCGCATCAGTAGCCCCGCGCCTGCAGAGGTCAGCTCCAGCCACTCACAGCCTCTCAGCCCAAGCCGGGACAGTTTCCATTCAAACGGGGTGGGGGGGGGGGGGCTTTAAGAACGGCGTTCCAAGCACACCAGACAGAGACCACTTGGCACGGGATGTGATTTGGGAAAATAAATGGTGGCCACTGAAATATTCTAGCAAAATTGATGCCTTTTCACATGTGTGACATATGGCCTTTGTTCTGCCGTCTCTCAATGGCTACTTTATGTGGTATGAAAACGTCAGTGTTTGGATTAGTGCAGAGCCCGGCCGGTTTGTGCTGAAACCACTTCCCAGTGACCGTCTCGCTGGCATTCGGGAGAGACTCAATGGTTAAGAAACATAAATGAAATAGCTCCGAATGTAATACGATCCCCCTGCAACACAATCCACCTCACTCTGGCGGGTGATTACTCCACGGTAGTGCAAATCGCCGTTTCCTCTAGTCCACCGATCCCCAACGAACCCCACCACCACCACGTGAAATCAGCACTCTCTCTTGTTTTTCACTCAGCCCTTCCTCCGCATGTGTGTAAAAACATTTTTTAAAAAGACACTTCACCCAGCTGCCCCGCTCTTGCCCGTGTTATGTTTACATGAATGGCGTTATATTCATTAGACCTAAGCCGTGTAGGGCCGTTTCCGGAACATGTCTCAGAGGCTACTGACCTTCACCTTCGGGGGAAGGTTTCTCTCCCCCCTGCCCCACACACACCCCGGCGGATGCCACTCGAGAGGAAATTACAGTCTGAGCCTGATTGCCGAAATCCTTTAATGGCCCAAACCTCACAATGGCTGTGGCTCGCGATTCACATCAGCATTTTGCAAACAAAGCGAAGAATGTTCAGCTACCGGCTACTGAACGAAGCTCCTTTGACCGAATGCCATTATTTGAGGATTAACTGAGACGTTAAAGAGGTTTCCGTCAGTCGTCTGACGTCCAGAGCCATCTAAACACCTCCATTCGTCAGCTTAAGGGTCCTGTTGACATCTAGTCTCAGTGGAAGTCAAGTTTATGTTGGATATACACACTGCTTCATTCTGAAAAGCCGTCTTAAGTCAAGCCACATCCTTTTAATCTTCAAGCCTTCACCAGTCACTGAACAAATTCCTAACACCATTTTGTGAGACATACTGGGTGTTTTTTTTTGCAATCAGTTCTGAAAATAGTACTTATAAATAATCATATTTTGCTATTTTTCTTCTTGATTGTTGTCCAATTTTAATTTTTTGTTTATGTAATGTTTAGGACGTTTCATGATTAGGCACCTGTTATTCAGTGCATTATAAAAATAGAATAACAAAAATGCATAAAAAACCTAGAGTCCTCATAAGGATGATGGCTGCCCAACAGTGTGAAATGTTTAGATGTGGGTTCAGTGCAGAGTTAATGAAAAAAACAGGGCAAATCTGATCCTGCAGTGGGATTTGAGTATTAATTGGAATCAAAGTGAAACCGTTTGTAACTTCCTTACCAGCAGGAACTTCCTCTGACTGTGTTTTATTGTCATGTGATATGCAGACACGCATTCAGTACAATATCCTGTAGAGATGTGTTAGACGTTCTTTCTGCAGGGCTGCCCAGCAGACAAGAGGACGCTCTTATCCAAAAAAGCAAGCATACAATATGTGGAAGCAGTTCAGTCACGAAAACGTGGACTGTCTGGGGGTCCCCAAGGACTGCATTTGGAAACACTGCCCTAGTTAATTGGTATTCCCGTGCTTGGCAAATCATGGAAATCAGGAATGGTTGGTTATTACTCTAAATATGACTTATATGCTGTATTGTCATTTTAGGGCAATAATCTGTCATTTATGTTTAACAGTCAGTGCAGGGACATAACATCAGGTCCAGTGAATAACCATGTATTGAATGGCAATAAATACTGTGAGATGGCCCTGTTCACCAAAACTTTGCAATGTGGTTAATGTGAGTGATTTAGACCTTTCTGGAAATTTGCAAGAACCGTCTTCTTGCATGAAAAATAAACTCACTCTAATTTCATGTTTAGGAAATGGGCTCACGTACGTGACTTCTCCACTTAACGAATCACACTGTCTTGTCAGCACTCTGTCAGGCATCTTCACAGGACACCCTTGTTAAAGACCCGGAGCCAAAGCACCGGCTCTGGGTCCTCATCTGCTTCCAATCACTGCCCTGTTGACACAGAGGCAGACAGAGGCTGCCTGCAGTTGTTTTCAACTGGTGATCCTAAGCTAATATTGTCCTTAGAGAAGGCTAAGAAGTGTGGGGTCTTCAGGGCTCACTCAGGAGCTGCGTGTGCTGTGACTGACTGTTTTTGGCAGCCTATGCTTTACATACATTCCCTCTCACACATTTATTTGTTGATACAGATGGAAATGTATCCACTGAATGTAGTACAAAATATGATCCCACTTAAAGATTATCTCTAATTTTCGTAATTAAACGGCAAATAGCTATTGCTCGTGCTCCATTGCGTCTTGCAGATGATCTCTTGCGGTACCACTGGATGAAGGCTTTGCAAAGTTGTAATAAAAGGATAATTTACCCGTGGCCTGAAATATGGCCCCTGGTTCACCTCAACCGCAAACTTCCTGTGAGCCGTCGCTGCCAAATCCACGGGCACGTCAGTTTAATATCAATATGGGCCTTTGTCCACTTCCTTTTTTAAACTAATGAGTTCTCGGGTTTCCATCGTGAGCTGGAGGAACTACGGCATGCGCCGCAGACACGCTGAGCATGCCTGATGCCCCCCCCCCATAAAAGCCAACAGCCCGCCCGTGTTGTGACTACTGCTGTGTCCTTGCAATTTAAGGATGTGAGGGAAAGCAGAAGATAAATATCAGATGTGCGACAACAAAATAAATCTGATATGGGATCTTGAGATAATAGTGAAGCATTTTACAGATGTTTAAATACGTGCCGCCAGCCTTGGAGCCACAACCTGCGGTGAGGGCTTCCCCAGACAGTAATAATCGGGTTTATCTGCCACTCTGCTCTGTGTTTAACACACTCAGTGAGTCTGAGCAGCCCATGCTGGCAGTCAATGTGTTTTCATTGGCCACACCCTCAAAGGAAGCCATCAAGAGGCATGCAGGTAAAAAAAGCAGGCAGAGTGCGGACAGGCGCCTGCGGTCGGCATGCTGGACGTGCTTGTCGTAGTATCTAGGGCCTCTGGAGGTATCTGAGGACTGATCCAGGAGAAGCAATGTGTGTGTGGATGGTACAGGATCATCAGAGGTACATTGACATAGTCAGACACTCCTGGGCTATTTGAATCACCACCCCACCCCCGGAGGGCAGGATGATCATGGTATAAGTTTTGGAATTGGATGAGGTGGGACAGTGGTGTTATATATGGTTGATCGGGGGGGGGGCTCTAGGCTTCAGCAAAAAAGGACCCTGATGCTCTGCAAATCTTGGAGCCATGGGAACTTAAATTCAGCGACCTAGCTTGGAGGGTCCATCATCCAACATGGCTACAAGGGAAAGCTCCTCCCACAACCAAAACGCTGCAGTTCTCCTGATGTGGGGCAGTTGAATCATACGACCACAGCTCTCCCAGTCCCCCGCTGGCCTGAGGGGCTCCTGTTTACAGCACTGCTCATGTGATTGAAGCAGCAAGCTGAGGTTTCCTTTCAAGGATGGTTTGAACCTTCATTCCTGCTTTCCGCAACTGTGCATGAAAAATAAATGTGTCGGCGGCTAAATGTCCTAGATACAAGCTGTCAGCATATAAATCAAATCCCCTCAGCAGTCCAGCTCTGATCCGTGTGACGTGTTCTGAACAGGCTTCCTCTTGCACCATATCCTTTCTGTTAAGGGAATGTTGTCAGAGTACTTAAGCCCCGGAGCACACAGCCTGACGTGGCCCAGTGGAAGACGACTCGAGACAGTTAATGAAACATTTCCTAGATCTGGTGATGATCCGATCTCGATTTGGTCTCAAGTGCCACCAACCTGCCCCTCACCTAGCCGCTCAACCCACCACCCCACCTTATTCTCCATCACACAGCTCCATCGGCACTCATCAGGCCTAATTTTTGTGGGAAAGCCCAGTCCCCACCCTGTCATGGCCCAGATTTGTGCCACAAATTTGATTTCCAGCAGAGCTGCGATCTAAGCATGATTCCTACATGGAAATCTTTGGTTATGCTGCCTTCTGACTCTGTTCTCTTGCTGTTGGCTCTTAAAATGACATCACGCTACTTGGCCCAGCCAATAGCAGTCACAGTGTGCCAGCACCATGATATGTGTACACTTTTAAAGGTGTACACGAGGATGAAAGAGGAGCCACAGAAAAAGGAACTAGTAGATCAGGGGATGCTAGAGAGGTGGGGGGTTATTATCCAGCACAAGGATGATGGGTTTAAACCTTCTACTGGGAGGTGGGGGGGGGGGGTTATCTGATGATTACTGACTGCTCAGAACTGCATGCAGGGACCTTCTGACTGGATAGCTGAGCTGTTTCAAACTCAGAGGGAACGGGCTGATCTGCATCGAAAAAGGCTTCAAATTCGCCACTTGTTTGCAAACAGTGACAGAGAGGACTATGTTTCATTTCATGTAATTGAAGGAGCATTGACCAAAGAACAGGAGTGGAAGATGAAAGAAAATTTACACAATCCTTCTGGATTTGTCTATTATTTTATGAGAATCACAGGTGTTTATGTTTTAACACAGCATGTCACTGTAGACCCAGGAAACTAACTTCAGACAAGCTAGCTGCATTTAGCAGCATGATTTATGCAGCCAAACTAAATCATTTCTTGGCCTAAGAAGCTGCCCAGAGATGCACGTTAGCACTTTCCATTTCATTCAAAAGCAAAAATACAGAGTAAGAAGAAAAATATATGGCTGCCCAAGAAATACAAGTAGAAACTAATCCTTTAGATGGACCATTGTGTGACATATCTGTGTATCTGAGTGGCTCAATTTAAGAGTAACCAGCTCTGCTACAAACATTAAACATCTCTTGAATTTTACTTAACCCCCACCTTTCCTATGAGAACGGACATAAAAAAACCTTTACTGAGGTCAGACTTGTAGAAAACACAAAGAAACCTTGTTGTAGTAAAGACGAAGACATTTATTAACTGTCATTAAACACTCCAACCGCTTTATGTTATGCCAGGTTGATGTAAAGGGAACTGTCACACAAATATCCATTTGTTTATTGAAATTAATTTCATGGACTTCCCCTATCACCTAGTGCTGCTATCATTATCAGATAGAATGCATAACAAATGGCCACCTGTAACAGTCTTCTGTTCACCTCACTGACACCTTCTGTTCACCTCAATGACTGTAAATGTCATCAGGCAGTACGTTGGATGGGCGATGTGTAAGAATATGGTTGTGACATTGAAAATCAGCAGAACCATACACTTACCTGTAACCTTTGAGATTAGTTATTGCAGATTCAAGTTCTGATTAAGCAAATGTACACATTTCCAGACCAGATTAGCCAAATGGATACAGCAGATACATTGCCATTTATTTCTTACTTGTCAATAAAGGTATTGTTTTGCAAATAACCCAATAGACATAACACAGAAAATTAGTGAAAGCTAATTATTTTGAAATACTGTTTAAAGTGGAATTCAGTTAACCAATATAGTTTTAAAAATATTTTAAATAATAAGTTTTCACACACCCTAATTACTCCAGCTGACAGAACGTTTCAGGTTTTCTTAACTGTTCTTCCGTGGCAATATTAAGTAGCCTATGAATTAGCGTAATGTCAGAGGTGTAAAGGGATGAAGTACAAAAACTTTGTTACTAAGTAGGTTTTTTGTACTTGAGTATTTACAGTTGTTGCAACTTATTTTAACCTGACGACAATTCTTAGCCAAATAACTACTTTTTACTTTTTTGATTCATTCTGCACAATCGTTTTGACTTATCTTACAGTGCACCTGAGTAGGACTCCGCAATTCTGGGTAAATTACGAATCACAATTTTTTCACTCAGATCGAAATCACAATTTTCTTTGACAATTCTTCACCAATATATTCATTTATTATTATTATTATTATTATTATTATTATTATTATTATTATTATTATTATTATTAGCATGATATCAGCCTATCAGTTAACATACCGAAATTGCCAGCGGATATTTAAATTTTTTCAATATTCAAAGTTATAAGGACTATGGCTACTACCGAAACAATGAGGATGACTTGACTGGACAATCAACAGTTGTCCCACTGGAAGTCGAAGGCTTGAGCTGGCTCATTCACCACTTACTGTATAAGAGGTCTAAAAGGACCGGCCTGCAAAATGTTTATACTGTTTATTAAATGTTGCCCATTGATTGATCTTTTGTATTCCACTGAATAAAATGTCAGTCTACTAGTCTGTGCCAGTGAGTCTATTATTTCTTACTTGACTATTTTAAAAACATTTTTTACTTAAGTAGTTTTTTACTGCATGACTTTTACTTTGAAACATTTTTCTGCGGCATCTGCACTTCTATTTAAGTATGAAAAATTTCCACCACTGCGCGCAATAACATAACATACGTGTCCCTGCCACATTCGCTGTTACCATCGTCGCTTGAAGGCTAGTCAAGTCATTTTTCACTCAAATGGTTGGATGAATAATTCTTAGTTAGTGCATTGGTCTTATTATTCAACTTAAGAGAAATAAATTAAGCTTCTATTAGAACGACCCACAAGCGCTCTGTTCAAGTCACGCAGTGTTTCTTGTTTTTGGCAGACATCGTGTCCTGTATTTAAGGTATTTATATATTGACATGTACTGATATTACCGGGTTGTGGTAACCCACACTGGATTTCCCAGATTCCTTTACGTTCTTTAGTGTAACACCGTAATTATGTGCTGAACCCAACGAATTCCTTGACCATTGTGATTAATCAAACAGAGGATCATGGTTCCTTTTCTAATCTCAGTTCCTTCCAGGGTGCAGCCCCATGTGTTTCTTTCGCCGCATAACTTCTTAAAAATCCTGAATGAACCAAGACTCAGACACACAAGCACGAACAAATCGGGTTTACATGGGCGCAGCAGCGGGCTGTTCCGTAATTTCGGACAAAACACTGAAAGCGTGAATCCCACTGAGCTCATCTTCCCTGTCGAGCTTTGTGCTATTTATGATCATCATTATTTTGGCAAGAACTCAGCATACCGGTCACAGCGGTCAATAGCGTCCAGCATGAACGGGATTTTTTAAAGGTATCTTAGAGATGCCATTGATTACTTCGATTCAGGAAGAAGGAATTATGTGACCCAGAGTTAATTCGAATTCCTTCCCTACATACATTCTCATCAAACAAAAAAGTGGCATCATACGTCTTAATTACTTCGCCTGCCAGAGGACCTACAATAAAATACAGCAAGAAATCTTCCTCGGGATTGATTTACTCTTTGATTCGCTAGTAACCGTGTCAAAGTGGCGAAGTCTCGGGAGTTTTAAAGTAGATTTAAGGCAGATACAAGCACAGAGTGAAAAGGAGCCTTCCGTGGCCCCAGCTATGGGACGGTGTTTAATGGCAAAATGACCCAAGCGGCTCAGCTTGGTGCCGCCCCCGCTGGAGCCGCTGGCTTTCACAGCCCCGGTATTGTGCTGCAGCGCTGCAGACGGAAAACAAAAACGACCCGGCGAGGTGCGACCGTTCCCCTGGCAGAGGTCACGTACAGAGAGCCATGAATAACGTCTAACAGCCCCACAGTGAATCCTGCGATTAATGGCCCACTATATGCGAATATTTTCCAGTGTCAGAACAGTAACGGCCTTTTGTCACATTATGTGAAGAGATAGATTTTGTGATGGTTTTTGCTAATAATATGCAAATAAGATAAATTCGTTATGCACGAGTAAAGACCCCTTTCGATGTGTTATAAAAACATGCATATAGACTACCGAATGAGAGTAAATAAAATCACCGAGAATGGCGCAATTAGAAGTTTTGCATATAATTGCACAAACTCTCAGGGCTACCACTATGCTCCATAAAATTGGATTAAAGATAACGCACTGAACTGCCTTCAAAATCGAGGTTTGCACAATAAGGGAGATCAAAAAGTTAAAAGTATCAAAGGTTACTAAAATAAAGTTTTGCGCTATTTCGCACAATATTTTGCGTATGATAATTATGCAGTTGTTCTCAGGACTGTTGTCAGAGAAGCGAAGACGATACATGCAACTCCACACATCACGTAGAAATCCACGCGTGACCCGTGGGCTGATTCCAGCTCCAATCCATTATAGGGATCATTTCCCCGACGCAGCTTCCAGTGAGAACTATGTGCAGCAGCGACGGATTTCGTTGGTTAAGACCAGCAGACGTCAGCATCTTTCATTGCCTTAGTCTTACTTCCCGGTTTCTGGCGGTAAGAAGAAACAAGTGTATCAACGGAGCCGCATTAGGCTGCATAAAAAGAGTGCATTCATGAACAGCATCTTTGTTACATTAATTGTGAACACTAAAGCTAATCAGTACAAGCGTCAAGATTTAATGTTATGTTTTAATCAAACCCCAGCACAACAGCTGATTTATTATTTTTGTTTCTGGTGAATGATCCGGAGTTTTATAAAACGTCTAACGGTTGTATTGGGAATGGCAGGTATAATTCTGGTGCACCTGTTATTATGTCTCATCAATTCTTACCTCGGATCTTACGCATCTGAACATCAAGACGCAAGAAGATCGTCCCAAGGCGAGATGGTCGAGTCCTCCCCTGGCAAGATCGCCTCCAGCACACCCCGGGATATGGTTTCAGTGCACATGTTTAAACTTTACGATACGTACAACAGGGAGCGCAACAACCCCGACGACGGAAACACAGTCCGAAGCTTTAAAGCAACTCCGGGTGAGCATTCACAGCTTCTCTTCATTTGGGATACGTAAAAAATGGAAAGCGGGGATCATCCGTTAGTCTCCAAGTAATTTCTACAATATGCGTACCTTCTTATTCTTTAAAATCCAAAAATCGTATTTTGCGGGTCAAGACAACGCAGCTACTATATTATGATGGTAACTCTAATTCTGAAAACTTTTGTATGATCCTCCTGGTATTTTTAAATATGATAATGCCAAATATTGTGAGATGTACGGCTGGCTATAGGTCTACAGTTGTTCTTTTAAAAAAAAAAACTTGCATTGTTCAAATCTTTTATGATATTGTGCATCTTATCAGATTGCCGCTTTATACTTTGATTTGTGTTTAGCGTCAATTGTAGACTGAAAATAACGCCTTCACTTTCCCACGTACCTTTTACATACGTTTCATTCCTCAAATTTGTTTATTCTTGTCATTAATGCAAAAGCTTTAATCCACTCATCTAAAAATCACAATTTTCCCTCGTTCTATTTAGAGGTACGAAACGCCCTGTTATAAATAAATTAATATAGAAACAAACAAACAAACATTTC
Organism: Stomatorhinus walkeri; assembly: GCA_026784285.1. NCBI lineage: Eukaryota > Metazoa > Chordata > Actinopteri > Osteoglossiformes > Mormyridae > Stomatorhinus > Stomatorhinus walkeri. Next base: position 12,025,698 of record JAODUD010000062.1, on the reverse strand, counting down.
AACTGGTCAACTGATTGAGAAATAATACATTAGTGATTAAACTGGGGAAAGTTTCCTTAATCTAGTAGCCTAGCATAGTATGCATAAAAGACAAAATATTTAAATAAGAACAAATACAATACAATAAAACAGAATAAAAATAAAACGAAAGAATAAAAACGAATAAGAACTGGAATATGTAAATGATATAAACTTTTAATTGAAAGATGTCCTTCAGTTCAGGGCCAGCTTTCTGTGGGCTAAAGTATCCCAGGCAGGGATCTTCTTAATGCGACTCAGCCCGACGCAGCTGCCGCATTGAAAAACGAGGAGGTTACAGGACACTGGCGCTCGGGTGCACGCAGCTAGCAGGGCACCCTGGAGGATCAACAGAGACGCTCTCAGCAGACTTTTATTGCTGGATGGTGTTTTTGAAAAGTTAATCCCAGAGCCATGAAGTCAGCTTCTGTAATATACTGGCTTTCACATAATACTGCATCATTGTTCCATAATTTCAGAAAGAACATGATCGTAAGAAATATCACTTTGAAGTTTCCGCAAGAGTCCGAAGTACACTAAACCGCTTGATTAGGTCCTATTAATGCCATAAGACATTTTAAAATGTACAGAAATCATCAGCGGCCAACTATAAGTATTTCCATATGCCCAGCTCCAAACAGGAGCTATTCATAGGTATACAATCACTAGAAATCTGATGCACAGAACAGTTGCCTTGAAATTTAAGCCCTGAAGTTGGAGCATTAATGTAATAATGTATGACTGATTTTGGTGTGTTTTTCATAGAATTTGTGGAGGAGAGGGTGTTGTACCAGTTCAACCTAACATCCATCCAGGAATCAGAGGTGGTGCTGTCTTCAACATTTCACTTCTTCTTCAGCAAGCGCCTGAGGCAGAGGGCGTGGCCATGCAAACGTTCCAGGGGCCCCTACTGTGGCCCCCAGCACCTGCTGCCCCCTGTCCAGCTGCTGCTCTGGAGAGTCCTACAAGACGGCAGCCCTGGGGCCCTGCTGACAAACTTCACGCTGGTTCTGCAGCGGAGAGGGGCGTGGCATGTTAAGGACATCTCACATTTCCTGAAAGAAGTCCGAAACACGAACGAGTGCTTCATCATGGCCGAGTTTGCCCTCGGCGAACACTACCGACCATATGGGGAGCTGGCATCCTTCCCCAACCTGCCGTACATTCTGGTGTATGCCAACGACCTCTCCATTTCGGAGCCCAACAGTGTAGCCAAGACCCTCCAGAGATACGACCCTTTCTTGACTGCGGGAGAGCCCACTGAGCCTCCTAACTCATTTCCCGATGCTCGGGTCAAGAGGGACACCTACTTTCAGGACCACATCGACAATAACGAGCTGCCAGAGGTTGAGTACGAGGCTCCGATGAAACTCGACCTATGGGAGGGATCCTACTTGGCATTGAAGCCAAAGCCGACCAAGAAGACGGGCAAGAGAAAGAGCCAAGAGGAGAGCAATGGACACGGTCAGTCACTGGTGCTCAGCTTTGACGAGAAGACCATGAAGAAGGCCCGGCGGAGGCAGTGGGATGAGCCTCGTAGCTGCTTCCGGCGCTATCTGAAGGTGGACTTTGCCGACATAGGCTGGAGCGAGTGGATTCTGTCCCCGAAATCGTTTGACGCTTACTACTGCTCTGGGACCTGCCAGTTCCCTATGTCTAAGGTCAGCCATTGGACTGTTTACATGTGAGCATCCAAATGCTCAGTCCAGGCAGGGGTATGTTTCCTAGCAGAAATTCTATGGAAGAAGCCTTTAGGACTTCCTCAACCACAAATACTGGCTACTGGGGTCTACTACTGTGTGTTACTTTTCAATAGGCTACTCCCAGTGTGCTGTAGGAACATTGCCAGTTAAACTATGACTTTGCTCTGTTGAACAGCTATAATATATACGTATGAAGTCATGTGAAGTGCAAGTCTATTAATTCTGTACGCCATCCAGAATAATGTAATTTATTAAAATGGATTTTCAGTGCAGGATATTTAAAATGGAATATTTCATGGGAAAGGAAGCTGTATAAGTTATATAGCAGACATATCAAACTGATGGATTTCCCTACAGCCAGAGTAAAACGGCCAAACTGTAAAACGAAGCTTCACATTTAGGGAGCATGAGAAGCAGGAGCAGCTCACACTAATACTGTGCCCCCCCCCCCCCCCCCCCACAGGTGGTGCGGCCTTCCAACCACGCCACCATCCAGAGCATCGTCAAGGCGGTGGGCATCACCTCGGGCATCCCGGAGCCCTGTTGTGTGCCGGATAAGATGAACCCCCTGAGTGTGCTCTTCCTGGATGAGGGCCACAACGTTGTTCTGAAGGTCTACCCCAGCATGTCTGTGGAGACCTGTGCTTGCAGATAGAGGCCTGGGAGACACCATTCCCAAGCCCCCTGGGGGCAGATCTTGGGCAGAATGGAGTTCTGCTTTCCAGTGATTGGAAAAATGAAGCTTTGATTATCACGTGTTGTCAGTCACTGTCTGGTTTAATCTACTCGCTTTGCAGTTCTCCAGCCAATGACTGGCAATGCGGCGTAATCTCACCCAATGTAGGTTTAGAAGCTTAAGGTCTCCCATTATTGCTGCTTTCTGGGCCAGGTGGCTATGGTCCAGGGCTGTCGCCCACCAAATGGCGTTTCCCGTCCCGCATTTTACAGTCCTCTTTGGGACAGACTGCTAACAGGTATGTTATCTGCAGTCATTCACAAGCTGGTGTATCTGCTCATTTGGATATACGGAATAGAAAGTAAAGACTATCATAATATGATATTTATGTAGATGAGTAAGTGAATAAGCATTTGATTAAAGATTAAAACATATATGATTGAAAAACAGTGGAAATCGGAGACTCTGAGAAGGTTGCGATTAGTAACAATGCTGCTTCTTGTCAGGTGACAGTGCTGAAGGTATGACAGTTAAATGAGGCCTCTGGTCTCTTCTTTCTGTGGGGTGACAGCTCTGCAGCCCCCTGATAGCTGCATCTCCATATTCATACTGTCCATATTGGCTCTGCAAGCCACCTTCTGGTGACGTCAAACAGCCAGCCGTATGACATATTTTTTACAGGTTGCAAATTCATCTTGAATAATTTAAGTTGCATATTCTCATGTTTATTCTGCACTGTACATACTAAATACCCTTTTTGATGGTATTGTTCTGTAAAAAGTTATATACTATTTCACTACTAAAAATATTCTCAAAATTCCCTAATTATTTCAGCTTTTTGAACTTTTTAAAAAATATATTTTGTGCCACCTAAAAAATGGCATTCTGTGAAAAGCTATTTTTCTATGTATTTTGAGTATATGTATTTTATTTTTTTTTTAATTAGCAAATGTATTTTAGCAGCTCTATGTGTGTTTTAAATTATGAGGAAAGTAGTTATCAGAAATAATGAATAAAACCTAAAGCAATGATACAGAATTGCACGTAATTTGCTTTCTTGTTAAACTTCTTCTTAGATGATCGATGCATGAATATGTTCACATGCTCACAGTCCTAGAGTCAGTTTTTGCATGATAGCTTCACATGTCAGCATACAAAGGAGAACTGTAAACAACAGGAGGCTCCTTTTATGGACGAACCGAAGTTGTTACAGTCATTTATATGGAATGTAGCAACAAATGAGGTTTGCTTATTGTTTACATGTATTCCAATACAAATCTGACTGAAAACAGAAGCGCAAGACCATCTGAAGCTGTGACATTTTCCTTAACACAGACTTGCTGGAAGGTGAAGACCTTCAGCTGAATTTCGCGGGGTTTGAGCTGCAGATCTGTTCATTCTGTGCCTGCTGGGGCTGTTACCCATGTTGGCAGAACATGAGAGGAATGAGGACATCTGCCCACTGTCCATCTGGGCACCAAGAGAATATAAAGAGGACAGGTTCTTTGTAGTTGGGTTCCTGTGGTGAAAGACGGCACCATTATTATATTTTGCACCCACACACGCTCCCAAACGCATAAATACAGTTTCCGGACAGGAATGTAAATATTCTGCTACCAAAAATGTATTATTGCTTATGGTCTTAACTGGCATACACAAATGAACAGATTCATAGTGTTTAAAATGTCAGAAATGTCAGGCAGGCTTTTTTTTCATTGCTACATATGCCCATGATGTAAAAGTCAGAATTCACATAGCGGGGTGAAATAAACCTCTGCTGTATTTTGGACATACGGACCCACGTTGGCTGGCCTGTCATTCTTCCATGAAAAAAAAATCACTGAACTGCCCACCAGGGGGAGCTCCAGCACAAGATGTAGTACTGTTCGAAAGTTTACCCATGTTACCTCGCCGGCTCTGGTCCAGCTCCAGTGGGCAGCCTCATGCAGTTAATGTTGGAGGCAATCATCCGTGAGGAGGAAAATGCCCCGCAGCTGCCCTGCAGCCGCCAAGGGAATCGCTCTGACATGTATAGGCAATGAATCAGCCCCCTCCCACCGCACCAAGCACAATATTTAGTTTTCCAAATTAGGGCTGATCAATTAATGGCTCGCAAATCTTATGAACACAATCAAACACTGTAGACCTCTGTGCATTTCTAAAAAGCTCAGGTGACTCACCTTACCGCGCTGGATTAAGGACCTTCAGGCAAGATATAATCACATCAGCTCCGGTGTTTAAATAACGGCTGTTTTGGCTTAAATTAATAACACAATGCTCGGTGTAGATACTAGCAGCAATTTGCTGAGGTGAAGGTTTCCTGATTCTGGTAGGTTTATAGGCTTTGCAACTAACACAAATGGCTCCAACTTTACACGGAGAACTGTTAACAGAAATATCCGTATAGTGATCAATGAACAACATTTAAAACTTCGATTTTAAAACCGATGTTTATCTGCTGACATTCTGGTATAAATGTCATAAATACGTCAATTCAACCATCTGTCAGATGCTTATCCGGGACAGGACTGAGTGTTGTAGTAAATATGTAATTACTGTAATTATGGTTTTCATGCTGGTTGACTTCCCTGTGGTAAAAACAACCTTTTACAGAAAGTGTTTGACCACACATTTCCAACTTGCTTTTTCTCCCTAGACTCCAGTGAATCATGTGTATACAGCGCCCTCTATATGTATTAGCGAGCACTGTACCGGCACTCCTTCACTGTGCCGAAGAAATGGTGCCGTCATAGGTATTGCTAATAATCCCTGTAAAGATGTTATCTGAGATTGCTACGTATTTAAGGAACATGATATGGTCCGTGATATTAATAAAAATTATAGATCTCTGAAGGAGTGGTGATAATTCAACGAAATTGCAAGTTCATGAAATCGCATGAAAAACACATCATTAACCTTTTGTGAAGTAGAACAAGTCCCAATCCATGCTTTTAGGGCAATTGCTTATGAGATCATTAGTGAAATTGGTGGGGCCTTCAGATGACCTGCACTACATTTTAATGGGAAGCAGTCTGCTGATTAGAGTGGAGAAAGTGGATGTCCTAGGAATACGTTAGCACCTGATTCTGGGCAAGTTAAGGCACAGTCGTCAATGGATTTATGTTCATAGGCCTGCATGTACTTATATATGCTATATACAGCAAAGGCATAGTTAGAGATTAATGGATTGGGGGGGGCTCAGTCTTTACTGGGGGGTGATGTCAAACTTATATATAATATAAAAAGCTATTCATGACTTTAGCTAATAAATACATATTATTTGGGGGGCTAAAAAACATTTTAAGGGGACTAAAGCCCCCCTAAATTAGGCCTAACGACACCCCTGATATACAGTCTCAGTATGTTGGCCACATACTCAGGGAAGTCATTATTTGCAGTTCATATGAATGCCAAATAGCATGCAGACCACTTTCAAGGACACCTTGGGCTCAGTTTTGGATCACTGCAGTTACTAAACCTTACTGAGATCTTTTCCATTTAATCTGCATGTTGTAGGACTTGCCTGATGTACCAAACACCTGTTTGGAAACCGTTTAGAACTGAGCTGCTCTCTCTACTATAGAAACACTCACTTCTTTTCAGCTTTTCATTGCAGCACAATCTCGGCGTGCCTGACTTCTGTCTGACCTTTGGCTTTATTCATTTTAAGCCATGTCACTCTTTTATATTCAGTGACCCATACTTAAGCCCAGTAACCTTAACTAAAGGGAATGATTTAGACTTTTCCTTTCCACCTTCAGAGACATGATTTGTATTAAGCATTCAGTGTAATGACTGGTCAGTGTGACCCGACGCTGGACAAGTAGCACGCAAGATAAAAAGGATGTAAAGGCAGATGGCTTAACACACAACAAAATTAAGCACTGTGTGCTTCCCAGGAAAATGTCAGATCACTAAGGTCTTGACTAAAGAGCTATATAATACAGGGAGTTTCATTTCTAAATAATTTTGTGGAAGTTTTCAGATTTTAATTTTAGTCATATTATTCCTCCATTTTCTGTAACTACTGTACTTGTCCTATTAAGGGT